>OY759161.1:10975342-11575342 GCA_963662125.1 Diplazon laetatorius | reverse complement strand
TCCCGATCATTAATTTCTACAACAAAAAAAATGACTGAATCATGATTTATCGCATCTTTGGTCCCTAAGTCATAACGGTCCAAAGTGTTTACGAATAACTGTATACGAAATCTTGCATATTATATACGGAGAAAGGGATTCCAAATGAATTTTGGAAATTTTTCGATTCTCAAAAAATTCGAGTTTTCGCGAAATTTCAATACACGATAATGCTTTTCTATCCGCAAAAAAGAAAGTAAAATTAAATCTGTCTGCCAGAAAAATCGATATCTCGATTATTTGCGACTCTCTTTTTTATGAAAAAAAAAACTTTTTTATGAAAAACAAAAATAATAGAAATATCGATTTTTTGAAAGTAATATTTGATTTTCATTTTTTTTAGAGATACCATGACATTATCTTATAGTTAAATTGCCGAGAAACTTGAATTATTTCAAAAATTTAAATATTTTTGAAATCGATTTGAATCGTTCTGCCATACAGATGCTATGCAAGGTTTTGTATATATCTATTCGTAGACATTTGATATTTCGATTATTTTCGACAGAAAATATCGAAGAATCAATTTTTTTTTTAATAAAAAATTCGAGTGATTTGGGACGTCACTCCATATATATATATATATGAAGTGACGTCCCAAATCACTCGAATTTTTTATAAACATATATATATATGTATATATATATATATATATATGAATTTGTTATTTAAAATTGTGAAACGGTACCAGCGGACTGTAGGTACCGGTTGCCCGATCGGCACGATAGGTGGCCCTTCTCTCCCGTGCACCACGCTCGCATTCTCACACACACTGTGTGTGTTCTCCTCTCGGAGAAACGGTGCTCGGGTCTGGCGCGATGGTGCTCCCTTCAAGGCCGCGGTGAGCCTTCACCTCTTGACACGGGCGTGCGAATTACACATAGAGAAATATATAGCCTTGCCCGTACACGATATATGGCATCGCAATAGAATGTGCAACCGGGTGTGTTGAGGAGGAGGAGGAGGGGGGGGGGGGCTGATGCGGGGGAGTGCGCGGGGGACGTTCGAGTACAGGTCGTATAACGTATTCCGCACGAGGAAGAAGGATGGGGTTGAGGTACCTACGCGACTATTCTCCGGGATGGTCGTCTCGGTACACCTCCGAGCACTTAAGACGGTGCACCCGGGTCGAATACGTCGTGGCTGTGGGCCGCGGAGAGCCCACCGGATAACCCGAGACGACCGCGAAGACGCACTTTAATCGAGCCCGAAGATCGCTTCGCTCGGCGAGCATGGAATTCCTTTAATAAGTTCGGGCCCTTTATCGCGAGAGGTCCCGAAGACTGGAGGGAGGAGGGTACGAGGAGGGTGAGAGGAGGGTGGGAGGAGGCGCGAACCGCTAGCCCTGCGATAACTCGGAATGATGCGCCGAAGAGAGGGAGAAGGAGAGAGGTAGAGATAAGACGAAGAGAGAGAGAGAAAATGTTGGAGGGTTCGACCCCGGCTCACCCGAGCAGCCACTGGAGTAGCCAGAAGCCGAAGCAACGCCGCAAATACCTTCTTAAGGGATCATGCTAGTGTGAAATTTTTAAGTAATCGATTTTTTTTCTTTTCATTATCCAATAGTATGCACTGTAATAAACATTCTCACCAATTTTCAAATGGAAATACGAATTATTTCTGTATATATATATTTGAAAAAATGTATAAATTCATAAAACTACATTTTAAACATCGTGCAGTCAATTATACATTGAAATAATGATACTCGACAAACGTATAATGAAAATTTTCGTAAAATACGTGACGATATACAAATGAAGTTTATCAAATTACAATGGACTGAAATATGACGGTGCGATTAATTCGACTGACTCTGTAATTTCTCGTGTCCCGAGAGCGCTTCCTCCTTCGCTCGTCCTTGTATCTCTTAATCGTCGTGTCGGTTCACCTCCTCGGCTCCTTCAATTCATACGGAATTATGTCCGAAGTGTGGCGAACGATGAGTCTCTCTCTCTCTCTCTCTCGGTTTGGCCGCGTTGAAAGTTTGAAAAGCCGAGTCTAGCCACGCGATCTCGTTGGCTCGTTGGTTTATGCATAGCCCGGGTTGCATTGCGCACGTACGTAATGCCTCTCCTTCGTCGATATACATATATATATATATACATATAATGTATGCTAGAATTGTGTCGATTTACACGAACGTGCGAGGCACAACGAGCGAATCACGAGAACACAGCTGGTGAGAGGTGAACGAGAGAGAAAGAAATGTTAAAAAAAAAAGAAAAGAGTAAGAGAGAGAATGAGAGAGAGAGAGAGAGAGAGAGAGAGAGACGTAACGCTCGACGACGACATGCAAGAGGGCCCACTCGGTGTGACCAATCATCTCATTACCGGTAAACTTCATCGGCTGCAAGCACAACAACCTCGCGAGCTCAACGCGCGCTCACAGCCGCGGTGATTCCCCGACCTACGCAAATCTACTCTTCCATGAAGCGCTACCTGTCTACGCGTTCTTGCACATAGAGCCCAACTATTCCGCTCGCCTATTAACGCTCCACCTTACCGTTCTCCTGACGTATTCATTTTAATAACGGCTTAATAATATACGTCCAACGTTTAATGATTCAAATATGGTGTTTTTATTTTGTTGTCGTTACTGTTTTCACGTATTTTTCAATTATTTTCAAATCACGAGATATTATATTGCATTCGCAATCATAAAACCGCAAAGTTTCCTGCAGTAGAATTATCATTTATTTAATTTTTTTTCGCAGGTTAACCGAGTTTAAATAATCTTCGTGTCTTTTTTATGTGTTCGTGTTTGTTTGCTTTTTTTTAATAGTGCATCGATGCATCGTGCGGCGGGAATTTGTGTAATCTTGTTTATTGCTTTATTTTTGAAATTTTTGTTTAATTCAATTGTATTTATTTAGTTTTTAATTTTTTTTTTAATTCGGATTTTTAGATAATTTGTGGTAAATTTAGGATAAATTTGCAGGGAGAACATCGACATTTCCGTTTTGATAATAACTTTCATGAAAAAAAAAATCTAAATTAATCGATGATGTACTCCCGAGTCGAAATTTTTTACCTTCATTTAAACTTATTTTAACATGACTTTCAGGGTGGAGGAGGTTGGAAGTAGGACGAAGTTATAAGCAATACTGTATGTGCGTTTCAACTTCATTTCACCCTAAAAACCTGCAGTTATTTCCCATTATTCAAATTTGAATGGTGAAACGACGATGAAATAAAGATCGAAACTAATATTTACTCTCACTCGGAAGGCGAAACGAACGTGAATTAACGAAAGAAAAAATTCCACCCTCACTCGGATTGGTAAAACTAATGTGAACAAATTTTTGACACTATATTGATGTTGAAACGAAGGTGAAACAAATATTTAATATAATTTAATATAATTCGATAAGGTGAACATTTCGACTCGGGCTTGAATTGAATGAAACGTCAATTGTTCGTTGTCAAAAAAGGTGATTCGATGAACCCAAAAAGATTGATCCGAGCCCTCTGTTCTTTAATCCGGGTGTTGAAGAATCCTTGAGTGGGGTCCTGAGGTTAAGAACATTTGGCACGACGATCCCATTTGGCGATGTTCTTCACGACACTATCAAATTGCACAAGTGCTTGAAATCCAAATCCGCGGCACTAAAGAGGCCACCCAAGTCGATCGGTCGCGCGAAAAACTGCAGACTGCGATATATTTAACCGCAAACGCTGCATTCTGATTCTATATAAGGGCAAGCTCGCTCAGCCGAGAAGCCTAACAGTCGAGAGGATCTGAACTCCGTCAGCGAGAAAATTTATTATGAAAATGGGTGTCGTAATTCCCGGTCGACATAGCGCAAGCACCAAGAGGGATGGAAAATAAAAAATGCGGGAAGAGAGAGACAGAGCACTAGATGTAAAAAAAAATGCATGTGCTGTACCGAGTACCGTATTGGATCCATACGTTTCACGTTGTTCCACCTCATGTGTGTGAGTTCGTGTGCGTGTGTTATGGAGTACCAACGCTGTTGTAAAACCCAAGACGAACGAGAGCACATGTACGGCAAGTGTACGTACACCATAACTATAAAGATCGCCATGGAGCGATGAGAGGCACTAAAAGTAGTCTTGCACGGATTATGCGAGAGTCTCGTGTAAGCGCGTTTAAACATAAAGGGCTTTCCCGACGACATTAGAGCCGCATTAGCGAACGATGTGGCTCGTCGACCAGCTGCCGGTTCCTCTCTCTCTCTCTCTTACTCTCTCTTTCTTTCTCTCTCTCTCTCTCTCTCTCTCTCTCTCGCGTTGTCGGGTCAGCTAATTAAATCTCGATTCTCACGGAGATCACTCGCACAATGGCGCGCCAGTGAGATAGCACATCTCCCTCCTCACTCACACCCTCACGGGACTTCGTTTGCGCATTTAGGACATATGTGCTGAAACCCCAACCAGATGCGACGTGTGTTTTACATTTACAATGTACCGCGACACACGAGCTTCGTGTCATTTTGATATGGACGCGGTACAGTAAAACCTCCCAATAGTGGAAATAGCAATAGTTCAAAATGTAAATAAACTAAGAACAAGATCTGTCTTCTATCTGCTTCCAAACCACTCCAAGCAAATTAATCAAATGCACTTGACATTTTTTTTTTTATTGAAAAAAAAAATTAATCCATTTTTTTTTTCGAACCACGAACGAGAATTTGGTTACTACAATCAACTACAAACGTATTTCTATGTGAATCAACCGTTAAAAATAAAAAATTTAGTTTGAAAAAAAATAGATTTAGTTAGCTTCAAGTTTCGTCAGAGCCGGAGGATGGCCATTTTTTTATTTATGTCTACCCTCGATTTTTGACTCTCGAGAGGTTTAACTGTACAACAATTGTTGCGGCAAACGCAGTCCGGTTAAACGGACGATTAAAAAACGATTATTGTTATTATTATTCTCTTTTTCGTCCAAACCTTTGGATATTTTATCGTCCAGTCATGCGTTTCACGAGTTTCAATGCAACAAAGTTTGCGGAAGATCGATGGAAATACGGAAGTCGAGAAAGACCGAGACGCTATTGGCGTCTGTATAACTCTTGTACATCGTTTGCCTCTCATATCGGTACAGAACATTTTTTTTTTATTTTTTTTTACTTCATTATTATTTTTTGTTTTTCTTTTTTTTTTTTTTGTATTTTTATTTTTATTCTCGTGGAAAAACCTCTCGACGCATGTTCCGGCTGTTGTGTGGCAAACACGACTCGTTCCGCGGTCGAGGCCATCGTCGGCAAACGTCCGGGGGGCTCTTCGTCGTCCTGGCGGAAGAATATTTCTCTCTCTCTCTCTTCTCTCTTCTCTCTCTCTCTCTCTCTTTCCCACTGAAGATTATCGCGTCGATGGCCCGTATAGCGGACGCGCGTGCGCGTTACCCGTCGAGCATCGGTAACGCTAAAAGTTTGACTGAAGATGCACTTCAGGGCTCGATGACTCCGAGTTGAAACTCAAGAGCAAACTGCTACGCGGAATTTTTCGCTGTAGAGCTTCGGGTCTCGTTGGTTCGTTGTAGATTTCGCTCACGTGTGTGTGTGTGTGTGTGTGTGTGTGTGTGTGTGTGTGTGTGTGCGTTGACCGCCGTGCGAATGAAGAGAGCGAAATATGGGAATTTCTTTTCCGCACGACCGCAGCAGAAAGTCCGCGTACCCGCGCGACCCTCGCCAAGCGGGTCGCGTACAATTGACGACGACGACGACGACGACGAAGACGCGAAGACCGCGACGACGAGGATGGAGGAGACCAAGGCGCATCGCGCACTCCACGGCAATTATATTACAACTCGAGAGAGACTGTCTGTCGTGCAGTGGACGCGCAGGACAGGTAGCAGAGGTTCCTCGCTCGTTCAGGCTCTTCGTCTTCTTCCGTCAACATTTCGTAATTCTTGCCTCTCCTCGTTTTTCTCACACGGTACATCGACTCTGTGATCTCGCTGTCTCTTTCTCACCGTTTCTTTTCCTCTCTCTCTTTCTCTCTCCGCTATCATCTCGCAACCCCCCCCCCCTTCCCTCCTTCCTTGGGTGGCTGACGGATTTCCATGTTTCCGTAAATTTACGACAAGACGTATTTCAAGATTCTTGAATTCTTCGGTTGTTTCCGCATTGATGCGAATTGTTTCGGAATAGTCTGAACCACGACGATTATTGTCATTGCGAAATAATGTGAATATTGTGAAATCGATTCGATCGAGGATATTCCGAGGTGATTGTTTTTTTTTTTTTTTTTTATCGTTCACATTGTTGAAGGTTTTTTCTATTGGAAGATGTTTTTTTTGTTTGTCACGGATTTTTCGTCAAGATACAATATGTGCAATTGCAGACGTCGTTTATTCAAATAAATATATACCCAAGTGAAAAAATTATATATAATCCATATACAAACTATATATAGGATTGGGTATTGATATTTTATATATAGATTAACTATTAAACTATATATGCCCAATCCCAAAGATAGATGATATATCATTTTTTTACTTGAGTATATAAGAAATCGTGCCCAAGATAATAAAAAATCGTTTTTGATTGAAGTAAATATGTCTGGGGACATGGGCCGGCCGTGAGTGCGAGGAAGACACCGCTCGCGGCGCTCGGTGCGGTGCGAGAGAGAACGAGCGATTTCGACCGTGAAAATAAACCAAAATCAAAAGGTTCAATGTAGAAAATGGAAATGAAAAAATAATAATCGGGCACATGCTATGCATGGAGAATACTATTGAAAACACACACACACACACGAGCTCTCTCTCTCTGGTCCCTCTTGTATCTTCGGTCTTGTGATTTTTTTTTTTGCCGCTCGCGTGATGTTGAATACGCACGCACGCTGCTTCAAAATATTCCCCGAGCTTCCTCCCCGATCTTGTAGGTGACCTTCAATAAATATATATATATATTTATTTATCTATGTATATATCCTCGCTCAACGGAACACACTGCTACATATATGTTACAGAACCGTGACATCCTGGCGGACGGCTCGGAGCGTGACTCCCCTGGGAGCTGTGGGGGTGGAACCGGCGGTGGCCGTAGACCCCTCACCTCCATCATTGAACACCTACGCTCATCCAAAAGCAGACTTTACAATGGTGAGTCTTTCAGGGAGAGAAAGGGTTAGGGCGGGGGGATGGGGACGGAGAAGAGGATAAGTCGGTTTGTGTGTGCATATATACTAGAGTGTGTTGAAAAAAAAGGCAAAGTATCTTTATTCTTCTGGCAGTTCCTACATTCGAAGCAGATACTATCAGGACACATCTGTCGAAATTTGAGCCCAATCGGACAATATTAAAAGGTTCCGCTTTCACCAATTCAATTTTGCCTTTCATTATCACGTTAATCTTTTTTTCAGCTGCAATTAATTTTTCGGGTGAAACGAAAAATTCCGAGAATGTTGAGTAAGCGCAATAGATAGTATTGAGGTCAATTGGAGTGACGATATTTATTGTTTTGCAATTTGAAAAAAAGGTAAAACAAATTTTTTGTGTAACAAAAATGATTGAAAACTGAAAGAAATGAATGATTAACTTTTAAAAAATTGTAAAACAGATGGAATTCACATTTTAAGTCACGTTAATACTATGTATTGCTCTTACCTTCTTTTCCCGAAATTTGTCATTTATCGGAAAAATAAATGGCAACTGAAATGGGAAAACAATTTTACGTGTTAATCAAACGCAAAATCGAATTCGTAAAAGCGAAACCTCTGAATGTAGTCCAATTGGGCTCAAATTTCGATAGATGTCTCCTGATAGCATCCGCTCCAAATGTAGGAACTTCCAGAAGAATCGAAAACTTTAATTTTTTTTCAACATACCCTATTGCATATATATTATATACTTGTATATAGATTTGTTGTATTGAATCGCTCTTGCGCTGTACCAGTGGAATCTTGGCGAGTCACGCGCACCCTCGTTTCTCACAAACTGCGTTCAAACCACGTCGACACGAGCCACAGAATAAAAAATAAAAAATAATAATGCAAAAAAAAAAAAAAAAAAAAAAAAACTCGTGACCGTCTCGATCGCGAGATCATAAAACTTTACGACAATTCACACGTTTTTCCTTCGCTTTGCTCGTTTCTCACGACAATCACCATAATTGTTATACCGCGCTAAACGTTTACCATGAAGTTAACGAAGGACACGAGAACCAGTTGGAAAACGTAGGTAATACACTCGCTGTCCGTTGCGGTTTTATTTTTTTATTTTTCTCAGTGATCTTGCATCAATCAATGTCGAACGACGGCATCGCCGATGGCAATTGCTCAACACTCATTGCCACGATTATACCACTTCGATTAATTTTTGCGGACTGGGGAGAGAGGACAGATCGATTGTTCTGCTGTCGCATTGACGATGAAGATTTAACAAATAATTCAAATCAAATAATTCATTCACAAATTTACTATTGAAAATATATTTGTATCAGAAAAAGATACATTTTTACAGAAACATTTTACAGAAAAAAATAACTAAACAAAATTATATTGTCAATTTATTTATTTCTCTCTTTCGTCCACTCGATAGTAAAATGTTTCATTAACTTATGATATCATACTCAAGCCCCGAGCCTACTGATAAAATATTCCATGTACGAAGTTCATGGGGTGTAGGCCAAACGTGTCAAATGACGTAGGATAATTAAGACCGTGAAAGTCTCATGCTCACGTCGTTGTCGTGGGCCTCCCCATTGTTGTATATTGGCTAGCCCACAACAAGAAGCGAATGAGTTGCATCCCAAGGCGGCAGGGGGAGGGGGAGGGGGGGGAGTGATGCCGTCGGTGTCTGCGACGCGATCGAACAATATCCCCATGAGACACCATCACCATCGAGAGAGCAACGGAGAAAGAGAGTCCGAGAGAGAAAGAAAGAGAAGCCAGATGCGTTGCTGCTGTTGCTGCCTACTCAATGGGAGATCGTTAGATAGCATCGAGCGGGACCCCATGCGTTCACAAGAAAGCAAGAGAAAGGACGAAATGAGCGAGAGACACGTAATGGTCTCTTGCCATACCCGGCGTGGTCCTCCAAGACTCGCGTTGGCTCTCTATCTCTCTCTCTCTCTGTTGCTCGCTCACTCCATAAATCCCTCGAGGGCACAATTATGGTCCGAGGATAAGGATTATTGTTGCAGATCCGCTTGCGTAGGTATATATAATATATAGATATATATATGTATATATATATATGTATGTCCTATCGGAGAGCGCGAACCGGAACGGGGATTACCCTCGTAAATATATTCAGAGGGCGGCGAATCGGCCATTATGGTACGCGGAAAGAACGCGAGAGGGACGTTGATAACGTAATAACGAGGGCGTGAGCTAATGAGCGACTCTCGTGGTGCGCCTGCGCGTGTGTACCAAAGAGGCGATGAAAAGTCCATCATCCCTCGACGCAAAAATAATCTCACGAAAGACTTTACGTCCGGCCGGAGCTACTAACTCGCCCAAACGTAACCCCCGGGTGAAACCATACGAGCCAATAGAAAAATTGAAAAAATAAAAATAAAATACGTCTTTCGATCGTCATCAGTAAAAATGAAAGGCGCTAACTGCTTATTCGGTCTTTTGAAGAATCGACGTTTTGCTGTGAAGATCCGAGGTTGTGGAAAGAATGGCTGAACGGAAATTCGTTTTACCGACTGTCTCTAAGAAAGGGAATTCAGCCGAAGTTTTCCACCCAAAATATTTGGCTTACGGTGAAAAGTACGTGATCGACCCGTAGAAACGTGGGCCCGCGCTGTTGTTGTTCCGTGTTCAAGTGATTTTTTTGGCAATGAATAAAAAGAGGTTCCCAATTTCGCAAAAGCCCATAAAACTCGTGAACGTGTCACAATGCACCATGCAGTGTGCCCCCTAGCCACCTTTGAAACGCTATAACTTTCGAACAAATTGTTTATTTTGGCTGAAATTTTCAGGGAAGACGCAAATTGGGTTTCCGCAGGAACCATTCTCCCGGTTTTAATGAACAATATGCAGTACTTTTCGAATGCGAACGTTTTTTCGCCGTTCTGTAAAACGTGTGCTTTATTGTGGGTTAGCGCCTTTGGTACTTTCACCCCTCATTCGTTCCTCGCGATTCAACAGCGACAATCCACATGTACACGACGAAAGTTAAACGCATATAAACGATGCAAGTGCCCGAGATGACGTATCGCCTCCCGTCATTCCCATTTCACAAAAATCATCGTAAATTGATTCAAAAACCAATATCCCCGAAAAATTTAACATCTTGTCTCGAGATCACGCGAACGTGCTAATGAGTTATGCCTACGAATGATGAAATTAATAGCGGTTGGAGGTTGCGCTCGTATATGTATATATATATATATATATATATATATATGTATATACAGTCCGCGGGGCGACTTCTGCCACCAGCAGCACAAGCAGCGACCGCGGGAGCATATCGAGCAACCGTCGGCGGTTAACACAACCGACGAGAGGATCGTACCAACGGGAGAGGGGTCGTCGTCGCGTATTCGATTCGCGCTACCGACGGGTTGCGGCCGGTGCATCAGTTGCAACTCGTTGGAGCGCAATCGGTTGTGAGCAGGTATTTGTGCGCATCGTGCACGAGAGAAGCGCTTCGCACAGGCCCACAGCGCATGTACAATTTATAATGCAATTAGAGCCTTGGATAGTAGCATTCGGATTTATGGCAGCCCGAGAGGGAAAGGGATAGCAAGGGGGGGGGTGGGGGGTGAAGGGGGAGGGGTGGAGGGGCTGAGCAGAGCGGAGCCATATAGAGTAAGATGGAAGACGAGGTGAGCTCGGGGAGATCGCGCCTCCAGCAGATGCAACAGGCAGAAAACTGAGTGTACGAACGGAGGGAGATGGAGGAGGGGCGAGGGGGAGGGGGGTGAGCGAGAGGGGCGCACTCCAACCCGCGCAGTGAAATGAGTTATATGCCTCCCTCAGCGCGCGGTAGCTGCCGATGCGTTATTTATTGCCGGCTTTTCATTATTTCTCGTGGCGAAGAGAGCAGCTTTGTGGAGGGAGAGAGGCGGGGGGGGGGAGGGATGCTCGACTCTCGATCGTCCTTGTTGGGCGAGAGCGAAAGAACTAGTTCGGGGGGTCTGAGTTGAAAACGGTTTCGGGCTCACTCGTGAAAGACGTCGTTGAATCGACCAACGGGGAGAATATCAAAGGTCGTTTTGGGATATTGTTTGTTGAATTTATGAATCTTCGACGAATCTGTGCTCTGGTGGGAATTGAAATTTTTTGTGTTCAACTCGAGACATCGTAGTTATTTATTTAATTGTTTGTTTATTTATTTATTTATTTATTCATTTGTTTATCTATTTGTTCATTTATTTATTTATTTATTTATTTATTTGAGTTTTGAGTTTTGTTATTGTCGACAATTTTTTTTTGTAAAGTTGTCGACGAAAGATGAGATTTAGAAAATATCGATTGACTGTCATTCGCAGGTGTGAACAAATCACAACCTCGATGCAATAACGAAAAACAAAAAAATCTTGTCCATGTCGAATTAGTCAAAAAAATTAAGATTAAAAAAGAAATAGTAATTGGAAAAATAATTAATAATTGTCACTGTGGTAGTTGGAAGCCAATTTGCCAGTATTCAAAGATTCTTCTTCCGAAAAGAAGAATCCGAAGAATCCGAATCTAATATTTCATTCCAAACGCTTTATTTGTCCGTTAAATAAAAATGAATCGTGTCGTCGCATTTTTTACGAACGAAAATTTAAGCCAGGCGGAAAGCTCTAGCGGCATCGGCGATGTTTTTTTGTTTCTTCATCTTAACCCGTGACATATGCAGAAACGGCGCAACATTCAGGGCCACCTCTATCATTAGCCGCAATAATTTACGTCTGAGTTACGATGCTAATGAGAATTCCTCACGACGAACAAGACAGCGACGGAAGAGTTATTTACCACCGCGTAACTTTTGTTCGTCCGAAACTTCACGACGAAATCACACGCGCGCGTGCTGCGCGAGCTTGCGTTATCCGTTTCAATGTCGCTTGCGGACGCAAAATGCCGAGGACATCGGGCGCCGCGTGTTGTCCATCGTCTTTGACGTTTGCTTGGCTTTCGGACGTTTCTCTCGATTGTTCGACGATACTCAACGATTTTCGTTCCGCATTGCTTGCGTTAATCGATGAGAAATCGTTATCATGGAGTATCGTTGAATTCGTCTCGAAAAAAAGGAACAACTTCAGATGGTTCAATAGCATTCTTGCCATTTTCGAAAAAATGTCATTATGCTCGTAGCATAAAAACATAAACTGCGAGAGCATAGATTTTATCAGAACTATGTTTTCCCCCTCGTATCCTACATCTTTCGTCCAACCCATTTCGTTGTCACCCCTTTTTCTGACGAGTTATTCGACCGTACTGTTTCAAATGGGACACCCTGTATACGCACAAATAAGTTAATGGATTAATCAATCACCCACGATATAAATTTGCGAACACAACAATCAGAATTTTCAAACATTGAATTCCCAAAAACGGTCAAAAAGTTTTTCCATCGATCACTTAACTTTCTTCAAACCCCCAACGTTCGATCATAATTTCGCATTTATTATCATGTATAAAAAATTTTAAGTCACCTACCTAAATTATTCATTGAGATTGAAAAAAAAAAATTTCATTCAATTTCGTGCAACTCTACTCCCTTCTCTTTTTCAAATACTCATTAATTCAAATCTTACTGTTTAATATCTCCATCGAAAAAATCGTTTGGAAATTACGTAAAGATTAAAAATTAAAATTTGAATAAAAACATTTTATTCCACGATTGAATTTTTATTTATCAAGAACATCATTGACAGAAGAATATTGCTTCGTTAATTCTCACAAATTAACTGAGGAATTAATTTAATTGAAAATAAAAAAAAAAATAAATAGAAAACCGAAAAAAGAATAAAATAATCGGTAAAGTAATAATAATCGGGTTCTCGCTCTCGAACCATGAGAGGAAAAAATAATCTTACGAAATTACATCTATAACAAGGTCGATTCGTCAAATCACGTTGAAAAAAAAACATAACGAAAATACTATAAAATAATACGGCCAAAGCAACTAACTAACAAAACTAACAAAAAAAAAATTGTTTATTTTTAACCTTAATAAATGGTTTTACAAAAAAGTTTTACTCTCATTTGTACTACAAGTGCCTCAATTAAAGAGATATCATTACTTCGTTAGTTGCTCATGTGTGATTCGTGGGTACGATAAATTATTAGCAACGTGCAATACAATTACAATAGTTGGGTCATATAGTTCTCGACTAAAGTTGGCACAACAAGACACGTGGTATATATATACACACAGGCCATATCGTAGAGCAAAATAAAGAAAGAAAGACAGAGAGAGAGAAAGAGAGAGAGAGAGAGAGATAGAAAATAAGTGAGACAGCGCGGTAAAACAAGCGAGAGATAGTTCCGCGAGCGGGCCCGGGATAACTCGACGGAGCTCAAAGTCGTTAATCCAACCGGTGATTGCAATTAATTGTAACGTGACAAATCGCGAGAGCTCGCGGGGTTTCGTCTGGCGCTTTCACGAATCGGCTGTATACATACGTGTTTCGGTAGTTCGGGTTCCAAGTAAGCCGACGAATCTTCGTTCCAACAACCATACGCGACGTGGATATAGTGTGTAACGTATACCGATCTCTCGCGTGTGTTGCGGCTCAACATCGCGAGCTTCAGCCACAGCGGCACGTTTGTTCTTCGTTAAAACGATCGCGCGGCTATCGATTCGGTCTACCCTCTCTCTCTTTCTCTCTCTCGCTCTCTTTCTCTCGCTCGCTCGCAGTTTTGTCTCACCCGTTTTTTTTTTGTCGTCTCCCTTCGATCCGCGAATCCCGGTAGTACGAAAAATCGCCGTGGCTCCCCGCTTACCAATGGCGAACGAGTATGTAACATACATATATAGATATATATATATATATATATATATACACACGTGTTTCTTTGTGAAATACACATTAACAGATTCGACGAGATGTAGCTTGGCTACATCTAGATATCTATCAGCGTGACGCAACGGCAAATAGCGCTAACCTCCCCCCCCCTGGAGTTCCTGGTTCGTCGATCTAGTTAAGGGGGCTGAGTCGCCTAAAAAAGTGGACATTTTTTTTTTCCGTGACATGATAATTCAAAATTAAAAATCGATTTTACCCTTATGAAGTACCTATACTTGGCTATCATTAAAAAAGAAAATCACAGCCATATGAGTTATCTAAGATTTATCACGAAATTTATCACTTGTCGTAGCTTTCGGATCATACGACTGAATGGATTTTTTATTCTGACGTCTCATTTTTTTTCGTAACGGAGCTCATTTTCAGATGGGTGTGGAATTTTTTCTTCACGCTCTTTGTAAATTGTGGCAACCTATAGAGTGAATGAAAAACTTGGAGATGTTTTTTCAGAGGACGATAATTCGCCTGGTTTTATTTGTGGGAGATTTGATGTTTTTATTTATCAGAGATTTGTATTTAAATTGTTGTTTAAATTATTCTTGCTGATTATTGCGGTTGGGTGGGCTGCATAATTATTGCTACATGCATTACTGTTGCAACGAATCCACTACTGTTTAATTTCTTAAGTCATCTTTTTTTTAACGAAAAATTTCAATCGAATCAACATTCGACGAAAGATCGTCGTATGATTTGGTTTCCAGATATAATTTTTTTCAACGCGATACAGATTGTTGAGAACCACTGATTTTGCGAGCTATTCCGCGTTCACGGCGTTGCTAACGTTTCGGAGATGGGGCTAGATATTAGAAAGTGCATAGTCCGTAGTGAGGGGGGGGGGGGGGGGGAGAGGCACGGAGGACCGACGTGGAAGATGATCGGAGAAACGGATGGATAGCAAAGTCGGTCGATTCGTTACTGCGCGCAGGCGTGAAAAGGAGTTGATGGCAAAATACGGGTACGGTGTGTGTAATGGCACACACGTGCCCACGATTCCCAACCCGAATCGCATATCCGCGAAGAACTTTATTCACCGAGCGTTAATGGTTAAACGTAATTACGATAATCGTTCATTGATTGCCTCGCGGACGTGGCATATGCGCTTTCCTGGTGCATTCGAGTCCGGAGTTACGCCACCGGAGACCTGTGCGGACGATATGGCCCGGGAGTTGGTGCGAAATGGGGAACTTTACTTACCAAAAAATCGATGAACGAATAAATCAAAGCGAGAGAGGGAGAGAGATAAACACATCAGATGATTTTGTTTTCGTCCAAAATCGATCGAACGATATTTTGCTTGTCCACCATGATTACCGACTAAATCCGTAACATCGCTTGAGCCCCAGAAAACGACAATTAAGTCGGGGTTACGTCAACTGTAACAACTGTACTGTGGGAAAGGTGAAAGCGGTTTCGAATCACGGATCACAAGTGCGCGTGCTCGAACGATGCGAATTAGCCCGGTGCTCGACTCCAAGACGTGAACGTTACGATGTTGCATCGTCTCTCTGATGTGCATGGCGCCGTCAATCGTGAGAGACTTTACGGCAAAAATCCGGCACGTTACAATATGGTACATCGAAATTTTCCGTATCCCGAGTCATACGCTACCGCGTCTCTTGATAAATAAATTATTACACGTGTGACACACACACACACACACACACCCACACACCGATTGTAATTGTTCTTTGCGTATATATACGACAACGAGAGCCATCAGTCCGCTACCGAATGGAAAATGAGTGGCGAATAACGAGACGCCCATTGCCATCGAAATTGCGAGTGGAAATCGAACGGATATTATATAGCTGAAAGAAAAGTGGTCGAAGATGCGAGCGCGTGTGAAGGGCGGGGCAGATCGATCGTGAATAAGGATCGATGCGATCTGGTGCGACCAGGTCGGGCGTATATAGCATTCGCGATGATCTTCTCTCGGTTTATATATATATATATATATATATATATATATATATATATATATGAGTAGGCGCGTATGGTAGCCGCATCACCGTCGGGTTCTTCGGTTCATCGGAGAACCCGGTTCCGTTAACGACCGACACGGCAAAGATGGTTATACCATACGGGCGTGTTATATCCTTCGCGCCGCATCCTGCTCCTTGGGATCAATTCGGCATGCGTGTAAGTTGCCGCTGCTGCTGGTGGAACGGTTGCCGCTGCTAAAGTGAGAGCTTGTTTATAATTTATAATGCAACCAACACCACTCTTCGAAGTCGCCGGATTTTATGAATTCCCGATAAGGCTATACTTACTATATAATGCCACCAATCGTGTTTCATTATTAAATGTGTATCGAAACGTAATAATGCACTAATCGCGTTGGTCGGATGTTGAAAGTATTCGAAGAATGTTTAAATTTATCATTTCAAAAGGTGTTCACAAGTCGGATTCTGAAATCTTGAACCTCGAAACGAGTTTTTAGTATTTCGAATGAAATTCTATTTGAGTGTAATGTCTATTTAGGTTGAAAATGGATAACCAGAAACGATATGAAATGTCTGTGTTATAAATATGAATATATTGATGATTATGATGGACATAATATATTCTGATGACCAAATATACGGATAAAATAAATATCAATATATATATTATACAGCATACAACTGTTTCAAGAAATTTCCCAATTTTGTAACCCTCAATTTCCATTTCCTGATTTTGTTTTTAAAAAAGGATATTTTTTAGGGTTACGTAGAAATCTAGGAACCTTTATGGTTTTGTTATGTCCGACCGTCCGTCCGTCCGTCCGTCTGTATGTAACAGGCCTCCTATTCTCTCAGTCATGGACCGATTGAGATGAAATTTGGTACGCAGACGTAGATCGGTGACCAAAAAACAGAAATGACAACATTAAAAAAAATGTTTTTGACCCCCCTCCCGAAAATTAAACAGCGTTCACGAATTTTTCTTTTTTGCTCACACCATTGAGTGAGATATCTTTGGATAGGTCTCCTCAAATGCAACAAATAATGTTCCGAGACCTTTCCATTTCAACCCTTCAGCCATGAGATATTTCCTTTCAAAGTCGTTATCAGAGTGTCCCCCCCTCTAACTTTTAAACTATCGATGCAAAAAGTGCGAAAAAATTCCAAACTGTAGCTTTTAATTAATGAATTTAATCAAAATTATAACGAACAGTGTAGCAAAAATAGTTTACGAAAAATATAAAAATAATTAACTAAACATTTTTTTTTCAAAATGTAAGCCTACAGAATTATGTCATGTGAGTGCCCAACACGCTCTTGACCAATTTTTTTTCTAATTTCAATTGTCCCGAGAGTATGAGGATATTGCTGATAAAACGGTAGTTCCGTAACAAACCGCGGTAGTTGTAAACGAGAGAACGGTATGAGGGTCGTGTGTCCGGATGGGTTTGCGCCGCGACGAGCGCGTTTATCTCATATTCCCGAGGCGGCAGCTCGGCCATTAGTCGTTGTCAGGTACGTCCGGTCTGCAACCACCTCGACGAGCGCCTTTCGACCTAACCTCTTCCCTTTTCACGTCTTCGTTCTGATATGTATATGTGTATATCAAGGTGGTCCTTATTTTGGATTTATTTATTCAGGCGCTTCCAGATGATAATATGGTTCGAAATAAATAAATAAAAGTGTTCTCAAAGTTTAAGGTCCAAACCTCAATTCCTTACGCTGCCACCAGCCTCCCGAAGTTTGCTACTCAAGTAACAGTGTTTTTCATACATCAGAATTTTCTTCCATCACGGCTGAAGTTCTGCTTCGTAAATAATACTGTAGATTATGAACAATTGTTTATTTCGAGTCATTCTCTAATAAAAATAGGTTCATTCCATGTTGACCGGCGCGAAAAAAAAATTATTCAGTATGTACAAACGAATCTAATCGGTATTGCTAACTATAGTTGATAGAAAGCTCATGGAGTTTGAAATTCGTTTTTCAGTGAAGATAAAACAAAATTTTGAGATATGAAAATCACTGTGTTATTTAAATGGCAAAGTTTAAGAGGCTGACGGCAGGGTTGACAATTGAGATAATATGACCTCAAATTTTGAGGATATTTAAAAAAATGTATTTCGAACATATTATTGTCTGGGAGCGTCAAAATCAAGATGAAAAGCCGAAGTAAGGACCACCCTAATGTATATATGCATATATATATGTGTCTGTATCTTCATTTATTATTTTCTCCAAATAAACCAACGTCTTCCCGCGCAAGTTCAGGGGGCTACACGAGCATCTAGCGCCCGCAGGATCTCGCCTGCCTTTTCTGGGTCCCGTGGCGGCTGGTGCAACAACTTGGAACGCACAGAAGGAGATATATATATATATATATATATATATATATATATATATATATATATATATATGCATATATATTTGCACAAAGAAATACGTTATTGTAACGTGACCCGGACACACGCGAGAATTAAGATATCGGACCGTGGGCCCTCGTGAATGGCATTATTAATACTCCTCCACGTCCGTGAGATATCGTCGGGCTTTATTCTCACCTTGGCTCCCCGGCCACACGACTTTTCGTATGCAAAGTTGCCTGTCCGTACTTTTTTTCATTAAAAAAAAAAAAAAATGTTTTTTTAGGCATAGCAATAATATTACACAACCCATCAAACGATTTTATTAAGCACGTCGTCATACTTTCCGTCCGATCAAACAGCATCGGGATACTATACAAAATTTGAGAAAAAAAAATCTACAAATAGCGAAGTAAGTGAATAAAACGTGTAACAACGAAGTCGTTGCATTTTTTTCTCGTCACATGGATCCCCAGTTTTGTTTCTTTTTGCAAATATTTATTTCGCAACTTGTGACAAAACATTTGTTTTCTTTTGAATATGTCGATCGTATGAAAATGCGAGATATTAAATGGTCAAGAGGTAATTTTTTTCAATTTCATATTATTTCTCGACGAGCTCGGAAGTTTAATTTAAAGTAATTTTTCCTAAACAATTCGCGACTATACCGAGTGTGTATGTGTGTAATTAGTAATTTATACCATTTGCATTGAAGAACCACATTTTCGCAATGATTATCGTTCAAAAACAACATTAACAACAACAACAACAACAACAAAAACAACAAAAACAATAATAATAATAATAATAATAATAATAATAATAATAATAAAAATAATAATAATACGAGTAACAAGAGAAGATACGACACGGTTACGGTATTTCATGAAGAATTAATCATTCGTTTGATCCTCCGACCTCGAGTGATATTCAGGCAAGATTAAAGTAATGGTTGTCGGGCAAGCGGTTGTATGATGAATATTTCCCGCCTTGCTTTCAGACTTGTGTATCTATACACTTTCTCTCCGGCTGGGTTCGAGGGCGCGCGCGCGCGCATGCGCATGCGCACCCGCGCGCTTCGCCATAACTAATACCCCGAGATGTGTACGGGGAAATCGCGTGAGAATCCCATAACGTATGTGGTGTTGCATTGATACGCCATGTAATATTGTTTATTTCACATATAATTCTATTACAGCCGACACTTAATTAGACGTTGTACGCGTGTAAATCATAATTTGAGTTATCGTCGACGACTCGCGAGACACCGAAGTTCAATTGGGATGCACGAGTTGAATTGTTCTTAAGTCGTTCGAACGACCGGGGTCAATTGGCACACACGAGAAATTAATTCTACCGGTATTTCATAATTGTAAAAAAATTGAGGTCCGATTGGTTAAAGCTAATGATAGTTAAAGCGATAAAGTTGATTTTTCGGGTAGGTCTCGAAGTTTCGAATTTTCAATGTTTCGAAGGCTCATAAGTTCGACATTTTTTTATTCGAATTTTAATGTTTCGAAGAATTTCAAAATAATCGATAAACAATGCCACATAGACCAAAAGTTTACATCAACAATGTTGTAGAGATTTGGATTTCCTATGAAAAAGTCATGGACGGCATACACGTAAGTTTGATAATTAACGCGTGGGAAAGCTCGAAAGTCGGGAAATGTTGAAAACCCCGCCGACTGATAGGCGTTCGAAACATTTTACACGTTCGCTACAATGTCATTCTGAATTTCTTTGATTCGCTGCAATGACATTTTACACCGCGACCGTTCGTAACACAGTCATTCGAAACATCGGCATTGCACGATTGGAATTTCGACCCTTCGGAATTTTGCTCGTTCTGAATTTCCAACTCCCCTCCGCCCCCCCCCCCTCCCCCACGCCCCCTTCCGTCGAGATCATCCGAACGACATTTCGCCGTGTGTAACACGGTCGCAACTCCACCAGGATTGCGCTCTACACGCCGCACCATCCACACACGGTCGTTGTGTCTTCCCCCCCCCTCCCGCCTCTCAACGATCGATGTGATAATCAAGATATCGCGGGGATCCAAGTAAATTAATACATAAATGCCGGACGGACCCGTATCCGCGATTCTGTCGTTGCCACCGCGCGTTTCCAGCGTTTTATCATCGCGCGTTATTTATTTAACGTCGATGCCATGTAAGTACATGAAGCTGCAAAAAAAAAAAAAAAAAAAAATGATAATGAAAAAAATAAAAATAAATAAATGAAACGATATATGCATAATGAGCGAGTTCAATATTTTGCACAGTGATAAACACACACATACCTAAAACACGAACTTGTGTTATGATCCTATATATATATATATATATATGCGGTCTCGATGGACCGGTGCAGATACTTACTAACGATATGCACCGCGAAAAGAGAGCACGCACACACACACACACACACACACACATACATGTGTGCACAAAAAAACAGTGTAACGAACTCATGGAAATTCTGCATCCGATGTTGGCGCGCGTTGGTACGGGTGCCAGTAGCACGTCTTTCGCATGGCATCCGCGGATATTTCCAACATTCCACGACTCATTTGGCGTGAGCTCTTTTCGCAGCGACGTCGGGTTACCACGCCCGGTCGCAACACGCGAATCAGGTTCGAAACTCGTCCGCTAAGACGAAGACAGAACAGCCCCAACAAGCGGGTCCGAGAGATGCGAATATAGCGCGTCTTTCGTTCTCTCGGATGATGTCTCTCTCTCTCTCTCTCTCTCTCTCTCTCTCTCTCTCTCTCTCTCTCGCTCGCTCTTGCTTTTTTTTTTGTCTCTCGATTTCTCTCTCTCACTCTCTGTCTGTGTGTCTCTCTCTACCGCTCGATCCAGTTTCCCTTGAAACGCGTCAACCCCGTCGAGAGCGCCCACGCGCGTGCCCTGCCGAGTGCCCGCCACTCCGCTCGACGCGGTGCGCACGCCAACGCGAGGAATAATATACATGTGCGTGTATGTATATGTGTACATTAGGGTGTGTTGAAAAAAAGTAATTCTTTTCTCGAGTTTTGTAGCAATTTCTACATTTGAAGTATAAGCTATTGGGATCAGGAATGCTCATTCATTCAATGAAAATATGTTTTAAATACATTTTCGTACAAATAATTATGATTAATTATCATGCAAGAATCAATATTTTCACATTTATGTTAATGTAATTATTACCAATTTACGTGGATTATTATTCTACGATGATTTGATATGTTTAATAAATCCGGTAAAATTCATTATCACCGAATCACCGAAAATTTGCTTTCACCCGTAAAAATTAATCGCGACTGAAAGAAAAACAAATATTTACGTGGTAATCAAAGGTAAAATTGAATTCGCGAAAGCGGAACCTCTGAATATAGTCCGATCGAGCTCAAATTTAGACAGATGTCTCCCGACAGCATCTACTTGAGATGTAGAAACTGCCAGAAGAATCGAAAAAATTTGGATCATTTCAACACACCCTATAGCACATACACACACGACACATATAAATACGTATATAATCATATGAACACCATACAAAATGAATGGGAGGAAAGGATTACAGCTCCGCGAGGCGCACGAACGGAAACGACATCACCACGTGTACCTAATACATCTGTATCTGAGGCTAGAATTCGTATCCCAAGCGTTTTTTTTTTTTCGTATTGGCAAAGAATTAATCCTCGAAGAGGGCAGAGCGCACAGAGAGCATAATCCGGCGTTTCTACGGCGATGTAGGAAAAGATAATCCGAAGCCGAGTGTTTGGTGTTCATGCATATGTGTGTGTGTGTGTGTGGATAGGTACATGTAGGCCGGGAGGGAGATTCAGCCGACTGACCAGCAGAAAGGAACGTGAACGCGGGGCACAAACTCGACGAGGATAATATAACGGGGGGCGAGCGAGCGAGCGAGCGCGCGCGCGCGAGCCGAGAAAACCGATGGCGGTGGGCGTACGGGTTGTTGGGTTGGGCTTCCAGAGGGGTCCTCGGAGGTCAGGCTTACAGCAGGAAGGTGAGTCGCCCGGAGCACCGTTGATATCGAGAAACGAATCACCGGGAGACCCTCTCGACCGTGCCCAGGACTTCGGAGCTTCTCGGAGGACTCGGAGAGTTCTCGCCGGGTCTATACGGACTCGAGACTTTGCTCCGATAACGATAATATACACACACACAAACACACATACATGAATGTATAGAACGCGTTACGATTCTTGGTCCCTCGATGACCTCTCTCATTTCGACTGGACGAGAGTTGAGCAGCAGTCCTATATTGGTCTCTCGTTTGTCGTGAAATTATTTTTATCCAACGCCTTGTTGTTCGTTGACAATGAGGGCGGAAAAATAAAAGTTGTTTGTACGTGTATTTCGACGGTGGGTTAGTGAGACACAAACTTCGGCTCGTGGAGCAGGGCTGAGCGAACGAGAAAGTGGTCGGATGGCCGGCCGCTAGGCGGCGCACGGGCGCCAAACTTCTCGACACCGGTAGCGCCCGGCCCTAACTGCCTACTAACCGAAAGGACCATATCGATGCTTTCAACCGAGTTTTTCTTTATTTACCGGTTTTTTTTTTTAAACCGTTTATGCACATATTGAGACTGAGGTTAAGTCAATTGAATTGATTAATCAATTACTTATTTTTATTTTTAATTTTATTAATTATTTTCATTAATCGGGGAAAATTGCGATAATTAAGAAATATTAAATACGGCGTTTTTGTTTTACCATTATGGATTATCGTGTTATAATAAATTTTGTATTATATATTTCTTCAACAATTATGAATATTTTGGACGCAAATTATTATCATTATTTTACCTTAGATTCTGAAATTCGATGGGTGTTGTTATTGACGATTGTTCAGCGGATAAACTTATTTTCAATGAATTTTCATCGAACGTATGCTCCAATTCTGTATTTCAGCTTTTCCCGATTCGTTTTCGCTCGAGTTGAGAATCGTTTGAAAATCCAAAATGTGAATAATCCCGATTCCGGATTTGATTATACATAATTCGGGGTCCCACGGGGCCATTCGTAAATTCACTCGTCTCTCTATTTCATCGCATCTGTAAATAATCGTTCGACCGAGGAACAAAATTCGTTGAAAGAAAGCCATTACTTTTTTTCCATCGAAAATTCGCATTGGTTTTTCACATTTGCTAGGTAAGCACGGTTTGGTTGTTAACAAGTGGTGTGCGCGCGCGCGCGCGTGCGCGTTAAGCGCAGCTTGATCGTGGTACCGAGACACCGGGGCAACGGGTAGGGGGAGAGGAGGGGGTGGGGTGGGTTCAGGTATGGTCCGTCTCGTAGAACGGCGAGTCCGAAGAAGGCGCGGGTCATGCAACAACAGGAAGGTTAGTTGCTCGGGGCGGCGACAACGGAGCGAACACAACCGGCATCTACCGCCGAGCTCGAAGCTCTTAACATACGTACGCGGCGCCGAGGCTCATAATTTCGCTCGAAAACCGCTTCGTATACGAACGAGCCAGAACGAGAAGGATGCACTAAGTCGTAACCGGGTGTTTGTATGTGTGTGTGTGTGTGTGTGTGTGTGTACGATCGAGAAAACCAATGTTAATACACGTTCATTGCACACGCACACATTCGTCCATAAAACTCGAGATGAAACACCGCTGGCAACACACGTGTTTCCGGGAACTTTCCACCATAATCCTTCTCTTTTCTGTTTCTAGTTGAAAAATAAAACACGTGAAAAAGAAATTACAAAAAAAAAAAAGAATCAAAAATAAAATACGAAAGCGAAAAGAAAAAGGGGAGATGAAAAAAATAGATTTCACGGTTCTTTGGAACCTAATAACAATAACAACCGTGACCCTCTCGTAGTCACACGTGACCAATTCGGTTATGAACTGTTCGATCGCTTGATTCGTATGTGTAAGTAGGTACGCCCATCTCGGTATACCTACAAGCGAATTTAGGCCCCCTACTGCTAGTCAGTCGTTCGACGTGTCTATTCGGAGACACACACGCGTCAATCACGAACAAAGAAAAATATTGATCATGAAACGAAAACGCAGAATGAGAGTATTTCAAGCGAACAGTATGAAGGAATGAAATTATTATAGGTGTAAGTTTGAACGACTTCGGCGACAAAAATAAGGACTAGTGAAATGATAATTGAATGGACCGAAGACAGTGAGTAGTGGAGAATCTATAATGGACTTGTGATAATATTAGAATGAATTTATAATGGAATCGACAATGAGCAAGAGCTTAATAATTGCAAAGAATGAATTATCATGATTAATGATTGAAATGATAAAAATGTATCGAAATTGTAATCATGTATGTTGGATTGATTCGTGGACTAATGACCTGGCAATGAACATTGAAATAAATATTTGAAATGAAGGGACCATGTATTTGCGTAATAAATAACGAACTAAACATCATTCTTTTGAAAAAGATTGCGAATCCCAAATAAAACATTGAAAAAAAAAAAAATAAGAATGGATTCCGGAAAGCAATTCCGTTACCAACCCAATCTCTCATTATCCATCCAAGGGTTCCATATTCCACGTTGAGACCCGTTGAGAATAAATTGAAAAAAAAAAAAAAATAATAATAAAAATAATACCCAATTAAAAAAAAATAAGATTTTAAAAAAAGAAACCGGCTTTGAGGTTGCTCGAGCTCGTTCCGGGGATTTCCAAATTACGGAAAATTCTGTATAATACGCAGGGGCATTCTGATTTAGCGGTAATTGCCTGTGTACCGGGAAAAAGCCGGGTGCATAAGCGAGTGATAAAAAAAAAATAGAAACACAAGAGAACGAAGGGAGAGAAGCGACCGTGCAATCATTGAGTGATAAATTGTTGTTGCCGAGAAAATGTATGAAATTGCCTTCGCAGGGCAATAAGAGAAGGAAATGCGTACATGTATATAAATGTATATACAGACACACACACACACACACACACATACACATACATATGCATTTACAGTGAGCATCGTGCGTCGGCTACCGTGAGCACGCGGCAACAACTCCGCAGGAAGCGATCACCCGCGGCTCTTTTATAATGATCGACCGAAGCGTTTTACCGAAACTAAAAATCTTGGAATCGCAGATAGAACTCTCGGCGATCTCGTCCCACACGTGTCTTTCATGTCCCTCTGTGTGTGTGTGTATGTGTGTGTGAGAGAGAGAGAGAGAAAAAATATGCGCGCAGTTTCTCCGATCGATGTCTTATAATTAAAAAAAAAAAAACAAAAAAAAAAAAGAAAATTTTTATTGTGATTATTATTTTTTCATCACGCGCGCGCATACACACACGATGATCGTAATGCGATTATTATTGGCCGGGAAACTTTGCGGTTACAACGACGAAACAATCATATCACAATTGACGATCTCTTACAGTGCGAGATCGCGAGAGAGGTTCAATTAAAACGAGCGAGAAAAGCGTGTGTAAAACTTGCAAGAGGGAAAGAGAGAGAGAGAGAGAGAGATGGCGAGTGTAACAACAAGCGAGAATGAAGCGAATCGAGAAAGTGAACAATTGGTCAAAGTTTTTGACCAATCGCCATATTCTTCCATTCTTTTATTTTTCACACGAAAACGTTATTAAAAAAAAAAAAAACTAAATTCCCAAATAATGGAAAAATAATAAAAATACAAATAGAAATGAATTAAAAAAAAAAAGAAAAATCCAAACTCAAGTAATCATAAAAATCTTCTTTTTGCCTAGCCAAGTCTCTCTCGATAGTGTCGGCGTTGCGGCATATTGCCAAAAAAAAACAAATAAATAAATAAATAATATCAGTGTTTCAGGCTTCGGCCATGGGCGTTTCGAGATGCATATTATATGAATCCATATTCACGTCGACAACCCACAAATCAAAAGCCCACAGTTGTTCTTTTCGACAACGCGGGGCGATTGGAAAAAAAAAAAAATATAAAATAAAAAAGTAACCATACGTTCGTCATTCCGCGGTTCGGTGCGTAGCCGAATTTGGTTTCGCGTGATGTGAGGTTTCTCGATTGCTCGCGGGATGGAGCGCGGAGATGCGACGTTGTTGAACAAGAGAGGCCGCGGTTTCTCGGAAGTTTCGTGTCCCGATAAGTTTCGTCAACCGCAGACAGGATGCGTGTAAGAATGCTTCCCTCTCTCTCTCTCTCTCTCTCTCTCTCGGTTCGTTCTACCGGTTGCCGCGATTGCGACGCGCATCGAGAGATTCTTCGCGGGTCGCTCGCGCTTCGTCTCACTCGGCGAGTGCATCACCCAGCTCGGGTCTGCGCGGTGTGGTCGTGGGCTCCGGTCAAGTTACCGGTGCACGCCAGCGCTAACCTCGGATTAATTCGAGATCGGCCGGGCGTATACTGCTCCGCTGCTGCCGTTGCCCGTTGCCGCGGTACGCTGCATCGCCCTTCCACCCCCCCCCCCCCGCCCCCTCCCTCCCTTCCCCTGACCGCCTCCCTCGCCACTCGTTTGCCCCGTCAACCCTCCGTTGCACTGGCATCGCGCCTTACCGCGCGAGTCGAGTGTATTTTCTTATTCGCGCACGCCTCGCGCGCGCGCAAGCTCGATGCAACGAGAAACGGAATCGCGCGAATTGCTGCAGCCGGTTTGGTGCGCGGCGGGTCGCATCGGGACACGTCGTCCAAATATTTACGAGCTTCATCGGCCCGTCGTCGGCTTTATGACGGTGAATTGCGTGCACGATTCGCACATACGGACGGACACGGACACAAGCGCACACACACACACACACGTTCGCTTCTCGAACGATATGTGCTCGGGCGGTAATTTTGGTTCGATCGTCGAGGCGAATATATAACTGATATGACTCATCGATTTTCATTACTCATTTTCGTGTTTCTGATTATTCGTTCGATGAATAATTGATTGACTGATTATTTTGTCTGTGGGTGGGTCTCGAAGTTTCGAATTTTCAATGTTTCAAAAGCTCATATTGCAGCTCCCGGAATCTTCGCGCCGCTATATCTATATATATATACGTTTCGAACTTTTGGTCCGTCGAAACATCATTGGCGAGTCGAATCCGTGACCCGTCGAAAAATTGTTCTTTCGATAAATTGCATTTCGAATTTTTTTTTTCGAAAATATATGACCGTTCGAAACTTTGCACGTTCGGATTATAATGGACTTTCGAAACCGTGCAAGGTCGAAACATTGAGACCTATACCCGGCGTTGCGAGTCTGTAGCATTTTTTTTTTTTTTAATGCCCATCGGAGTGCTATAGACTTGAAGTACAATTTTTTTTCTTTGTTTTTCTTGTGAATGAGATATCGGGTTGAAAAATTATTGAGATTATTCAAAATTTATGAGTGTGAATAGAATTTATGTTGTATATGTAGAATTTCAGTATTGTCGATGAATTATTCGTGAAAATAAAATTTTCATTGGTAATAAATCCATTTTGGATTATTTATTAGAATAGGATTCTCTTATTAATTAGTCATTTGTCTGTAAATAGAATTGGTTTCATTCACAAATTGTACGTTGGAAAATTATTCAGAGTACCCATTGGACATGTATAAATGTATTTGGTGAATAATGTTTTTTTTTTGTTATTGTTGATATATCTATTATTTGGACGATATTTGTTTGATAAATGTTTGTAATTGTTTTGAAATCGTTGGCACGTTTGTTCATTAAGTTTTATGGGTTTTTCGTGGTCTCGTGGGTATATTACACGAGAGATTAGTCAACGTTTAAGGGGCGAGCGAAAGACGAATAGTCTTTCGGCGATAGTTGGCCGAGGGCCAGAGGCGTGTGCAATAACGTTACTCGCGAGGACCCGGCTGCGTCGACAAATTTACGGACTCGCGAGCCTCCCCCCACCCCCCCTTCTCCTGGTCAATTATCGCGGATAATGGATATGTATGTTTGCGGCGATAGGCAGAGACGTGATCGAAGAAGAAAATCGACGACTGATGTCTCGCACGAATTGCACAACGTAGTGTGTATGTGATGTGCGATGGAAAGTTTTTCGTGTAGTCGTCGAGTCGAATCCCAAGATCGCCCATGGATCAAATAAAAAAAAAAAATACTATTAATTTATTATTTTATTTTCCGATAAAAAAATGTGCACCGAATAAATCGCGATTCAATTGGTAAACAAAGAGAATAAATAGCAGTATGTTCTTTTTTTTTTTAATTCGATCCATGGGCTTGTTGTACCCACGAATTCGGGTTCCAATATCCGAAATACAATAAAATCCATCTGATAGAAGGAAAACATACTACTGTTCATTTGATCTATTTAATTTATTTGAATGTACAAACCGATTGCTCCAAATCAATCGCCACGCACGACCGAGATTTAGATCGAGCGACTTGCAGAATCCTTTACCAAGATTGTCCGAGACGTTCTAAATGCTACAAAATTACATATTTTATAGATCTGTATGTAGATCTCATATCGACAGAGTGAGAGAGAGAGAGAGAGATCGAGAGAGAGAGAGAGAGAAATAGAGGAAGACAGAGAAACCGTAATAGAGCGAATGTATCTGGAATATAAGTTCCATTCTCTTATCGTGCCAATCCTACACGCTATAATTCTCCAAACGACGACTACCGCGCGCACGAAGAATCCAAGCATTACGCGAAAGGAGATCGTGTGTCTGCCCGCGAGAAGCTCACGGACAAAAAAAAAATAAAAAATAAAAAATAAGAAAAAAATATATCGTGCACGATTTTACACACCTACATCTCGACGGAATATATTCCGATCGTACGGTCTCTACACACAATATATATATATACATATATATAAATATAAATATATATATATATCCACCGGTCAGCATCGTCGCTAAAGTGTTGCGTTCGCCGCAGTGCGAGCGGGGGGCGCTGGCAAAAGAAGGGGGCGAGGGGGGGGGGGGGGGGTGCACGACGCCACACACGTGTATTACGAGAAAACGCGGATCCGTTTGTGAACAAAACACCTCTCGGTGCGCGCCAGTTTTCCATCGTGATTCCGCGCCGCCCCGCAAAACGCGAGTGTGAACAATCGGTAACGCGCGCATGCGCGAGCGCGGCGCGGTGCCCCGCTCTCGGGCTTTTGCGGACGCAGGTGTTCGCGGATAGGGCACATATATATGTGTACCGCCGTCAACCGGATGTAATAAATTGAATGCGGTGAAAAGCTTAGCCGCGAGCGCCTATACCGTGACTTGACGACCATCGCACCGCGAGCGTTATAGTATCGAGAAGCAACGACGACGACGACGACGACGACGACGACGACGACTGGACAGACGTCTCGGGATTCTTCTCGCGCGTCTCCAGACCCGGTGAGAAACGTGATTCGTGACTTTACGAGTCCTCTCGTGTACTCACCGATGCCTCACTATACCCGACCCTCTTCTGTGGCGCCACGCGATAATAACCGCGTACCTTGAAACTCTGTCATATTTTTTTTCTTCTTTCACGTTTTTTTTTTCTCCATTTTGATTTTTTTTTCGCGAACGCCAGAGAGAGGCTTCTAGCGCAATGAGCGAAAGACCCGTGGCGATTTACGCACAATGCGATGCGATTTTCTTTATTTATCTCGCACACGTGCGACCTCGTTATAAACACACATGGGCGTTAATATTATTATTTTTATTATTATTGTTGTTGTTTTTGGTGTTGTTGTTGTTATTGTTGCTGTTGTTATTATTATTATTATTATCTTATTTTTTGTTTTTACGGTTATATACATTATATTTTCAGGACCTAAGTCTAACAAAAATATAATGCAATTAATTTCAAAAATTTACAAACGATATGACATATGTGTCTAGTATTATTGATTTTTGTACTTTTCCAATGAACTTTTCATTGATTTTCGGTTGTCGCAGATGGTTCTTGAGGTTCTTGTCTACAATCCTACAATTATTATTATTGTTGTTGTTGTTATTATTATTATTATTATTATTATTATTATTATTATTATTATTATTATTATTATTATTATTATTATTATTATTATTATTATTATTATTATTATTATTATTATTATTATTATTATTATTATTATTATTATTATTATTATTATTATTATTATTATTATTATTATTATTATTATTATTATTATTATCTTTTGTACGTGATAATAATGTTGTGGGCACTCAATGTCCGTCGGTCGAACGTTTGACGATCGTGCTTGTGGTAAATCATACATTTTGCTAAATCATAGTCGTTAAAACGAGTGACGTGCGATGATCGATACGGTTGCTCGGTCGATGGTGAAAATCATTATGTCGACTCGATTCATTTATCGTATTAAATCCTTACAGTTACGATGAATAAGACATTTTTCCTATTTCCAGTACTGTTTACTCATTATTTCGGCAGCTGTCAATTGAGGTATTTTTCACTTTTTTATTATTATTTTTTCTCAAGTATTTTTTCACGTTTTCATTTTGTAGACGTTGATAAAAAAAAATACATAGATTAAAAAATCTGTTATCGACGTAAAATGTTCTCAGCTTTTCAAAACAAATATTCGTTTGTCATTTCAAACCTCGAAAATTCATGAAAATTAAACGTGAAGCTTGAAATTCTGTTCTGTTCGTCAGTTTTCCCAAATTTTTTCAATAGAATATATAAATATTTATTTTATCGAAAGGTGAGAAAATGTAACATCAAGCCTATATATATACTTCGCGTTTATATATATCCGTTTAAGTTTTCTGACAATCAATCAAGGAACAAAAATTCAATCTAATTATTCATGCATGACAAAATTATTCATTAAAATAAATTATCCGAATGAATTATTCCGAGATAATGCGATAATATCATTGAAAAAAAAAAAAAAAAAAAACTAGCGAGGTCGTCTGTCCGGCTCGTTGAGATCTCGAGCCACCCGCGCGCAAAGTCGCGAGAGCTCGCCCGCGAATTATATAGGAGACCGCGCGGGTAGAGAGCGCGCGCGCACGAGCGTGGAGAGCTCGCGGTGCGATTCTCGATATCATGATATCGCGATAGTCCTCTGGCACGAGTTGCTTCGGGTATTTATAAAGAGTGTCCAACGTATATATACGTACACCACAGCCGAGAGAGCACACACGCTGCCCGCGTGATCACGAACAATTCAAATCTTTATCGCTTCGCCGCTTATGAACGCGGCACGGGTTCCGGAGTGTTCGCGGCAAGAAGGCGGCGGGGGAGGAGAGGGGAGGGAGGGAGGGGGGGGGGGCGCGGGGTGCACACCATGTTTCGTTAACGTATTGCCCTTACAAGTGGATAATTAATTCGTGATTGGTGGCCGCGTGGTTTATAAGCGAGCAGAGAGCATTATTTCCCTCCTACAGTAGAAATATAACGAGAACAACGCGACTACATGTTGCGTTCTACTACTTAACTTACTTACTCCCGCGCGATATATGTTGTTATATATACCCATTGGTATCCGTGGTTCGCGCGAAACGCGGTTACGGTTCTTCGAGGTTCCTTTCGACGACCGCAAACCCCGAGAATTCCTTGACAGTTTTTTTTTTTTTTTTTTTTTTTTTTTTTTTTTTGTGATCCCCACTTTTTCTGGTATTGGAGACACGACGATGGCTTTTTGTCATCTCGTACTTTCAACATTGCTCGGCGTGTTGTTTCATTACACACTCACAAACATGTATATATGTTCGTGTGTGTATAATGAAATGAGATACAAAAACGTATATTGAACCGGAACTCTCGTTAGTTATATATTCCGTGTGGCATTATACGTTTGCTTTATGCGTCTCTGTTAAACTAATTCATCGAATGTATTGTATATTAAAATCAATTATCATATAAATTACATGTGGCAAATTTATTTTTTATTATCTTTTATTGAAATATTTTGTTCATTGAGTCAAGGGGATCGAATCACCTCAAAAAATTGGCTTTTTTTTTCGTGACATAATCGATATCTAAATTTAGAATCGATTTTACCCTCATAAAATATGTATACTTCACGTATATCATTTGAAAACGTTTCATAGCCATTTTATTTTTTTTTTTTAGTTTCATATAGCAGGAGATTTGATTTTTCGATAAATTATAAAATTCGAATTTAAGGAATTCGAACTTATGAGCCTTCGAAGCATTTGAAAATTCGAAACTTCGAGACCCACCGTCTTCGCAACGTGTTTATCAGTAAAAATAAAAATACCGGTTCTATTGAAAATACAAATTTACCATCTGTTTGTCGTCCATAGTCCAAATGAAAAAAAAAATCTAAATCATTTTTGTGAGAATAATTTATTCACGTTTATCATTAAATGCGATGATGGAGCGAAGATTTGTGGGTATTGGGGTACATCGATGTGCACGAGTGAAATGTAACGGATGTAGTGGAAAGTATAACCTCGCGACACTTTCGGATGAGGGAAAGAGAGGCAGAGAGAGAGAGAGAGAGAGGAGAGAATTCTTGTGAAATATGAGGACAGCAACGAGGCTCAAAGAAGATAAACCAAATAATAAATTAATCGGTATACTACGAGACACACTGGCCATGCGCGCGCGCGCGTGCGCATTTCAACCCGCGGCAGCGATCTTCGAGCAGCACTTTGTTTTTTTTTTTTTTTTTTGTTTCTCTCTCTCGCTCTCGACCGATCGGAGGTTCGATTCATACGCGCCAGATAGACAATCGAGCGCGTTCGATATTATTAATGCGCACCACTGTCATACCCAATGGATTGTGTTGCGGTGAATTGCCGCTGATGTATCGTTCACGATCCGGGGGGCTCTATACGCGATGCAACCGTCGATGCACCGCTGTTACACGATCTCTACGATAAATCCGAGAATTATTAATACCGACAACGAAAAAAAAAAACGAGACGACCTACAATAATATTCTGTCGCGTTTCTCGTTGAAACTCCTTTTTCTTGTTTTTTTTTTTTTTTTTCTAGATAAGCCGGATGTCGACCGAAAGCGTGATAAAATATTCGCGAAAATCTCATCGCGTTTTGAAATTCATATTGATTGTTTTTTTTTTCTATGTCTTTGAAAATTCACGATTGGTTGGATTACAATCGATTGAAACACTAGTTTTGCCTAGTTGTGACCTTTTGGACTATACCCGGACAATCAATTTTTCAGGTTCCCTCGATCGAATATGAAAATTGAGAGTTGTTATTTTCATCGTAAAGCGACTGGAGCACGTGAAAAAGAAAAAAAAAATCGAACTGAAAAAAAGCTATTAATAAAATCGGTAAAATTACGTATTACCGATTATCGATCCCACAATATAGAAAATACCTGAAATTCGTTTTCCTTATTCAGAATTTGATAAAATTTTGGAAACTAAAATAGCGAGTGCATGTAAAATTAAAATTAAATCGATATAACCATACAGCATGAAATGAAATAAAATTTGAATAAAATTAAAATCAAATGGAAATTGAAACAATCAACCGATGTGTCGTTTCGATGGGATTGCAAAAAATTCATCGTTCGTGCATCTTCTTTTTTTTTTCAGTACAAACCGTATGAGCTAACGAGGACAAAATCACGATCAGCATCCAACATCCACGAATCAACGGATAGCAAAAAAAAAATCTTATCATAATTGCACGGCACAGGATATCGAATAAATAATCCGAGAAACAAAAATGAAAAAAAAAAAAAAAAAAAAAATCTTTTTAACGTTACGAATCCTCGAGCAATCAAATCCCGAGAAATTTAATATATATATATATATATATATATATGTAAGATTTTTTTTCACAAGAACGTCGGCGCCGCGTGTCCTCGATCACGAGACGATGAAATATATATTCACGGCCTCCCGTCCAGTCGCTTATCGGGCGAATCGGGGTCCCGCATTAACAGAGGGCAGATTATTAATTCGACTTGACGATATAACCGTAGTCGACCGGCGAAGAAGGGGGGGAGGGGGTGCGCAGGGGGGCAGAGAGGTACACATCGCATATGTACATCGTGTACTCGCCGTGAGGAGCGCCGTGAGGAGCATATCGGCCACGCAACAACCTTCGCCAAACGAACCCGTCCTACGCGCGTCGTCACCTTCGAAGATAATTAATGTCGTTCTGATTCCGCGTTTATCTCTGCTTCACGCTCATCCTCCACGGTCTAAGTAAATTTCAGTCCACCCGATTCACACCAACCTCACCATACACACACACACACGCACACAGACACACGCGTACGCGTCGTGGACGCGCGTGTGTGACTTCTAATGACCTGGCTATGGATACGCATGAGTCTCGGTTGTTTGGCCAACAAGAACTAAACGCGACTTGGCGTATCGAACTTTAGCTTCGAGCACGTGAAGTGTGACATTCTTGGTGTTGAATGAATTCCTGTCAAATCCGAACCATGCAACCGATCTCCGCCAAATTTCACATACATCACGGCTGAATGATGTTCCATAGTTTTGTAAAGTGGGAGCTCGATTGGTCAAAGTCGACGAAAGTTATAGCGACAAATTTGATTTTTGGAAAAATTCAAAATATCATAGAATCAAAACTCATCGTTGAATTTGGCCTGAATACCAACCAACCACGGGTATATATCTCTTCGGCAAGAATTATTTAACCGATAACCTGAAAATTTGCGATCGCTAGATCGATAACGCCCTTTTTTTTTTTGGGAATTTGAAAACGACGTAAAATCCTGCTCCGAGTCGCAATTTCTAGAAAAAAAAATCGCAGCTCTTTTTTGCTTCTTCATGGACACGAACGAAGAGTAAAATACATTTTCGAACTTTCAGCTACGAATAACGATCGTGTGACAATGAGAATTGTTCACGCGGTTGCAATATAATTATGAATAATTTCGGCAAAAATAATGATGGCCCAATTGAAAATTCATCGGAAAGACGATGGTCGAGTCGCTGCGAGTGAGAGTAACATTGTCTCACCCTCTCTCTCTCAAACTCTCACTCGCTTCCCATCCATCAAGGGCTCGCGGTATAATTTTCCAAATTATCCGTATCAAATTCCGTGTGTACCGCAGCAGCAGTATCATTGCGAAGCCCCTCACGGGTTGGCCAAACGCACACTCGACTGGAATTTCGTGAGCCCGTGGTGTATTTTTTCGAAGGGGTCCCGCCATCTCCGCCATCGGGTTTTAATCCACGATCCGGATTCTGCCGGGGTGATATGTTGCCAAAGTCTTGAAGAATAACGATCGACCGATCTTTTCGAGACGAGACCGCGGGGTCTCTCTCACCGCGGATTCTCGGATCGCGTCGAGTCGTTGAGGGAGGGCTTGAGATCCGTTGCGGCGGGAATCCCTTTGGGTTTTCGGGTTCCCGAGTCTCTCTCGGGTAAGGGCCCCGCCGCACGAAAGGGATCGATGGGGGCGCGGGACACGTCGACCGGAGCGGGGACCGTCTCACTCGTCACATGCTCTCGACCTGTCGTATCGCATCCCATCGCGTATACCATCGCTCGTCCTTCGGTTTTACTATGCTATTCCCATGCTCCATATGTGTGTGTGTGTGTGTGTGTGATGTGCGTATACATACAGGGTGTCCCATTTGAAACAGTACGGTCGAATAACTCGTCGGGAAAAGGGATGACAACGAAATAGGTCAGATGAAAGTTGTAGGAATCGAAGGAGGAAACTTAGTTCTCATAAAATCTATCTCACAGTTTATGTTTTTATGCTACGAGCATAATGACATTTTTTTAAAATGGGAACAATACTTTTGAACCACCTGAAGTTGTTTCTTTTTTCGAGACGAATTCAACGATAATATCACGTAAACCAATATGAGCTAATAATAATCATCGTAATATTAGTTTACGTGATATCAAACGCGATTAAGGTGTTCCACGCAGTGAGGCACACCGAATTTTACGATTCGATACGATCGATTTTTTCATGAAAAATCGATGAGAAATCCTTGACATGGGGTATCGTCGAATTTGTCCTAAAAAAAGGAACAACTTCATGTGGTTCAAAAGTACTGTTTCCGCTTAAAAAAAAAAAACGGTCGTTATGCTTACAGCATAAAAACATGAACTGTAAGAGTATCAAATTTATCAGCACTAAGTGTCCCCCTTCGAACCCTACAACTTCTATCTGACCCATTCCGTTGTCACCCTCTTTTGCCTGACGAGTTATTCGACCGCACTGTTTCAAATGGGACACCCTGTATATGTATATACAACCTATACGCTTTCTTTATTCAACCCTACATATGGTAGCCGGTTGTAAAAAGTCGACGTTGATCTCGACTCCTGCGGTCGAGTCGAGTGGGTCCAAGACGAAGGGCCCCGGGCCCCCACAGACACGCACGGATTACGCATTGGAAAAACGAACGAGAGGTATAACAAGTGGAACTGAGGCGAGACGTGACACTGAAGGGACACACCCCGCAATGACCGGCTAAAGGTTCGACTTGACAGTCCAGGTTGAATTCTCACGTTGATGAAAACTATGCGCCATCAATCGTTTCGATTATTATCATGGGAATATATTTTTTGTACAGTGGATAGATTTTTTTGTGTTTTTTTTTTGTTTCATGTTCTTTGAATGTTTGACGGAGGATGAGCGTATTTTTATTATTGATATAGATGTGTTTTCGAGATTTTTCGAAAATATGATAGGTTGCTGTTTGATTATTGATCGATAACATTATTTTTTTCGAGTGATTGTCAGCTTGGTGAAAAAAAAAAATGTTATCGTTTAAGGTATTACTGGATGGATATCGAAAAATGTCAGAAATTCTTGAAAATTCAAGGAATGATAGTTCTTGTTGGAATAATAATACATGAATTATTTCAGAATTTTACACTAAATAATTTAGTAGTCATGAATTTCAACAACAAAACCTCAGTCAAGCACATGCTAAAATCGTTGAACTTGAATTTAATTATCGTTAGAAGTGAAATATTGACATTACTGATTGTTCCTTTTTCATTAGTTTGGGCTATTTGTAAGGCTAATCACGTCCCTCATGGTATTTATTGGTATAGATCTACCACGATTGCCCACGATTTTTGAAACTTACTTTTTTCTCGATGATCCGTCCAATAAGACCTTAAGGTGATAACTCTTTTTTCATCTCTCTCTCTCTCCTTCTCTCGCACTCATAGCGGAGATCGGACGAACAAAATGACTCGTACATCGTCTTAGCACTCTCTCTCGTGTCTGATTAAAAGACTCTGAATTAAACTCGTATGATTTTTTTCCCAATTTTAATTTTCAAAATCTCGATGATTGCAATATTTTTTATTGACAAATCTCGATAACGCTGGTTTTTTTAATTATTTGCGGCCATTACCCACATCGGAAGCTTCCAAAAGCTTTTACAAACATCGATCGGCAAATGTGTTGTGCAAAATAAAAATATAATGATAATAATAATAATAATAATAATAAAATAGGTATTAAAAAAAAAAAAGTCTCGGGAACATCGCGATACGTGAAATCTTCGAGATCGTCGAGAATTCCGTGAATTCGATAATCGAGAGTCCGCAACCGGGAGAGTAACGGAAAGCCGAAGGAGAAAAAAAAAACAAAAAAAAAAAAAAAAAGAAAAAAAGAAAACGGAAAAAAAGACTGATAATGTGAGTGCCGGTCGCGAGTGCAGGTCGTAGGTCGCGGGCGCTATGGCGAATCGAGGATTCGAGAGAATTCGAGGTGCTTATACAAGCGCGTTTCGACGACTCATCACCGTGAATTCCATTCGTTTGCCGCGGTACAACGAGATAAGAAAATCTTTCGTCAGACTCGCGCATACTTCGGGGCAACAAGTCCGCGGCCAGCGTTTAACCGGCAGCTGGAAAATATTTTTGTCGGGTGCACGTTGGAGTTCGCACGATGAGAATCCGGCGTGTGTTCGAAGCGGTTGTTGCCGATGCTGCGGGGCTGCAACTGTTGGGGTCACATCATTGACGTTCTTTGCGCATATTGCTACTTTGGTACACGCGCGCGCGCGCGCGCGCATTTTGCATCTCGTTTGCGGGCGAAAAAAAAAAAAACTTTTCTCAGTTATGACGATAAAAGGTTCATACGTCTGTCTGGCTATACATTACGTGTACGTATTAGCTACTAACGATATTAGCTGCTAAGGATCGAGGCACGTGATAAACTACCGATCCCACGGATAGAAAAACTCTTTTGCCATCCGGTTTTTATTTATTTATTTTTTTTTTTTTTTTTTTCGTTAATTCATTTCAGTTAATTTATTTTTCACGCTCGTACAATTAACGTGAAATTTATTTGGTCCATTTGCGAGAAGTGTTCTCCGAAAAAGCCATTCGAATTTTTATGTCTTCACCGTTGTAGCGCGAGTTGTAAAATGATAAGGTCGAGACCATCAACGAATCCAAAGACCCACACACACACGTTTTAATGTATTAAAAAAAAAGGGCGACTCTTTTTCGACGTAGCGAACATTTTTCGACGTTAAAACCAAACGAATTGAAACCCTTTTTCATCGTTGAGCAAAACGTATGGCCGACACTTGTGTGACGAGTTGTCGAAACAAAGGGTTGGCAACAATACGCTTTTTACGCAATACGGTTTTTTACGCAATATTTTCTTCATCTATTAAAAAAAAAAAAAACTGATGTATAATCGATATAAGATAAATGTACGATAGAAAAGGAAGAAAAAAGAATCCGGAGAGTCCCCAGATCGAGTGGGCGAAACCTCATAAAACGAAACAAAACAAAAAAAAAAAAAAAAAAAAAAAACAGGTCGCCCAAGCTACGAAACCAAAAATAAAATGATGGGCGTTTGTCGATCTCCGTGGAACGTGAATATGTAAATACGTATTTGAGGGCTGCGTAAGGGAGCCGAGTGTTATGACAGATGTCAGGGTCTTGAATAATGACAGCTCGACTTCAAAGTGAAAACGAATTGAATCTCGCAGACGGCCATATTCGTTCGGAGGATTTACCGTTTTAAACTTTGTATATGATTTTCGTATGGTTATATGTATGTCGTTACGGAGTGATGTACAAATCTCGGACCAACGATAGATCGATGACTGACCGAGGAGCGGTCAACGGCTGCCGCAACGATCACGCCGGTCTGACCCCTGACTATGAGGTTGATCGATGACTTCGTCGACGACCCCAAAGTGCGCACGCCATGCACCGACCCCATTCTGACGTTATTGCCCTCTCTCTCTTTCTCCCTCTTGCTCTCTTTCTCGTCTCTCTGCATTCTTTCGGTCTGACTCGTGCTACAAAACACCAGACGATCACAAACGCAATTGTGAGCAACGTCGAACTTCTAAACGATCGTACAATTCCTTAACCCTGTGGCTTTTTCTAGTTTGGGCGAGATTTTGAACTTGTTCAAAATCTGGAAGTTGTTTCTAGTAGGATTTCAATCGCTCGGTCTTTTCGATGATTACAACTGATCGTGAAAATTGTTTATCTCAACAAATAAAGCACAAACGCTCATTCACACTTGAGTAAAAAAAAATATATATATATAGTCTGTACATGGTGTGCTATTTGAAACAGTATGGTCGAATAACTCGTCAGGAGAAAGGGTGACAACGACATGGGTCGGATGAAAGTTGTAGAAATCGAAGGGGGAAACATATAGTTCGGATAAAATCTATGCTCTCACAGATTATGTCTTTATGCTCCGAGCATAGCGACCTATTTTTTTAAAATAGGAATAATACTTTCGAACCACCTAAAGTTGTTCCTTTTTTCGATACGAATTCAACGATACCGAAAAAAGCAACAACTTCAGGTGGTTAAGAAGTATTGTTCCCGTTTAAAAAAACTGCCGTTATGCTTGCAGCATAAAAACATGAACTGTGAGAGTATCGATTTCATCAGCACTAGGGTTCAAAGGGGTACCCTTTGAACCCTACAACTTTCGTGCGACCCATTTCGTCGTCACCCCTTTTCCTGGCCAGTTATTCGACCCTACTGTTTCAAATGGGACACCCGGTATATAAACTACGTATGGGATTGGGCATATATAATTCATGAATAGTTAACATATAATCTATACGTAAACCATATATGCCCAATCCCATACACAGTTCGTATACATAATTTTTTTACTCGGGCATTCGGTGTAAAATTGTTTCTATAATAATCCGTACATGAATGTATTATTAATTAGTACAACACGAATATTATCAAAATACGTTTTTTATCCAATAGTCATCGTTACACGAAGAATAATAATCAATAATTATGTAAATTTACGTGAAATTCACCAAATTCATAATTTTTTTGTTCATAAATTTTTAGACACAACAGTTTATTTCTAGTTGAAGAAAAAAATTATAAATAAAATAACATAAAATGAAAATTATTGTGAATGAATTATTTCGCAGCCAAAGCGTGATCTCAACGCGTGCCACACCACCCATCGTTGTCTTTTTCTGCAATCCACAAGAAAAAGAAACGAAAAAAAAATTCAAGTCGAAACATCTCACTAATTTCAGGATAACACCCTCGTGTGTATTCCTCCCCCCCCCCCACCTCCTTGACTCTTTCACTCTCGGTATTCACGAGCGAGGGCAATGCAACAGTAGCGGCAACGTCGATTGATTGTATCTCTTTCGAAATTACGACCATATCGAGTCTATGTGTGTGTGAGAGAGCGTATGAAGATAGTGAGCGAGAGAGAAAGAGAGAGAGAAAGAGAGTGAGAGAGCGAGAAAGGCAGAATCGGCAAACAAATTACCCGTCAATTTTCCAAATTGCACGTTTACAGAACGAAATCTCTCACAATCCGAAAACTATCCGCCACGAGAGTTTAGCCCCCGCGCTAGCCCGTGTGCGTGTCTCGCGCAGCGCGCGCGCGCGCGCACCCTTCGATCGCTTCGATCGTGCTCGCGCTTGCGCGCACGCCCGCGAATAAATTTATATCTCTTTTGCACGCGCGCGTTCTCTTCCGTTAACCAGCATCGTCGCCACAAAACCTTCCGTCGACAAGGCCATCGATAAGTTCAACAAATCCGTTCTTCATTCACGCAACTTCATTTGCAATTTAGTGGTACACATTTTAATTGTTGGATAAATTCGAACACTGGCGAAGGACTACCACAGTTTTTTATTTCTTTGTTTTTTTTCAACGTCACGCTCCTTGGTTTTCGAGCCTCTTCGGAATAATTTTTATTACTTCCTTTCCTTCGTTTTATTTTGGTTGTCAACATTCAACCGAACAAATGTGTGCCGTATTACGGAAACAATACGATATTGTGTAACAAAATTGTTAAAATTGCATTATAATTTGACATTATAATGAAATAAAACAATTTTATCAATAGACAATCACCGAAAACATCAAAAACACACAACATAATCTCAAAATAAAACATGTGGTTACACGACTTACAAGAAAAGGGAAAAAAAAATTTCAAAAAATAAAACAACGAAAAGAAACTGAATAAAAATTATTCTTAAGAGGCTCCAAAACCAAGGAGGGAAACGTTAAAAAAAGAAATAGAAAAACTGTGGCCGTCCTTCGTCAATGCTCGAATTCACCCATTTTAATTGTTACCAATAAATAAATAAATGCATAAATAAATAAATAAATAAATGAATAAATGAATAAATAAATAAATAAATAAATGAATAAATAAATAAATAAATAAATAAATAAATAAATAAATAAATAAATAAATAAATAAATAAATAAATAAATAAATAAATAAATAAATAAATAAATAAATAAATAAATAAATAAATAAACAAATAAATAAATAAATAAATCCCATCCTCAAGACATTCGAACGAAACGGCAAAGAGTTTCTCGATTACCTCGAACACCGTTTTTCCCCGACGATTTTTCCTCAACGCGATTCTCCAATTTCCGATAATACGAACGTGTAAACCGTGTATTTCTCCGGCTAACATCCGCGTTCTCGTTGCCCGCGGCTACCCATACATCGATCGCGATATCGTTTTTCAAACGCACCTGTTAAAATATCATCGGCTCGAATGTTCCTATGGTATATATATAAACCGTGTGTAACCGCTCTCGCACCTTCTCGTGGTGCCTTCGAGAGCCCAGTGGAAAAGAATATACGACGACAACGACGACGACGACGACGAACTTCTTCGGTCTCGCGGGGCGGAAAAACCGAGCGAACCGCGGTAACATATATACACACACACGCGGAAACTATATAATCTCGCCGCGTGTGTGCGTTTTGCTGAGTAAACCGACTCCCATGGGCAATTATTCGCCGTCGAGTCCGCGGATATCCTCTTCGAAACCTTTTTTTACATACGCACATACATCCACATCTACACACACACATATATACATATATATACGTAAAGGCAAAAGCAAAGTGCAAGCGTATGAACCGCGTCGTACCTTTGAAAATCCAACGTCGCGTTGCTCTCCGGACCGAGCGCGCTTGCGCACCGCTGTTTTGCATACAAGCGCATACTATACATATATATATATGTATATGTATATAGTTGGGCGAATTTTCTGCGCGAATCTCTTCTCGGCTTACCCGTACTTGCACCAGCTGGCGGCATTATAAACCAACGTGAGCGCACCGCCGAGTCCGGCGTTGAGGGGGAGGAGGGGGAAGGGGGTGTATGTACTTTCGATTTTCTTGTGCCCCGCGTGTGGCGAGAGAGCGAGTCGCGCGGGCGCGCGCGCGAGCGTAATATACCCTCGTCGCTGGTACCGCGATGCGGAATAAGTTGAGAAAACTTATACATATACATATATGTGTGTTTCTGCGTGTGTGTGTGTGTGTGGGTTTGCGTTTGTATGAGAGCCCGGTAAAGGTCGGTTATCGCGGTGTGCTTGTGTATGCACAAAGTGGCTATAGGCGCAAGACAACCGTTTGCAATTCCAAAGCAAAGTATGGTCTCACGCAAAAACCCGACTGTCAATGCCGGGTGCAATGCGCGAGAATGAAAAAAAAATAAAGAAGAAAGAAAAAAAAACAACGTAACAGAAGCCGCGACTGGTGGACAAAGTAAGATAATAATGTACAAGGCTCTGTGTATTTATCTATATATGTATCTGGGAAGTTTTTTTTTTTTTTTTTTTTTACGGATTTCGTTGCTCTGGTATTTGGTATTTGGAATATATGGCGGACGCGATGCCTGCCAATATCTCGTCACCGAAACTTGCACCGACAGAAAAAAAACATGCACCGAATGCATTATAGGGGGTAGAACTCGACAAGCTGTGCCGTGTGTGTGTGTGTGTGTGTACTCGGGTCCATTGGTCAGTTCCGCACGGTATTCCACAGCGCGGATCCGCGATCTCGTCGTGTGTTCTGCTCGCGATCATGCAACCAGAGCGCGCGCGAGACCCTCGCCCTCGACTTTTGCAACCACGGAGCATCGGTAATATCGATGGGGAGGTAATTAATTACCGCGCGCGCGCGCATGTGCCGCGAGCACGGAAAACGCGGGCCCATGACCCCCTCGGCTAGTATCGTTCGACATCTCAGCTGTGTTTTACACCGTTGAATATCGGTGCGTGGGCCTGTGCACGGTTCGACTTGGCGCCGCGCCGCACCGTGCCGCGATGCTTCTGCAATGAGAATCTTTTGATAATTCGAGTCGCCGCAATTCAGGCTCGTCGGTTTTTTTTCACATTGCACATACCAGGTTGTGAAAAAAAAAAATTAGCGGCAACGTTTGAATTGTAAAATATTGAACCCTATTATTATTATTATTATTATTATTATTAATATTATCATGATAACATTTAGAATACATTTATGATCAATTTACTAAATATCTTGTTAATTATATGTTATTATTATTATTATTGTTATTATTATTAACCCTTAGCTGGGACCCTGGGGTTAAAAACCCTCCAAGCAAAATCAACCCTAATCCAAGACATTTCTCAGAATCAATGTCTTTTGGTTGGTGATGCTTTGGCCGAACGTTTCGTTCCTTGGTTTTGGAGCCTCTTCATAATATTTTTTATTCAGTTTCTTTTTGTTGTTTTATTTTTTTAATTTTTCTCCTTTTTTTCGAAGTCGTGTAACCGCATGTTTTATTTTGGGTTTATATGTGTGTTTTGATGTTTTCGGTGTTTGTCTATTCTTAAAATTTTTTTAAATACATGACATGACATCGAATGGCAATTCTTTGTAGAGTCACTCAATTGAAATATTTTTTTTGAGTCGGAATTGTTAAAATTGCATTGTAATGTCAAATTGATAAAATATTGTTTCTGAAGAACGGCACACGTGTGTTCGGTTACATCTTGACAACCATTTTTCCAAAAAATGTCTTTTGTTAAGTAGCCATTATCAGGCTATTTTTTTTTTCGACAGTAGAGTACCTAATTCAATTTTTAGATTGAAATAAATAAAATAAATAAAATAAATAAAATAAATAAAATAAATAAAATGAATAAAATAAATAAAATAAATAAAATAAATAAAATAAATAAAATAAATAAAATAAATAAAATAAATAAAATAAATAAAATAAATAAAATAAATAAAATAATCAAAACAAATAATACAAATAAAATAAATAAAACGCAAAAATTGGAGTTAAAAAAATGCAGAACGGAAAAAGATCATGGCAATGAAAATCCGTAATAAGGTGAAGCGCGCTATTACGTGGATTCCGCGTGGCCCGGCGCCGGGAGATGTCAAAGGTGGCGGACCTGGTTGTGCTGTGCGGAGGGGGTGGGGCGGGGGAGGAAATAAGGTTTGTGAATCGGCCACGGTGGCGGCGACGGCGCGCGGCGGCATCGTACGCGAAAGTGCAAGACCCGGGCGAGGTTGGTATCTGGTTAATACTCGTAAGACGACTATCTCGCGAGATCTGCTCGAAGTCGACCGCGGCATGCGCGCTTACGGTAGCCGACGATGCTCCACCGGCCGCGGCATCGGCAACTCCAACCAATATATATATATATATATATCTATATATGTACACTCGGACAGGGCGAATATCCACGACGGGGGCCCCGTCCGTGTATGCGACTGTCGGTCGAGCGTGTGTGCACCCGCGACGAGGCTCGATTGCATATTGGGCCGTAATTACCGAGGCTGTTAGCCTATCCGCCTGCGCTTTAGCTCTACTTAGAACCCGCGACCGCTCGTCCAAGCGCGCATAGCACAGCCACCTGTGCTCACCACCAGGCGGACCGCACTTATCCTCTCTCTCTCTCTCTCTCGCTCTTTTTCTGTTTCTCTCCATGTCCTTCTTGCTCCATCTCCTCATGGAAATGCGAGCAACAACACATACGAGTCGTGCACATGCAAAATGAAGAAAAAAAAGAAAAAAAAAATAAACAACGTGTTTCGATGTTCACGTGTGCGGCCACGACGCTTCGATTTGAATGATGCAATCTCCAAACGCATTCCTTCCCTTTGCAATTGGGCCGCACACATCGTTCTTTCATTTATCTTCGACACTAGAATAATAATAATAATGATGATGATAATAATAATAATAATAATAATAATAATAATAATAATAATAATAATAATAATAATAATAATAATAATAATAATAATAATAATAATAATAATAATAATAATAATAATAATAATAATAATAATAATAATAATAATAATAATGAACATTGATTGGCGAATTCATTACCAGATGCAAAATAATAACAAAAAAACTTTTTTTTTCATTGAGGATCTAATTGCAGTGATTTTTATGATTTTGATGTGAGATTGACAGACAATAGTGGGCAGGGGGCGGGGGGGGGGGGGGGGGAATCCCTTGCACACTTTTTCGTTATTATTTCAATCACACGTAGAAACGGTGGAAGTTGGAGTTAGCCCCGAAATGGGCAAAACTTATTTAACCAGAGAGTCCAGCATCAAATTGATTGAAAATCAATAATTATTTTCAATCACGAGTTGACAGGGTCCCAATAACTACGCAATATTGCAGTCACGTCGAACATCGAGCTCGAAGATATTACTTCGAAAAACCACAAAATCCAACAAAATCCGATAATCACAAAAAAACCTAATAGATCAATAATAATAAAAAAGAAAGAATCCAATTAATGTTCCAAACTCTCCAAAACATCTATCCAAACAATTTTTCCGTGCCGTGAATGGCTTAGGAGAGGGGTCGATAAAAATCATCCGGGTCGAGCGTTAATTGTCTCGGCACGGAGTCGCCGCCGGTTGCGCGCGCGCGCGCTTGCGCAGAGACGCAACAGCACTTGGAGAAACAAATGCCGACGGGGGCACACGGCAAAGCTCGTTGGTCTCGTGCGGGGGCGAGGGGCGGGGGCAAAGGGGGGAAGGACGCGAAACGCGTGCTTCGAGGCGATATGAAGACTATGGCGTACGGTGGCAGAAATCGTGTGTGTGTGTGCAGTGGCCGACGCTATTAAGTTAACTAACGAACGTCGCTCGCCGTGGCGCGCCTTCGTTAATAAAAGTATATCCATCCACTATAGCGGCTTGTACGTGCGGTTTTGTGCGCGTGTGCGCACGCGCGATAGTACATCGTTGATACGAGCGTGTATGCCTTGGCAGGAGGCGCGGGTAGGAGGGGGAGGGGGGGGGGCGAAGAATATTGTACGACGAAGCCGGGTCTTCGGGTCGGCGATGATGCCCCCGGCCGCGCCGCAGCCGCTCGGTGGTGCGCACAATCAGCGAAGCGTGCTCGTAATGACCATTACCGTCCATCCGTCTCGCTACTTCGCCTACTACGGTAATGGCTCGTGTCCGCGATGCCACTCTCGTAAGTTCCGACGCGCGGGGAGATGATGCTGCTGCTGCTGCTGCTGCTGCTGGTAAGCTGGCCCCTTGCCTCGCTCGGCCAGGCGATATACATGTTGAACACACACACACACACACACACTGACTCGTGTCCCACGACACTCTGTCACGATGCATATGGATATATATATATACTCTTTCGTCGTTTCAACGATTTTGATATTTCAATCGAGTCGTGACGAATCAAACGGATTGTTGAACGAACGCATTGGTGCGACACGTTCTTGCACACGACATTTTTTCCCATGATTTTTTTTGGGATTTTTCGGAATTTTTCCTTCTTCTCCGATGCCAGCTTTGAACGCATTAGAGTGACGATGATGGGCAGGTGTATTGATAGGTGCATGCATTTTTTTTTAATCACGAAGATGATCCACATGGGATCTCGGATCATCTTAGTGGAATCTCGTTACAATTGTAAAACAATTGTGAAGTCGTAACAAATTTTCGAAGACATTTTTTTTTCGTTGCGGAATTTCCGGTTTAAGTCTATTTAATTGCGGAACAGACCTCCGAAAATTTGTCAGTATTTTCAGATCCAACTACATCGGTTCACCACAATTTTCTTCTACTCGCGTGGATATACCGGAACGGTTCGTAAAAATTCGCAAATGTTATATCCACACGTATACGGGGTGTCCCATTTGAAACAGTACGGTCGAATAATTGTTCAGGGAAAGGGGTGACAACGAAATGGGTCAGATGAAAGTTGTAGGAATCGAAGGCGGAAACATAGTTCTAATAAAAGCTATGCTCTTACAGCTTATGTTTTTATACTACGAGCATAATGAAGTTTTCTTCAAATGGGAACAATACTTTTGAACCACCTGAAGTTGTTTCTTTTTTTGAGACGAATTCAACGATACCCTATGACGAACTAATATGAGCTAAGAATAATAAGAATAAAGAGGCACACCGAAAGAATAAAGAGGCACACCGAATTTACGATACGATACGATCAATTTTTTCATGAAAAACCAATTCAAAATCCTTAACATAGGGTATCGTTGAACTCGTCGCAAAAAAAGTAACAACTTCATGTGTTTCAAAAGTATCCTCCCCTTTAAAAAAAACTACCATTACGCTTGCAGCATAAAAACATAAACTGTAAGAGTATCGATTTCATCAGCACCAAGTGTCCCCCTTCGAACCCCACAACTTTCATCCGACCCATTTCGTTGTCACCCCTTTTCCCGACGAGTTATTCGACCCCACTGTTTCAAATGGGACACCCTGTATATCCACATACCCGAAGAAGAAGCTCCGGCGAGTCCATGCAGTCGGTGACCTGTCCATTGCTACGTATAGTAGGTAGCAGCAGCCCGAGCACCGTAGCTTCGAGTTAATATAATGGCAATCATGTTAATTATCGTAAGTAGAGCTGTATGAGCGGCCTCTACACGCCCGCCCGTGCTCGCGCGCGCGAGAACCCCCCACGTTCTTCCTTCCTCGACTTCTTCCTCTCTCGCTTCCGTCCCTCCCACGCGCCCTCCCCCCTCCCTGCCGCGCGTCCCTTCTTCTTCGCCGTCGTCGTCGTCGTGGCCGGTAACGGCGTGTGCCACCATTACAGGGTGCGTACACCGTGAACGCGCACGCTACATACGTTTCTGTGGACGATTCCACGGCCTCGTATATGTGTGTACAAGTGCATTTATATCTTGGATACCGTGGCTCGCTCGCCGCCGCCACCGTCGACGACGAGGAGGAGGATAAGGAAGAAGGACGATGCGCGGTAGCCGCACGGACATCGGGCGCCGGACGGAAGACCGCAACAAGGGAACGAGCGTGAACCAGAAGTCCACCTTCTTCATTCGCCCCTCGCGAAAGACTTCTCCTTCCGTTTCCTGCTACGAGCAATTAGCGCTGTGTGGCGATGTACGTTCCCCCCTTTCCTCCCTCTCAAGACTCTGTAATTGAACTTTCGTCGATTTTCATAATTCTCGTCTCTCTCCCCCCCCAGCCCCGTCATATACTTATTGCTCTGGGTTATGTTAGGACGAACAAGACGATGGTTTTCTCGTTCACATTTTTGTAACACTGAACGTTAATGGAGAATAATATAATTAAGGGAGGGGTTAGGGTTTCAGCGTGAAAAAAGAAAACACTTTGTGGCGATTTTTTTTCTCAAATATGGATTGAGCAAATTTATTAGAATTTTTTGTGAATTATTGAGCATACTTTTGACAATGTTGTGTAATTTTATCATGCAGGAATATTGAAGCATAGGTAACAGAGCTTCCCCCAGAACGTGTTGGGGAAAAAAACGATTTTCGTTGTTCACTATAACTCGGCCGGAAATTATGTGAAAATGAAAATCCATGAAAATTTAGTTTAATTATGATCAAATCTTCCCCCCCCCCCAACGTTCTCTGATAATTTTTTGTTTTTCATTTAAACATTTTTGGCCGCCATCTAAAGTGTGAACTGGTTATTTTCCACGAAAAATTCCGCCATTCTGTGGATGGAAAACACCCTTAATGTAAAAAAAATAATTTAACTAAACGTTGGGGAGAGGTATTTTATCTGTAGAAAATGTGTACAAAGTTTGAAATGAATTCGATCAAGTAGTTTTGAAATGGCAGTGAAGACGGACTTTGAAAAAGTCAAGTTTCAGAAAAACGCTTTGAAGTTTTGCGCACTCGTCACACTCGGCCCGAAGCAGCGGACACTCAAATACTCATAACGTCGTCAATTTTGCTCCAATCGACTTGAAATTTCGACACAATACTCTTGAGACATCATGCATCCAGTTGAAAAAATGAAAAGAAATGCAAAAAAAAAAAGGTTAATACCTTACCCCGCCGTTAACAAAGCGTTATTTCGACGGGATAAAATTCCGCGACCTCCGGTTGGGCAGAGATCTTTTTTTTTTGTTGCGGTTCTTGTTCTTTCAGTTTTTTTTTTTTAAATGTGATTTCAATTTTTTTTTTATTTACCTAAATAAATTCCGCGATTCGATATCACAGAAGAGCGCGCATCAAGGTCGATCTTAATTAGCGGTAATTTAATTAGGATCACCAGCGTGTGACGTTCAGCGTATATACGTATGGTAACTATGCACCGGGAGGGGGAAGAGAGAAGGGGGCAGATCCGCCCGGTCGGGCATAATGCATAAGAGAACGAAGAAACGAGGCCCGAGAAGAAGCGAAAGAACGCGTACATGCAGCGCGAGCGAGCTAGTGTATGCGTGTGTGTGTGTGTGTGTACTCGACGCGTGCAATAATTAAGACGGGTGCGCACGCGCGCGTGCATGCTCTCGGTATAACCCGTCGGACAACGCTGGATCTCGTCATGCAAGATGACCGCGTAAATTTCTTTTGCCCGTGCCACGTCGAGCGGGCCGCCATCTTCTGCAATATAGCTCGTGCCACGTATTTTTTTTATTACCGCTCGATACAGACGCTCGCAATAAACGGATAAGCCTGATTGCCGCTAGTGAGAATATGTGTGTGTGTGCAATTAATGTGTGTGCACGATCGAACATCCGTGAATTGGAAATTTTTACGAGTCGGGGTTTCGATCAGGAAACGCGGTCGGGGAATTTGGTACACTCGCGCTATTTCTTGTGGCGGTTCAGTGTCCCGGTCGTTGAACCACTTTTTTTTTTTTTTTTGTCGAATAATTGGAAGAACCTGTGAAACTATTGTGAAAAAAAAAAAGGAATTTAGGGTATGACAATCGTGAAAATGGTTGATTCGTTGAGTGAACGCTCATAATTCGCAAAATATCGCAAAAATATGATTGCAACATCCTGTGACTACGCGATGAAGGTATAATGTATATTGCGTCAAGCCCGGAGTCCTGATGTCTGACTGGTTGCACCGTCCGTCAGGGATATGGACATCCATTCAATGAAAATGTAGTATTTCAAATAATTTTTCAAACAGATAACTACGATTAATTATCATACAAAAATCATTATTTTTACGTTTCTGTAATGATAATGAGCATTTTGCGTGAATTATTATTTTACAATGGATTGAAATATTTGGGAAACCCGGTAAAATTAATTATCATTTAGTCCAAAAAGTATTTGAAATACGATTTCATTGAATGGATGCCCATCCCTGCCGTCCGTGCAATTCGAATTTCGCACGAGTGGCGCTCGCATGAAAACCCAGCCAGTTTGATTATACATCTCTCGTGGTTGGACTTATTGTGGTATTCTATATCCCGACGGGGACTGCGAAGGATCTCGCGGTATTCAGCAGGAGCGGTACCGGTAGAAGAGAAGCACCTTCGCCACAAGCACCTCTGGCTTTTTAAATTTATTTAGCAGGCCAGGAAGCCGTTAATTCTGCCGGCAAGTCCCGCGGTGACTAATTAAAGGTCAGAACGGCCTTATGCCCATGGAGTGTAGCAGCAGCAGCAGCAGCAGCAGCAGCAGTTCGCCGATGCACTGTGCTTCTGACTTCGGAAGACGTACGCCAGTAAAAGTCGACTGGACGTCGACTTGACATCGAGTTCTATGAGAATGACCTGCTATACATTGTAAAATATATAATATATGAGGCATCACTGCAGCAACCAATAAAAAAATATTTAAAAAATTTCCACTAATAATTTTTTTAAATTGAGTTGCTTTATTGCAATTTGTTCACCGAGTGCCAACTTTTTTGAAATTTTTCTGACGGTTTTATCGAAACGACGAAAATTACGTCTTCAGGTTTTTTTGTAAGTCATTGCCATTATGCTTCTATCTGATTCTAAATTGTCGGATTTGGAATAACAGTCGGAATAACAAATAATTCTTTTTAGTAACGATCGAAAGAAAATTTTTATTTGAGAATAAAAAAAGTAAATTTTATCTGTCTGCTATCATATTGGCCCGTTTTAAAGAGATACTGCACTAGCATTTGCAATATGTATGTATGCATGGGTAACATATATTTATTATATATAGAGTCAACTTGATCGTCGTCCTCGTGCGATCCTGTGTCGTCGAAGGTCTATTAGCGTATATCTATCTTTCTCTCTCTCTCTCTCTCTCTGGTCTCTCTCGGTTCGTGATGAACGTTACGTTCGTAACCGACGATGTAGAGAGGACACCATGATGAGCGCGCGCACGTACGGTCCCGTAGCGGTACAGCACTTTCGCCTCAACAAACCCCGGACACAGTGTAATGCGTCGAGCTCGCGATTCGCCGGACGTAATTAATTGAATGGCTCGGTGGGCGCCCGAGGGATCCCGGAGAGAAGAAGCTCGCCAACGAATGCTTTACGATTCCATAAATGTTTAAACGCAGGAGACAGAGATAGGTACAGAGAGAGCAAATGAGAGAGAGAGAGAGAGAGAGAGAGAGAGAGAGAGAGAGGAAGAGAGAGAAAAACGATCGCATCTTCTAGCAAACTTCTGTTAGCTGCATATACCAGCAGCGGGGTTCCTTCCGCTCATCAGGAGCAACCGTCACGGAGCCATCGCACTTTCAGTCACGAGGATTCAAGCGTCTTCCTCAATCGGTGGCTTCGAAAATTCATTTGCTTCGTTTCTTCAGTTTTTTTTGTCTCATGCGAATTTCCTGACAGGTGGAAAACATTATCGAGTACCTGATTTGATGACTGGGACAGGAAATCGATGTGTTGAACAGTTCCGTATCGGATCGAACGATCTTTCGATAGTTTTCAAAACAAATCACTGGAGATCTTAACCCTCTGATGCCTTTTTTTTAAATTTGCGTCAATAAATCAGTGAAGACTAATATTAACACACAAAGAACGAATCTGGAGTCCGTTTTCCAATTTGGTGAAGCTTACGCCCTGTACAAGTAAAAATAGGCAGATCGCGGGCAAAAGCGAACTCAAATGTTTTATAGAAGAATCATCAAAAGCCTGAAACCTGTTTCGCCATTCGATAGAACACACTTCTATCCACTCACTTATTTTTTTTTAATCGATTCGACCAGAATTACTATTTTTCTTGTCAAAATTACTACTTACGTGCGTAAGTCGTGTTTGGAGAAAAATATTTATTTCCGTGTTTTCGCGGTCAATTTTGTGTTTGAATTGAAGTTGCTCGGAAACGGAACGCACTAGGACAACGCGACAAACGCCCAAAGTAACACTGATTCTTCGACTATAAGCAGGGTTGAGCAGTTTCGATGTAAAAATGATACTGACATGTGTAATGACTCGTAAGGTGTACTCCGCCTGGAGGGGGTCAGAGGCATTAGAGGGTTAAGTTAGTGACTGCTGCACATTAGCTACGTCGTTGAGAAACTTCGTTATAGGAATTTTGCAATTTTGCAATAAATAAAATAAATAAAATAAATAAAATAAATAAAATAAATAAAATAAATAAAATAAATAAAATAAATAAAATAAATAAAATAAATAAAATAAATAAAATAAATAAAATAAATAACTGGAATGTAACATTTTGCGATGCACATTGTTCGTGAATCGATATTTCGCCAATTAGCCTCGAGCCGAAGAGAATATATGCGACGAAAGAATATCTGGGATCCGGGAAAAGCCGAGTTGAAATGAAATCATTAGTGTCGTTATAACGCGTCGGTCGCTCGGGTGGAGCAAGCTTTTGCGTTACTCGCTCTACGGCTAATGGTCACCGGCAAAAGTCCGCGATCGTGAGTTCTCCGTCTCGCGACTAAATAATGGTATTGTACGACGCGATCGGATTTCTATCGTTAACAAGCCGTGTGTGCGTCGACGGAACGCAGAATTGAGCAAAGCGGAGCGGTACAGTCGCGGGTTGGGGGGGAGGGGGGGGGATATAACAGAGAGGGTGCTCGCGCTCGCGCGCACGAGGATTCCGGGCATAAAGATCGCGGGGCTGTAACTCAACCGCTCCCACAATGCGTTAGCATTAACGCACTTCTCGTTATTTATACTTGGTTCGCGTTCGCGTCGTCGTCGCGCCACTTCGTTCGGACCACATGCCCGTCTCTATATACTACGATATAGGGTGGTCCTTATTTTTACTTTTTTTTTACTTTGACACTTCCAGAACATAAGACGACTTCAAGGGGCTACTAGGCATCGAGAATAGGCCACAAATGAGATAAAATTGAATTTTATCATTTGCGAAGAAACGAAACAACGTACATAAATTTTCTTTTTGCAATGTTTTTATTGACATTTCGGCTATCAAATTCGCAGGTCGCACTCTGGGACAATTCGGGACACTCTGATAACGACTTTGGAAGCAAATATCTCATGACCGAAGGCTTTAAATGGAAAGCTCTCAAGACATTGTTTGTCGCATTTGAGGAGACCTATCCAAAAATATCTCACTCAATAGTGTGGGGAAAAAAAATCGTGAACAATGTTTAATTTGCAGGAGGGGGTCAAAAACATTTTTTTTTTTTGTTATGTTATCATTTCTGTTTTTAGGTCTACGATCTAACGTCTGTGTATCAAATTTCATCTTAATCGGTCCATAACTGAGAGAATGGGAGGCCTGTGACACACAGACGGACGGACGGACGGACGGACTTGGAAAAACCGTAAAGGTTCCTTACGGAACCCTAAAAATACTAGTTTATTCAATCGCGCAAACTTTAGGAGAAATTCGACAGGGTTAACAATCAAGATAGGGACCTTAAATTTAGACCTTAAATTTTGAAAATATTTTTGTTTATTCATTTTGAACCATATTATCTTCTGAAGGGGGCCAAAATTCATAAAAAGTAAAAATAAGGACCACCCAAATATATAGATATATATATATATATATGTATGTACCGGATATTCTGGTATACATATACGCCTGTGTGTGTGTGTGTGTTCTGTGAGCCTTGTAAGGCGAGGCCAGACGCGACGTACATCGCATTACAATTGTACAGAACTCGAACGTAATCTTAGCGCTGCTTCGTTGGGCTCTCTTTTCCACGTTTCCAGTCCCCGGGGCGTATTACAGTGGTTGGATTTAAAATATAGGTGAATACGGGGACAGCGGAATATCGTCGTCGTCGTCGTCGTCGTCGTCGTCGTTCCCTATCGTCGTTCGTCTATGAAAATTCCCGGTCTCAGCGTTCTCGACGAACACGATCCGTCGACTAACGAGTAACCCAGCTATGTGCCTACACGCACAATAACGTATAAATAAGAACGATATTGAAGCGTGTATCGAGAAATCGTTCGAATCACGGTCGAAACGCACCCGATCATTCTCATGCATCGAAGCTGTGTGAGAGCCCGAATAATTGGGCGTCAGTTGTTTATCGAAGTAACAAGTAAGTTCCAATGCAATTGTATGTCGCCATTGGGGATTATTGGTCTTCGTTCGATTGTGTGTAAAAAAGGTGACACTGCATAATTCACATTGACATACTTGAATATTATCATAATCTGGCTCATGTAAAAAAATATTAATAATATTCACCGACAGAAACATTTAACAAAAATTAAATCGTTATTAATCGAAACATTTAGTAAAAATTAATCGATTAAATTAATTTCAACATTTATTAACGAATTGTGAATAATTTCTAAGATTACGAATAGTATGAGAATGTGAATTATTATTAATAAATCTAATGAAGAAAATTGTCATTCTACCTGAAATTCATTTTAAACAATATGTTTTTTTTTTTTTATGGTAATAGAACACAATTGAACGTTCGTTTGTTAAATCTATTGGATAGAGTACATTTTTGTTTTTTTTTTTTTCAATTTTTATTCATTTATCGTTTATTCTTCTGACTTGGTCGATTGATTGAGAATTAATGGAGCTGTCAGAATTACCAATATATTTCCATACAAGTATTCGACGAAATGTCATGCGTGATCATATATCTTGGGAATAAACCACGAGCACTCGTGGAAGCCATCGGCGAGTCAAACCCGCTGCGAGACTCCATTCTCGACAGCGTCATACCATACGGGCCGTATTATCCGTCCTGTCACGGTTCGAAAGACCCGTCCGGTCAAGTGTCTGCCCTCCGCGAGGTTCGTGCGCAAGGTGCAGCAGTAGCGCGACCGATCCAACAGTAGCAGGTCGAGGTGAGACCAGTGGGCCGAATAATTTGTTATCGCCCGACGATGTCGCGTTGTCACGGTGCGTTGATCAGTCATGTGGTTGTGCTGGCGTTGCTGCCACACGTGACGGGCCTCCGACGTCATCCTCACGACCGTGCCTGCTATCGACGACGAGTAGAGTCATTCGGGGTAATTGTACGCACCTATGTGAATTCAGAAGAATTAATGTTCAAAACACTGACTGAAAATCAGAACAAAGTGTCAGTCAGGAAACAACAATTTTTCACGAATTCCAACGTCGTCATTCAGGTAATTTTTAGGGGGTGTCGAAGGTTGACGTTCAGCCCAGCGACAATTTTCCGAAACTAAATAGTTTTTCCATGCATTTTTCGATCATACATATCATATATATTATATGAATTATTTAATATAATTTTTCAGTTTTTGTTTTTCAATTCTCAATGGTGCAGCAGTCCACGAATTAAAATGAATTACGATGACAACTGAGCAAATGGAAATTCGTGTTAATTTGAATATATCGGGTACGTATATTTTGAACGAACGAGAAAAAAGAGGAATAAACGTCAGTCGATGATTTGCGTCGATATCGCACACTCTGGGAATGTTGGTGAACGTCTCGAGTTGGCCCTCATCGAACATAGGAAACAGAGACTACAAAGCCGTCACCGAACGACGTGATTGAGAGTAACGATCCCAACCGCTGACATATCCCGTACGCGCATTCAATGTATTTCAATCGCCATCGCACAGTCCTTCATCGAGAAGCAAAGTTCGCCGGTTCATCCCGGAACACCGTTGTGTTTGTTACGTTCACCGTGTTACGTCTCATCCGCCATCTTCGGACTCGACGTTCACTCGCCCAAGAGATTCTCATTCGATTCACTTTTCACATTCCGTTTGATTATTGATTCTTAGTTGGCACACGGGGGTCAAAAAGCCCCCAAGCAAAACCGCAACCCTAATTTTCAAACATTTATTCTTCATTGCTCTGAATTAATACCTATTTTCCAACTGCCATTGCCAAGCTATTTTTTTCCTGGAAGAAGAGTATTTCGAGAGTATCCAGTTCAATTTTTAGATTAAAATAATAAGAAATAGGAACGTTTCGATTTTTTTGGTGAACATCGCCAATTTTGCGTTTTTGTTACTTTCAACATTTTTTTTACGAAGTAAATATGGAGTTTGAACCAAATAACCTATGACACCTGTCAGAGGGAGTATCACAGGATATATGAGATTTTTTTCAAGTGAAAAAAATCAATTGGATACTCGCAGCAAGCATTTTTGTTCTCCGGGGTCGATGAGACCCCTGTATGCCGCCAGCTACTTCATACGCCGATGAGTGTGCCAGCTAAGGGTTCAACCAATCAGTATTCACATATGTCGATACGCGAATGACATTGAAGTCATGTTTTTGTGTCACATGAACAGCAAATAGAAAAACAAAAATTATTTTCAAATTGATTTTCATTGATGTAATATTGACGATAAAAAACGCATTACCGCGGAATCACGTAACTCGCTCGGAGTTGGATTACGGAAATGCAATTACGCGCTCATTATTCATGTAACTGTGAGAAGAGAACGTTCGCCGCGTCGAGCACGGTCAGGGCTACGACATAGAATATGTTCAAGTGCACGTGGAAGGACTTTTTGCATTATATCAAATTGAACGTGATTTTCCATAAGGCTACATGTTGAACGTGTGAAAATAAAAGTGTTGATATATTTTTTCTCGCGCTCCGGAAAGCCATGAAAATTTAACTGAACCTTTTTCTTATCAATACCTATAAGTATGCCAAGTTTCATGAAAATCTGACGAGGAACTTTCTTATCGAGGGTACTACCTTAACGAAATCCGAAGGTAAGATTTTCCGCTGGTGAGTTCTCAGTGTGCGAACGGTCGAGGCTCTGTTCGTAAATCTTGAATGGACTCGGCCATGCCGGATCTGCCTGACGCGAATACCGCCATAGCCTTCCCCCCCCCCACCCCCAACCGTACATGCTCGTAGTACACTTCGTGCAGCGAGTCCCGGGGTAGCGAAGAACTGAATGGAAGAAAAGCGAACGAGAATCTTCTCTCGTTTCAATCTTCCATCTTCTTCCCGCAAATTCCACCGGGGGCTCGTGCTTCGCATCCTTCGTCCTTCGTTTGCGGCTCAACATCCTCGCGCACACACCTCAACCACGCTCGTTGCATCGCCACGGTGGGTCACGAAGAGTGACATGTGAGCGATGCTTACTCTCCCACAACGAACGAATTGCGAATCGTCGGTGGCAGAGATGATGTTATAATGGTTGTGAGTCGTATACTCGCCGGATTTCGAGATATATGTTGCATATTAATACACATATACGGCAAACATGTTTATACGGTGATGTTAATATACATTCATATCAATATATATGTTAGGGTGTGTTGAAAAAAAGGCAAAGTTTTTCGATTTTACTGGCAGTTCCCACATTTGAAGTGGATACTATCGGGAGACATTTGACAAAATTTGAGCACAATCGGACGATATTTAGAGGTTCCGCTTTCACGAATTCGATTTTGCCTTTGATTAACACGTGAACATTTTTTTTTTTGTTTTTCAGTGGAAATTTATTTTTTAGGCCAGATACCGAACGAACAATTTCGGGGATGGAAGGTAAATGTAATACATAGCATCCAGATCGCTCAAAATTCGTTGAATTTCTTGTTCCACCGTAATAAAAAAAAGTTAACATTTTTTTCGTCAGTTTTCAAAGATTTTCGTTAAAATTAAAGATGTCAACTTTTTTCTAAATTTGAAAACAAAAAATATCCCGATTTTAAGCGATCATAAGACTATGCATTGCACTCACTTTTCACTCCTGGACGTTTAGATTTGCCGGAGAAATAAATTGCAAATGAAAAAAAAAATTGTTTCATGTTGATCATGTGCAAAATCAAATTCGTGAAAGCGGAACCTCCAAATATAGTCCGATCGGGCTCAAATTTCGACAGGTGTCTAATAACAATATGCACTTTCAGTGTGGGAACCGCCGGAAGAATCGAAAAACTTTGCCGTTTTTCAACACACCCTAATATAGATATATATATATGTGTGTGTACGGGCGACGTTGACCGGTCGAGAACTTGCGCGGACAGGAAGTCAAACTATACCATATACGTCGTCGTATCACGGTTAAGAAGAGAGTAACGCGGATCTTCGCATGGCGGGCTTGTGTACGTTCGCGAAACCTCCTACGCGCACGCAACTCTCATTCACCCCGGGCTCCGGCATTGGCGGGGCGAGTATATATACGCGCATATGCGGATTTTCTATCCGCGTGACCATCAACGATGAAACCCCGGGCGCGCAAGTATGCTGCGCACACGGACCCGTGTTGGCACGCCTGCGAAACCAGTTGAATTCCCACTTTCAGAAAAAAAAATACACACACATATATGTATATATATATATACATATGTATATCGTAGCGTTGTTATTTCATACGTGTAACGATAATGACAGAAGCTGAAAAGAGGGGAGTGGAGCTGTGTGCGTGAGAGTTCCCGAACTCGCGTAGCACGCGATTCATTCACGAATGAGATTGCTTTGTTTTTTTTTTTGTGACTGGCAGCCTTGATGCGGTTTTTTTCGTTGTTGTTGATGATTTTTGATGATCACGAAGAAAGAAAAGGGTGAAAACAATTATTTTACAACCGATAATCGTCCGGTAGGTCTCGAAGTTTCGAATTTTCAATGTTTCGAAGGCTCATAAGTTCGAAATTTTTTCATTCGAATTTTGATGTTTCGACCTTGCACGGTTTCGAAAGTCCATGAATATGAACGGGCAAAGTTCCGAACGGTCATAGTTTCGGAAAAAAAAAAAATTCGAAATGCAATGTATCGAAAACGCAATTTTTCGACGGGTCACGGATTCGACTCGCCAATGTTTCGACGATTCAATGTTTCGACGGACCAAAAGTTCGAAACTTATATACAGGTATAGTGGCGCGAAGATTGCGGGAGCTGCAATCTTCAAGCGGTTGAACGAGCTGCTACGACACTATACCTATATATACGTTGTCGAACTTTTGATCCGTCGAAGAATTGACCGTTCGAAACATTGGCGAGTCGAAACATTTATTTTTGAATCGTTGAGATTTCGATATAACGACCGGTCGGACATTTGATCGTTCGAATTTTTTAAATTCTGTTGCATGCCCAGTCAAAATAAAAAATTCGGAGATTTGATTTTTCGATAAATTAAAATTCGAATAAAAAAATTCGAACTTATGAGCTTTCGAAACATTGAAAACTCGAAACTTCGAGACCTACTCTTCGAATCCTAGATTGTCCTTCGGAGAAGTTAGGTAAAACATTGTGAGTTTCATAGTCCGCAGCTCTCACTCGATTTTTATTCATTTATTTATTTATTTATTTTTTTTTTTCGTTTGCCAATCCAGACGGTCTACTTTGTTAAAAGCGTACACCGATCATGCACACCGCAACTGTCGCCATCTGCATGATCGGATAATCTTATCGTCATTGAGTGCATCCGTCATTTGAAAAAAAAAAAAAACAATTTTTTTTTTCTATAACTTTGTTCATCTAAGCTACTCGTAGACTCGTCGATGATTATCCTCGATTCTCGCGCAATAATAATTCCGAGACTTTCTCACACCGTGTACAATCCGTCATCCACTTAGAAAGGTTCTAATAATCAATCCACAAGCGGATTTGTACGGAAACGATGCGTGATACGGCATTATCGTGTTTGCACGGATGGTTATGTACTCTACCCGGTGTCTTTCATTCATAAAACCCCGGAGTCCGAGCGGATAGCGACGAGAACTCTCGCGTGCTTCGCGCAACCAATTTGCCATCCCATTTTCTCGTTTCTGTCCGACCAAGTCCGGCTCCCATAGCTCGCCAAGTTGTACGACCCGCACGTTGCCTTCTTCCCGCAGCTGCTTCGTCTTTTCACTCCTCTGTGTTTATTAATTTTTTTGTTTTTTCGTTTTTTTTTTTTTTTTCATGTCTTTTTATTATTCGCTATTCGCGTAAACTCTCGAGCCATGTTGCGGATGTCAGAATTCATCGGAAGAAGAAGAGAGTGGGGATGGCGTTGAGGCGAGGAACAGACGAAAGATACTCGAAAAGAAGATGGAAGAAGATAAACGACCGAGGACTAAAGAAGCTACGTGGAATCGACCGGAGAAGCATCATCGTCACCACTGGACACTGTTGAGCCAATGAAGAAAAAAATTTAAAAAAAAAAAAAAAAAAAAAAACAACGAACAGGAAAAGAGAAAACAAGAATTGAAAGAGGAAGGGAAAAAAAAAATTAGCCGGCGACAAAAAGCGTGGATAATTTAAATTACATTTCTCATCATAACCCGTGTGTGAGAGACCTGTTTGAACCAATACCCGGGGTTTTTCTTGCACCGAATGGGGTTTGGCGAAGGATGGCAGGATGGTAGGTGAGGATGAGAGGAGAATACAAATGGCGGAAAGCCATTAGTTGGAATGGTCCTAACCTGTTGTCCTCTCACTCACCCCCAGTAGAGGGGCTTCTTAAAGATCGGAGTGCTCGCGTGGCTTTAACCAGTTGTACACCCATCATACGACAACAATATGAAAAAATTAACACGAAAAGAGGGAAAGAAAAAGGACGAAAAATATTTGAAAAAAAATTAAAATTAAAACGAAAAAAATACAAAAGGTACGTTTTATAATAAGACAAGCGTGTAGGTCGCATGTGCAAGCGGCATCTGTGCATGATGCAGCAGCAGCAGCAGCAGGGGCAGCGAATCGCGAACTGGGCGGTTCAGGAACAATGGACCAAATCCGCGGAGTCCTCTTGGCAAGGCTCCCATCGCGTTCTCTCCGTCTTCACGATGCTCTCTCTCTCTCTCTCTCTCTTGGCAACGACCGCGTGTAACAAGGACCAAGCGCGAGCAAGACCCGGTGCGCGAATACACCGCGAAGACGGTCGCGGGTACACGGAGTGAAAAAACCAAAGAAAAAAAAAATGATAAATAAATAAATAATAATAATAAACGAGACAGTGGGAGGAGTGAGGGAGGAGGTAGGGGTAAGGGGGAGAAAGGTGGTGTGCAAGAAGCAAAAGCTTGATCAGGAGCGTGTGGGGCGTGGATATTGGAAACGAAGCAATGCACGCCATATATCAATACCGTACCGATAACGAGGTCTCCTCTCACTCCTCGTAGGAGCCCCCTCCCCCCTACCGCGCCCTTCACCCGGGCCCAGCCCCACAGCAGGCTACCGTGCGCGGGAGAGTGGACGCCGACCGGCATGACCGGCAACGATGCATTTGCAGGCCCGCAGGAAACCGCGCGCAACTTTCCTCATCGTGTATCGAAAAATTTGCCAACTCGTTTGCACGAAAATTTGTAATAATCATGTTTTTAATTCGTCAATGTCCACCGGTCCACCTTGGCGCTTCCGTTTTTTTTTTTTTTATATTTGTTTGCTCAACTCCTTTCGTTATTATTATTATTATTATTATTATTGTTAATATGTATGTTATGTTTTATTCGAAATACTTGTAATAACAATTATTGATTTCTCGAATCACCAAATGGGACGATCAATCGCAGGGATTGGACCGCAATGATAATTTCAACGATAATAATAATGATTGAATTTTTTTTTTCATTATTTAATTCTGGTTTGTCCGTTAATTCTGAATGAATCGATGGAACAAGGCATAATCAATATAAATTATTTCCAAAAGAAATGAAGAAAAATGAAATTCGTTATCCAATAACATCCGTAATATATATAGGACTCTCTCTGACTCAAACTGGAAGTTGAAGTATAGAATCTTAAGAATGTAGCAATAATAATAATAATAATAATAATAATAATAATAATAATGGTCCGTGTGTTGCTCTACTAAACCACCGGACAAAATATGTAAGTCCGAGAAAAATGGAATAATAATAATAATAATAATAATATTGAATGAGCTGATCAGCTTATTCGGGAAAATTCGTGTTCGGGTTTTCCGAACGCAAATTTCCGTTTCAATATCAATTTCATTTCATTCTAGTTCGAAGAGCAGAACAAAAAAATGGCTCGATGTACAATCAAAAAAATTTCGCAAGAACGAAATCCCTGAATAATTCCCGAATATCTGCATAAAATGTATCATAATCGTTCAACGACGTTCAATCCGATATTCTCCGTGCGATTGCAACTCCGGTTTTGATTATTATTATATATCCGGCATTGTTCGCCGAGTTCTCGTTTTTTTTTTTTGTACCGTTCTCTGGTACCCCGATAACGTCGGGCAATCATCGCCATATACGCTGGCGAGTACAACGACGCAGAAAGCGCGCGAGGATCGTTGTTGTGAAATGTTATCGCGGATTTGTTACTATGTGCGCGCGGCGTCGACGCGAAAACGTGTGCTCCACGCGATTTCATAAAGTTTTCGGGAGCGACGAGCGCGAGTTAAACGGGGGCCCACGAGTGAAAGCGCGACCGCGTTGTTGGCTCACGAGGAAGCGCGAATTTTTTTTTTTTTTTTTTCACGTGATCGGAATAAAGGCGGTACGAAGGGTTTGCCAAAGGGTTTTGCGCCTTTCGAGCCGCGGCCGCAAGAATGACAATAGAGCCACTGGGTTACGCCCCGGTCTCGATCGTAATTTCCTTCCGCCAACCTCTGCCGATTCCATCCCATTCGGTCGGTTGCCCTTTGAATTATATTTCGTTTCTCTTTGTTTTTTTTTTTCTTCTTCGTCGTCTTATTCTTCTTCTTTTTCTTTATTTTTTCCGTCCATCTCCCTCTTTCTCTGTCGCGTTCTTCATCGCTGTTCTGTTTATCGATTTACATAAGGTCGAGCCGCCCTCTCGACTTTATTCCACAACAGTGTTGGTGCTCACTCGTTTCTCTCCGTTTCACATTATAGCACATGTAAGATAAATGTCAATTTTTTAGTTTTCTCATAGAGGAAGCTTTGTTTTCGTGAACATTTTTTTTCGCGAGATGTTCATAAAAACGTGTTCAGAATGTCCCGAAACATCTAAAAATCACATTCAGGAAAAATGTCAGGATGTATGTGTGTGTGTGTGTGTGTATGTAACATTGGTTGAGCGTTCATAACTTGAGAACGGATCGAGATATCAAGCTGAAACTTGTCATACATATACAGGGTTCACGGCGCATAGCACGATTAATTTTTCAGAAAAATCCATGTAGATCTTTCGTTTTCACGCGATTTTGAGAAAATTCAAAAATTTATTTTCGGTCTCTAGCTTCCACAATTTCAGAGATATCTAGCTCAAATTCAGTATAATGTTGAACGACTACAGGGAGATGCTTGTTACTGAATTTGAAAAAAAAGCCATGTAATGCTTTTGTTTTAAGAAATTTTGAACGGTGTAAGAAAACGGTGTGCGCACTCTAGCTGGCGCAATTTTCTAGATATCGGACTAAAATTTGGCACAAAGTTGCTTTATTATCAAAAGATGTTTCAGTTTGAATCTGGACAAAATCCATTGAGCCATTCATATTTTATGTCGTTTTGAAATTTTTCAAAAATAAACGTGCTCTAGCTCTCACACCTTTCGAGATTCCGGGCTAAAATTTGGTACAAAGTTGCACTACTATCGAAAGATGTTTCGTATCGAATTTGAGCGGAATCCATCGGGACGTTCAGACTTTATGGGAATTATAATTTTTCAAGTTTGACACGAATTGCCCCATATATACGTTTATACTGATTTCGACTCACATTACACTCACATGGTGCTCTCAACGTCACAAAAGTAAAAAAAAAAAAAGGTGCCAAGTAGAACCTTGCACCCGGCTTCCTCATTTTACACATTTGCCAAAGCTTCCTCTACGAGGAAGCCAAACCCGATCGTACCATAGTTTCTCATAGAGGAAGCTTTGGCAAATGTATAAAATAAGGAAGCCATGTGCGACGTTATACTTTGTTTTTTCACTGCCTTTACGTTACGAAAGTGGGGAACGAAGGAAAGAAGACGAAAGAGCGGAAAAACGTAAGAAGATGGTCTCGTAAAGTCGCGCTCATACGCATCCGAAGGGCGACATTGTAGAGCTTATAAGGCAATCCGGCATGAATCAAAGGGCTAATATACTGCGGAGACCTAGTAATGGAACCGCGCAGCCCTCCGCCGCCCTCTCCCTCCTCGACCGGGTGCCCGGAGGTCTTTTTATCGACCGAGTAAGACAATACGCATTTACATACGCGTTCAGCGTCTTCGCGGGCTCGCGCGCCCGAGACGCATCATCGGGTGCAACGAGACCGAGAAGAGTCCGCGGAAAATGCGGAACGCGCACGTGTGGGGGAGGGGGGGGGGGCACGGTGAAAGATATTGTGCATCTTTGGAGATTTGCCGACGCGCCGCGACGAAGCATATGGGCACACGAATGGCCATGGCCGGCGCGCCGCGTTGTGTATACGCTCGACCATCGATGGCAATTAACCGCGTTGCCCCGGTCTTGCCCCCGGCTCACCCCTTCGACCCTCGTCGATCGTGGGCTCCTTTGCAACCGCGTTTATCAACTCTCTTGTAGTTGTTACACTGGTAAAATTCGAAAAAGAAAAAAATCGAATAAAATGGATTCTAATTATGTCAAAAGTTTTTGTTTTGACTATACGCACAGTTTATATTTCGTTGAGTCTATTATTTTATTTAAAATTTCTTTTGAGATTTATTTTTTTATATTTTCTATACATCTGTAATTAATTTTTTTCATTCTTTCCAGTAGCCAATTGAATTGAATTTCCGATTTTCTTATGAAATACGAAGAAAAATAGTTGAAATATAAGAAAAAAATTACGTCAAAAGTTTTTGTTTTGACTATATGCACAGTTTATATTTTGTTGAGTCTGTTATTTTATTTTATTTTACATTTTTGTCGAGTAGTTTATTTTGTTTTATATTTTCTTGAAATCTTCAATTCAATTGAATTTCTTATTCTTTCCAGTAGTTAATTAAATTAAATTACATATTTTTTTTGAAATACGATAAAAAATAGGAAACATAATAAACAAAAAAAAAAAAAACTAAAACAGATGTCCCATCGATCTCTGTGTCTCATTGATCACGAAAAATTCCGATGCAGCGCGATAACGTACGTCACGTAAATTAATTTCGTTGAACACACGGCAAATCCTTTTTTTCTTTTTTTTTTTTGCACCCGTTTGATAAGTCAATCGGGTGATTAAAACATAGCATCGTGGTCTAGCCCCAGTGAAAGAAGGTGGGAGAGAGTTCCAATGCCGCGCGGGGGCGCGCTTGGCGGGACACAATTTCCAATGTCGAGAATATTGTAAGCAGGATGAGATACAAAGAGTGACCGTGGACCCGAACCAATCGACCAAGATCGAAGAAGAAGAACAAGGAGAAGAAGAAGAAGAAGAAGAAGAAGCAGTGCCTTGCTCGTTTGCGCGAGCGGGGGGCACCAGGCCGACGCTCTTCTCTCGTCTTTCTTCGAAGGTTAACGAACGTCCCATCCTCCCCTCCCCTGCTCCCCTCCCTTCTGCCGCTGCGTGAGAGAGGGCGGAGGGAGGGCGCCCTCCTCTGTTCATACATAAAACCCACGAGAGGAGAGAAAGATTCGCGGTTATGTGCGTATAGAGACGACTGTTCGCTGACTCTTCTGGGGAGGCACACACCGGGACTCGCGCGCGCGCGCGCCCGCGTTGACGCAGAAGAATTTAGGAGCGACGGCGAGAGCAAAGGCCCAGTTTGCAAGCGGTCAGGGTTCTTTGAAGTCTAAAAACAATGGCATTGTCTCTTTAGTCTAGCGAGTGAGGGAGAGAGTTGCAACCGAACGAATCCTCAACCCGCCCCCCCCCCTTCAGCTCTTCTTCCCTCACAGCGCGCCTTATCTCTTTCTTCTTCTGGTCCTTTCGCTTTTCATCCCTCCCGCACTCTTTCGCAGTTTCCTCAACCCCCGAGACCCCGGCCAGGACAATGTTTCTTCCTCCATCTCGTTTTCTTTTACCCCGTTGACTTCTGCCGATCGCGTCCCACTTTGGATCATTTTTTTCGTCGTTTTCTTTCCGTAAGAAGAAATCCTGCGGGACTCTCGAAGATAGCTCAACGGGCACTCGTCGTTGTCTTCTGTCCTGCTCTCCGTCTTTCTATCTTTGTCGTCGGTCCGCCTCGTTTTCGTTGCCAATTTACATTTTTCATTTACATCGAGCCGGGAGCCGGATCGACCGCTCGGGCCCGGTCATCGCTGTTGGGCCCCGCGAGCGGCTACCGTGTGTGCTGGGCCGCCTGGCCCACCGGGACGCGGCTTGCGCGTCTTCCGCGCGTCCTGAGGAACACCGCGAGAGTCTTCCAACTCGCGCCTGGGCTCTCAGCCACGGGGGAAATATAACCTGTGCCACCTGTGTCCCCCCGGTTTCACCGACGGATCTTGGGTTGCCGATCGGGCTCCTGAAATTCACCGACCACGACGATGAGGACGAGCTGGACGACGACGACGTCGTCCTGAAGACAACCGCGGTTACCGTCATTATATCGTTCGCCCCGGTCGCTCTGTGTGTGCGCTCCGTGCCGCCCTTGGAGAGGGTTACCGCTTTGGTACCCTCGCGCTCTCGTCTCGCAAGACTCGAGACGCCGCCGTGCGCGCGCGCGCGCGCGCCAGCGCAATCGCGAGCAGAAAGTTCGGCAAAGCCAGCCGCTTTTTAAATTTATACGTCTTCGATAGCCATCTACGTGGAATATCTACGACGAAAGTTTTGTTGGCCCTGCGGGCCAAAAACGCGAAACACGAAACATCGACGTTCGACAATAGCTCGGAGACTATTTTTCCGTTTGCTCTGGACGAGTGATGAAAGTTTTCGAAGGCGCGATGATTGTTGGAGATCGATGGTTTTACGAAGATCGTCGAATGTTGTTGTTACTCACGTGGCTTATGGAAATTATATAATTATATGTATTTGTGTGCCGTTGGATTTATTTGCCATTGAGTATGACTTTTGGAGTTTTTAGATTTTTATTGATGTGATTGACTTGAGTCTAGTCTTTTTTTTATTCATTCATATTCCAGCCGATTGTCCCGTTCGTTCAGTCTTATTTCGTTTTCCTTACAATCTGTTTACCTTTCTTACTCTTCCTTCTGTCCTTTTTTTCTGGATCATTGTTCCAATTGTCTTTTTGGCTCGATGCTTATATTTCATTCAATATATTTACATGATTTGATTCTTGGGCTCAAAATGAAGGTGAGATTTCGAAAGTTCCCGATACAAAATGTTGTATCGGTGAAAATTAGAAAAAAAAAAATTGTGGCATATTTTGGCGCGGGAGTTATCGTCGTTCAAAGATAGGAGTGATTCTCGGCAGCGCGCGCGGTTAGTGGCCTGATATTTCCGAACGGTATAGTGTATGTTTTGAAATTATTTTTTTTCTTTCGAATTTGTTGACAATTTTCGATCCTTGTAATTTATTGATCCCCATATCCCTCGAACTTACGAAAAAATTGGAATGACGATGAAGCAAAATTGTAAATGTATTTCCATTTTTGATTCGTTTCCGTGTCTCAAGGCAAAAAGTAATATTGTCTGATCGTTTCTGTATTTTACAATTCCAGCGACATGCCCGTTTATAAACCGATTTAATTACACAAGGTTAATATATTCATGAAAAAAAATCGAAAGCAAAAAGAATAAAATTAAATGAGAAATAAAAAGAAACAACCATCATCCCGGGGACTGACCTCGATGCAGTTAAAGCGCAAAACGCTGGGCAAAAGAGATGGACATACCCCCCCCCCCCCTCCGCCCCTTCTTTCTTCCCCTCACCAAAGTCCGGAAAGTTTCGCACAACGAACGACGAGGTTGGAAATTCAATTCGAATTCCACGCGGGCATCGAAATAATCGTTCCAGTCGAAAAGGGTTGAAGATGCGAAATGGCAAAAGTTTCACATGCGCCACAGATTGGTCGTGTCGGAGATTTTGTGAGAGAGCGAGACGGTGAATTTTGTGATATTAATGAGGAACGCGAAGCCATCAGGTCTTGGTTACGGTAGCACGAAACGTTCATCGGTCGACACACGCGTGGGGACTTCACGTGCAATCCGGGGCCCCGGGGCCTTAATTAGAAATCATCAATTCGCGTGAACGGGGGGCCCCCGGGGGCCCACACCGACACGCGAGTCTCGCTCCCTCGCATGATTAACGCGACCGCCTTGCGCTTGCGCTTTTAACTTGTCCAAACAAATACCGACGATAAATATCGCACGTCGCGCCTTGCTTTATCGAAATTGTGATCCACTCGTTCAACCGCTTCTTTCTTACGATCTCCCACATTTTCGTGGTCGCGAAACGCCATCGGGGCCGTTATTCGCGTCGTCGATGTGTGTTTCGTTCCCCCGTGGCTGTTTGCACAACATTTTTCAATTTAATTGCCATGCAAATTATTGTACAGCGAACCCGAAGGACCCGAACCACACATCCCATTTCGGGTTTCGCGCACGTTTAAATCACGTCCGCAACGGTTTTTTTTTCTTTCTTCGAATCAACGGAAGAAGCGAAGTAATTATTTTGATCCACCAAATTGCATTTTTTACATTTCGTCAAAATTATGTATGGGTTTGAGTTTTTGAATATTCAAGAGCGTTCGAAAAGCTGTCATACTAGCACGGTACAAAAGTAGCTTTTAATTGCTCAATCGTGTGAAACTAAGTCAAACATTACGAAGTAGGTAGAATATTAGAATAAGGAAGCGGAAGGAATGTTATGACAAGAAAATATGAACTGAAAATATGTATGTTGGAATTGTACGTGAGATTTTATGCAACGTTCGGTATGTGCAAGGCTGAATAAGCCATACAAGGGAAATAAATATATCTATCTATCTGTCAAACTACAACTTGACCATTTTAGAAATGTGTACTTGTAGAAAAAGCAGTTTGAAATACACTCTGCATTTTTTCCATAAATAATTTTGTCGATTGGGCCATTTTTTATCGCAATCCAATCCATCAGCTGGTAGCAAATGTCACCTAGTGCGACTAAAAATCCCTCAATTAAAATTTACATAGATTTCTTTTTAGATCGACAGCGTCGGAAAAGTTGCCGAACAATGACATATCCTGCTCGCGTGTCTCACCGAGTCATACGTCACCTCATCTTTTTCCATTTATTTATTCATTCATCCTATGTTGCTGTTTTATTGTTTCCCACAAAACAAACTGACGAATAATTTAGTTTCTCCGGATCGCGCGTCGCGAGGAAGTCTCCGTGACTCTCCGGAGAGAATGACTTGCTCACGGATCCTCGTGCGTATATCCCGTCGCGGTAGCTACCGTATACATAAATACACCCTTCCTTCCTCCCCCCCCCCTCCCCCTCCCATCGCCCTGTCGACCCGGGATCTCGCCCGAGGACGCAAAAAATGTCTTCAACTTTTTGCCCGCGTCAACTCGGTTGGCCTGCGACGCGGGTTTCTGCCGGAGATGAAATTTCAAGCGAGACGCTTGGCAGCCCGGGGGTGGAGGGGCTAGGGGGAGAAAGAGGACAAGAGGGGGGGAGGTACGTTAGGGATTCTCGCGGTGGTAGTTGCCGGGACCAATGCTGCGCGGTTCCGCGAGAAGAAGATGACTGCGACGACGAAGAGGACACGTGTGTCTGTGTTTGTGTGTGTGTTTGTCGACCCTCGTGGCCACGCACACACGTGCGAAGAGGTCAGGATGAGTCGCGTTCGCGTCAAGCGCAGACGCTTGACCATAAAGCTCCCTTCCGAGAATGCCATCGCGGTTCTTGCGCGTTTGTCCCCTCCGCTAAGCCTCTCGCGGCGGGAAAAGGTCCGAGGGCCGCGGGCTCGTGACGACGGCGACGGGGCAACCCACGGGGGAGACTTTCGTTCCGAGTTATTCCGCATATTCCGCGAGGGGGCCCTGTCGCAAAAAACTAATGCCATCGGGCGAAGGACACGACTGTTCCATCTAAAATGCTTCAGTATCCTTACCTCCGAACCTCCGCTCTGCCCTACCCCCCCCCCCCGCCCGTCCTACTTCGCCTTAGCCCTTACCTCGAGTGCCATGAGAGACACGGCAACGGCTATGCGACTCTGACGTGAGTTGTGACTCCGCACTTCCTTCACGCTTATTTACCGTTCATCTTTTTTTTTTAGTCGCAACTTTCTGAAATAGGGTATCGATGATATAAGAAAAATTTTGAAAATTTGAAAGAGGGAAAAAAAAGGATGATACATCGATCAGTATTGATTCATCGGTGGCAAGGAAACCCGTTGGGATGACATGTTGGAGGTATAAATCTCGTGGACACAGGGCGATATGGGTATTTTTTTCGTGAGAATGTATTTAAAATTATTTTTTGAATGAATGATCGTGAATTAGTTTTATGGTATTTGGTATTGTACAAGATTGTGGATATTCGTGGGGATTTGATATGATAATTATTGATAATTTGTTTGGGATAGATTTTTATGAATTATTCACGATTATTTCAAAACTTTGACAATGATAATTATTAATGGATACATGATTGGATTAATCATTATACAGGGTGTCCCATTCGAAACAGTACGGTCGAATAACTCGTCAGGAAAAGGGGTGACAACGAAATGGGTCGAATGGAAGTTGTGGGAATAGAATGGGGGAAACATATAGTTCTAATAAAATCTATGCTCTCACAGCTTATGTTTTTATGCTACGACATTTGCATAATGACATTTTTTGAAAATGGGAACAATACATTTGAACCACCTGAAGTTGTTTCTTTTTTTTTAGACAAATTCAACGATACCCTATGTTGAGGATTTCTTATCGATTTTTCATGAAAAAATCGATCGTATCGAAGCGTGAAATTCGGTGTGTCTCACTGCGTGGAACACCGTAATTTCGTCATGGAAAACAAGAAGATGAAGAAAAAAAACAGATTGTCAATGAACCGTAATACCGCCATCAAGTAAATATATTCCGCAATGCTGGATGAGTATATGATTGTGATACCCGCAATTAAACTCGTGGCGCGCGCCGGATGCAACGCAACGCATAGCGACGCGACGATACGTTTTCGCATTTCGGCGCTGCGTGTTCGTGGAAGACGCGAGAGACGATGTGAATACACAAGAGATCGTTGCGTCGCGAACGATTGACGTGGGTTCGCCGGTCAATCGGGACCGGGAGATCGATTAATCAGCCGAACTGACCCGTCGACCATTAAACCAGTGCCTAGTTTCGAGCGTTTCCTCAATGATATTCCGCTGAATAGTCGCCATCGATGCTGCTGCTCCTGCTGCTGGGGATGACGTAACGAGAACGTATAATATCGTTAGTTGTCTAGAGAGGTTCGTCAAGACGGACGAAGAAAGAGAAAGAAATAGAAAGAAAAAAAGAGAATGAGAGAGAAGGAAGAGAAAGAGAGAGAGAGATAGAGAGAGGGGCAAGACTGAGAGATGAAGAGAGAGGCAGACAGATGATTCGAAAGACTCGAAGAGATGAAGAGAAAGAGCCAGACAGATTATTCGAAAGACCGAAGAGATGAAGAGAGAGAGAGAAAGGAAGACCGACAGATGAATCGAAAGACTGTGATCAGAGAGAGCGTTGCTCACTCGGATCACGTATCCGCTAATACACATCGGTCAGCATTTATAAATCACAATAAAAAATAATAATAATAATAATAATAATAATAATAATAAAAATCACGAATCCATTTGATTTCCATATTAGTCGTGAACTGCTCTACCATCGATTTCTCTCGATCTATCAATCAACCGAGGTAACTTGGTTTCGATTCTTTTATATCTTTCCTTTTTAAAATAACAAAAAGTTTTTTGCGTTGAACTCCAACGCGATTATATCAATTTAACAAAAAAAAAAAAAAAAAAAAATTGAAAAAAAGTTATTTTCAATAACCGGAATAAACGGAAACGCTTGACGGAGTTGGCGACGGTGTTTACGGTAGCCCACAGCGTTTCACGCGGCTATATCTACCTACGGCCTCTTCAACAAATTGCTACGAGTGTCGGGCTGCAACGAGGACAATCACCGTCACGTAAACAGCGCATACGGATAATATCTGTCATTATCACACGATCGCCCGCTATCATTATCATTATTATTATCATCATTATCACTATCGCTGTTATTATTATCATTGGTATTATCCTTAAACGTAGAGCGAACCCGTGTGACGTCCTGGAGTTCGTTCGGGAATCGATATTACTTCGTACATATGCCGCTTCCACGAATATTTATCTCCGTTTTTATTGCATCCCGTCGGCAACGATCCTCGTGACAACGTCAATTTCATTCAAAAATAACGATTCACCATGCCTCGGAACTTCGAAAGTAGTGAAAATACCGATTACAGCATAGTACGATGAAGAAAAAAACCTAGAGGTGTAAGATTTGGAGTCAACCACTATTTCGAGTCATATTTACACTACTTCGAATTTCGAGGGAATAAAAAAAAACGTCGGCTGTAAAAGGAGGTCCAGTTCGTAGGGAACACCCCTATACATTATTTCCGATAAAATAAATAAAGCCCGTCCGCTTCGGTTTTCAATCGAACGTAACCTCACTTTTTGCTCACCGAGCTCCACGAATGTGACGTCATAAAACAGTAGTTCGAGAATCAGCTGACAGAGGAGCGTTGATATCAGTAAGAACTCCTCTTCCTTACGGTCTCCAATGGTTACGGTAACCAAATGCAACTTTTTTGGCCATATATTTTTTTACCCATACTTGTAGCTGATGTCCTTCAGGCTTTTCCCCCTTCCCCTTGCCCCCATCCACGCGTGTCTCAATGAAATCGGTAAGCGAATATGACAAACCGATCGATGACAAACCGAACGAAGTAGAGTTAAGGGCACTCGCGGTATGTGAAAACGTTGGGATGCAGAAACACAATCGGTGACGCATGAACGAACGACACGATACGGGATGGCCTTGAAATGCCAATGACTGTGCACGGAAAGGTCGCTGAGGCTGACAGCGAGCGGGGGGCAGGGGGGAAGGAGGTCGCCAGGACGGAGATGCGCAATAGTACGCGTGTAGGCTTGGGGTCAGGAAATCGCAGCCGTGGATAATTGGCTTCGCAAACTGTCGGAGAACGTTAATTTTTTTTTTTTGTTTTTTTTTTTACCCAAGAGCTCGATTAAGACGGCCAGAAGCGTCTGTACGTCGCGTCGCGAATGCAAAAACGTTTGCGTGGCCTGCTGCTGCTGCTGCTGCTGCTGCTGCTGCCCGCTGGTTGTGTCGGTTGTGCACGGGTCGAGAGGCCGAGGTTCAAAGGTCCGCATCGGTAGGTCGTTTCCACACACACACACACACATCCACATCGAGCGGGCTCACTCACACATTCACGACGAACTTACTGCAAGCAGCAGTGGCTGCGACGAGAATGTCCGAGTGAGTCGCAAGTACTCGCGTACCCGTTGGGGATCCCCACGTGCTTCTGACTTCACTACGCCGCGTAGTTTCTTGACCCGGTGATAGTGATATATGTATGTATATATTAGGGTGGTCCTTATTCGGTAAAAAAAAAAATTATTGAAATGCAAAAACTTTGAAATGATTTCAGGCAATGCAGAGGGTAAATTAAAAAAAACGAACGAAAATATGAAACTTTGTTTTTCAAATTTTCAGATGGAGAAAATAAAATTTGGTTTGTCATTGAATTTTTGGATTTTCATCGGTTCCAGCAGTTTTTACAGAAAACCCAACGTAAATATGAGATGTACCATGTGAAATTTTCTCAGCTTTATGAAAAAAATTTTGAAAAAAAAAATTCAGACATGCGCAATGCCTGAAAAATAGCTTTTTTATGATTGAAGCTCGACTTCAAGAGCTTTTGGTTAGTCCAAACTGAACATCAATATTTTTTCCGGAAAGGTTGAGATAATTTTACATAGAAATGCACTCTGAGTGTAATTTTTATTTTAAGATGAAATACTAAGAAATTGAATTGAAAAAGAAATTTTTATTTTAAGATGAAATACTAAGAAATTGAATTGAAAAAGAAAGACGAAAAAAAAAAAATGGAAATTGTGAAGAAAAATAATTTGGAAAAAAAATAAAGAATGAAAATTGGCATGAGAGTTAAAGATATATCTGTAGGCCGTTCGGAAACGCATACAGTCGACCGTAACTCGAGTGACTTCTCGGCGTTGTGTGACACCCGAGGAATTTGCCACGAGTGACGCGACGCGGTCTTCTCAGCATCTGTCTCTTTCTCTCTCTTTCTCTGTTTCTCTCTATCTCTTTCTCTCTCTCTCCATTTCTTCGACAACGAAGACATCTCCGTGCGTTATAATTCATACGTACCTATCACGAAGTGCAAGTGCAGTTGAACGTGGGGGGACACAAATCGGTACACTTTTGTTCAGATGCGCGATGTGGATCTATGGAAGAGCCGTGGAACTGTTATCACCTCCGAGGCGATTGCTGGATTTTCAACTATCCTCTGAATTCTGACTTTTTACATCTTTCCCACAATATTCGTCAATATTCGTCGAAATAAATAAATAAATAAATAGATAAAAAATAATTAAATAAGTAAATGAATAAATGAATAAATGAATAAATGAATAAATCAATAAATAAATAAATGAATAAATGAATAAATGAATATATATTAATAAATAAATGAATAGATAAATAAATAAATAAATATTATCTAATCATTATTTTTTAATTTCCTTTTTTTGTATTTTTCATCGTATAGAGTTGTTGTCGTTGATCGAACGAAGTGGACGTGTCGGTAAACCCGAAGGCCGAGTTCATCTTCCCGAGTTGCAATATGGTCGGACTATCGGTAATACATTACGTTTCGACGTTTCCAAGAGCTGAGAATGTCAGCCAGATGTAGCCGCAGCAGCCGCAGCATCGGTAGCGAAACGTCGTTGTCGTTGCGGCGTGATGGTGCGGCGCAGTGCGGGGTCGGCTTTGGAAAAATGCAGTGCACGAGGAAGGATGCATTTCCTTATATATATCGTACATTGTTGTACGGGATTTACATCCGCACACGTGACAGACCCGGACGGGCTATCGTCGTTGACATTCGAGAATGAACGGACGAAAGAGGCGAATCTTCCCGAGAACCCCCCCCCCCCCCCTAGCCCCACTCTGGCCCCCCTGCGCCCCTTAAGAGACGAGAATCAACTGGCAAAGATAAAGAAAATATATTCGATATCAGGAAAACAGTACGGCAGAGAAGACGCCGCGATACGTACATATATACATATGTATATGTATAGAGGTATATGTATATATATACTATGCATATACATATTTACACAAATTCTGTAATAATAACAATAATAATAGTAATGAATCCTTATATTTTTGTTAGACAGGTCCTGGAAATATATTGTCAATAACCGTAAAAACGAGAAATAAGGAAATAATAATAATAATAATAATAATAATAATAATAATAATAATACATTCTTTCTCATCTCGACGAAATGGTATTATTATTATTATTATTATTAATATTAAGAATATTTACGCAAATTCTATATAATCATAATAATAATAATAACAATAACAACAATAATAACATTGTTGTTGTTTTTGTTATTATTATTATTATTATTATTATTATTATTATTATCATTATTATTATCATATAGAATTTGTGTAAATAATAATACTATTAACCATAATAATAATAAAAATAATAAAAAAACGATAATAATACTATTTCGTCGAGATGAGAAAGAATGTTTTTTTTTTAACAAAAACTGTTTAAAAACGTAAAAGATGGAGTAAGAGTTCGTGATAGTCGGTAGTAGGGTACAAGAAGACGAAGAAGTTCGAAGGGAGGGGGGGGGATAAGGTGGGCGGTAAACGCGAGACGACGGCGCGTCGTCGGGTCGTCCGGGTCGTCGGGATCGAGAGAGGTCGTAGGTCGCGGGTCGTACGGCGCATAGCCGTGACCTCCGACCTTATACCCCTACCTCGGTCTCCTCATCCGCGGACCCGCTCACGGTCTCTCTCTCTCTTTTTCTCTCTCTTTCTCTCTCTCTCTGGCCCGCCCGACCGTGTTTGCCCGCCCGCGCTCAACCTAACAACCCACGACGACGGACATTCGGATTCACACACGCGCGACCCGCGCCGTTTTTGCCTCGCTCGACGAGTCCGCTCGAGAGACCCGCGTTCCGGGAGAGCTCCACACACGACGCACGCTAAAAATACGACGAACACGTTCGTCGTTGAGTTTCACGTCTCCGAGTTTTCGTTTCTTTCGGTCCTCGCCGATGTGTGTTATCGTCGTTCACGAGACAACGGCCAGTGTGTCATATATACGTCGCGAAAATTATTTTTACACAATTCCATTTTTTTTTCCGTTCACTTTGTATATATATATATTTTTTTTTTTTTGCTTTTTTGTATTTGTGATCGAATTGAGTAAAGTGTGAGATTTTGTTAAATCGCGATTTTGTTTTTAACGCGAGTGGGAATAACGCGGGTTATTGTGACGTCACAGGTGAAAAGTTTGCCGACCAGGAGAACGATAAGTCGAAGAGGGTTGTGATTGACGTGTGTGCAGTGTGTGTGTGAGTGTGTTCACGAGTGTACGTGTACGTGTTGGTGATAAGCCGGGGTGGAAATAAGTTTTGGAGTTTAAGTGAAGTGTGTGTTCGACACCAGCGCCGGAAGTCCTGCGGTGCATCGTCGCAAGCACCCAGCTGCGTACTAGGCACAGGTACAGGTACACACACACACAGAGAGAGAGAGAGAGAGACACGGATTATGGACGAGCAATCACACACTCACTAAAATTCATCAAACATTTATGTAAAATTCAAAAAAAAAATGCGCGGAAAATCATTTCTAAATCTATCCCCAGCAGGGACGGGCATCCATTCAATCAATGTGTATTAGAAATACTTTTTTAAACAAATAACTATGATTAATTATCATGTATATATCAATATTTTAACATTTTTGTAATAATCATGATCAATTTGTGTGAATTATTATTTTACAATTGGTTTAAATATTTAATAAACCCGCCAAATTCCGTTATTATTTGGTTCGGAAAGTATTTGGAATACATTTTCATTGAATGGATGCTCATCCCTGATCCAGAGAAATTCTTCATGGATTTTCATTCCTCGTGAACGAATATCAGTGTATTGATATATATATATATATATATTCGACAGGTGCACCTGTCAACCGTTCATATTAATCATAGTGAATCCATGATCAGCATGTGAATTCAGGAACATCATTGATAGAAGAATATTGTTTCGTTAATTCTCACGAATTAACTCGGCAATTTATTTAGTTAAAGAAAAGAAATAACAAGGTTGCCCTTCATCCAAGTACGTTAAAAACATCATATATAGCGAAAATACTAAATGATAATTTACGTAAATTGATCATAATTTTTACAAAAATGTAAAACTATTGATTCTCACATGATAAGTAATTACAGTTGCTTGTTTGATTAAGTATTTGAAGCACATTCTCACTGAATGCCCGTACCTGCTTGAAATCCAATTATTCGAAGAAAATCATTCGATATTCCATAAATTCCATAATTTATTCAATTATTTTTCAATCCCGGTAATGATAATCACCTGATACACACGTGTGTGATCGATAAACTCGCGAACGATATTCATCGACTCGTATACAGGACGACTCGTTTGGATTAATCTCGCTCGACGTGTGTTCCCGTACCCACGGACACACGCGAACGAGGTTGAAAGTTGAGAAATCCTTATTGAGAAGGGTGTGTCGTGTGTAGTCGGCGATATTGAAATGCGTTGATGTCGTGTGCGTTGGCAGCGCGTGTGTGTCTGCGCGTATATATATATATATTATGCGTGTGTGAGAGGCTTATCGGGTCATTCGACGGTCTAATGACGCGTGACATAAGCACGTTGCGCCCAACCCCTCTTCTTCCTCTTTCATCTCCATCTCCCATGGGCCTGTCGCCTCCATGCGTATATATATATATATATGTATTAGGGTGGTCCTTATTTGGGGTCAAATATTTTTTTGTCCCTCCCATGGGCTTGAATGTCTCTAAATAAATAATTTTTGAGGTAGCCGAAGGCTCAGTCTCGTAGATCAATTCCAAGTACCTCTCCAAACCCATCGAATTTCGCCATTTGATTAACATAGGATTTTTGGCACCTCATAGTTTAGATTTTTTTCCTTCCGCAGTATTGCACCGAAAAATCCGGAACTCCGCACATTTTTCACTTATTGTAGTAGGTCTTCGATGTCAATTTAAAACATTTTTCAGCGATTTAATTTCACGGTGAATCGGCAAGTTGAGATAGCTTGTTCCTTAAAAGCTTCGATAAAGTTCATAATAACTCGGTAACTATGTGCGATACGACGATAATGCAAATGACCTTTTTTGTAGAAAATTGAATTCTCTACGAAAAATATTCAATAATATTTTTTTCTTTTTTCCAAAGTTTTTAAAATATTTGAAAAAATACCTTTGGTTATCTTAAAAATTATTTATTCAGAGACATTTGAGCCCATGGGAGGGACAAAAAAATGTTTGACGCCAAAAGAGGACCACCCTAATGTATATATGTATAATAATATACATGAATCTGCTTCCAACTGTCGAAGAATTTATTCCGAGCTCCATTACTGCACTGCATTCGAGTCTATGTTGTGTCTATCTTTTTTTTTCGTTCTTCTTTCGTTTTTTTCTGGTTTCCTTTTTCTTTTTTTCTTCTTTTTCTTTGTCGCTTTTTCTTTTATTTTTCATCTCGCTCTCTCGAGAGCCGAAGCTACGACGATGAACTCTGTGGTCCGTGGGGTCGTTGATTGCCGAGCGAGAGAGACTCTAGACTCGGGAGCGCACGCGCGCTATTACGGACTAACCGGAAATCGTTGGGCGTCGTGTATACCATTACGCATGGTAGAGTTGCGTACGATACGCCGTGCTACGATATATGTATATGTGTCTGTATATTTATGTACGTATATGTGTGTGTTTGTGTATGAGTTTCATTGAGACTCGTAGTTTTTTACCCACTGCTCGTTTTTTTTCTATACTACGCTCGCATATTTGGCTTTATTTTTGTTATTTATATGAGGCGTTTCACATACTTACTATTACCGATTTTATTAATAGCTTTTTTTCAGTTTGATTTTGTTTTTTTCATGCGCTCCAGTCGCTTTATGTACATATTTTTCTAACTATACTATATATATATATATATATATATATATATATATATATATATATATATGTATATATATATATATATTCCGAGTTCACGGAAGACGCGAACGAAAATAGACTTTTTTCCATGAAAGTCGCGTTGAATCGTTGTCGTTAAATTTTTGTTTCTTCATTTTTTTGTTCTTTGTCTTCTTTCGCGCTTTCCATGTCGGAAATGGGATTTGGCACGCGCGCGATCCTTGACCCGTTATGGCCGGGGAGTCGCGTACGCGGCTCTCGAACGTCGCGGTGAATTCGACCCGCAGCGGAAAGGTCTACGAGAGTTCGTCGGGTTCGCTGACGTGTTCGTGAACTTTTGGCCGGTTGCCCGACGAAATATTGCGAAACCAAAAGTTTATTCGATTCGCGATGGAACGCGACAAACAAAGAAGTTGATGAAAAAAAAAAAAAAAGAGTGTGTATTATCGCTCGTAAAGCTTCATTGGAATGAGAATCAGCATTCTCAAGCAGCATAAAAAACACGAAACCAGCACCCACACCAAAACATATATTCAATTCCACAAACAATCACAATTTCACATAACAACAAAGTCACAATGCACATTAAAATTAGTCACAATCCGTGATTAAAATCTGTGCCATCGTATCAATGTTTTTTTTTTTTTTTTTTTTTTTTTTTTTTTTTTTTTCAAATTTGTGTCTCGAGCATATGACTGGTCTGTTATATATTCGAATATAAAAAAAAAAAAAACGTAACACACTCGGTGAGCTGGGAAAAATTGAAAGTATAATTCGAGCAGCGGGAACGCGGTCGGTAACACGTATGCGCGGAGTCATCAGCGTGTGTTAGAGGGGTGAACGGTGTCAGGACCCCCAACGACCTTTCGCGTGCGTTCTCAGCGAGCTGTGCAGTCTCATGGACTCTATCTCGCCGTTATATGTCATCCATGTGTCCCCACATACACACTCATTCATTCACATATATATAAAATATATACAGGTATACATTTACACACATATGTACAATACGACGTGGAATAAAAGAATCCAAGTACAAAGTGTATTTTATGTCACGTTCCTCGTGGCTCTCAGCTGTGTGACCTTAAACCGTACACTCGGAAACTCGTCGTCTCCGACGAGATTATACCCAGCTCCAAGCCCCATCCTCTTTTCTTTCTTGCGCGTCTTCGTCGGTTCGTTAGCACCCGAGTTGTAAGCGTATCGCCATTTTTTTTTATCACTCTTCTTCTCTTTGATTTGATTTTTTTTTTATAAAAACAAAGAAAAAAAATGAAAAAAATTCACGAACTTGCACCCAGTTAGTACTTGTGTGTGCTTATGTGTGTGTTTATGTATGTGTGTGTGTCGTAGATAGGCCAATGTGCATCACCGTGGAGTTCTAACGGGTGTGCGCGAGCAACCGGATGACCCGACGTGGGCGCGGGCCACGCGTCGCTAATTACGAGCAATCAGCAGCACCACCACCAACACCGGTCGGCGGTGATCGTGGTGGTGTTACCGGTGTCTGTTGGGGAAACCCGGGACAGCAGCAGCACCGGTAACCCGGGGAACTTTGTGCGGGATAGGAGCTATTGGGTTATGCAAATTCCGACTAAAGGGCAAACGGAGAAAGCTTCGGGGATTAGGGGATCGGCCGGTTTCCAACGGCTTCTCAAGGTAGTACCCTCCATTAGAGAGTTCCTCGTCAGATTTTCATGAAACTTGGCATACTTATAGGTATTGATGAGAAAAAGGTTCAGTTGAATTTTTATGGGTTTCCGGAGCGCGAGAAAAAAGATATCAACACTTTTATTTTCACACGTTTAACATGGAGCCTTATGGAGAATCACGCTCAATTTGATATAATACAAAAAGTCCTCGTCAGATTTTAGTGAAAACACTTAAGCTGCAAGTTGAATATTCGGGGAACATTTTGAGCACTTGACAGTAGAGATCAGGAGACTGTGATGATAATAATGAGCAAATAAACATTGGGAAAATACAGTTTATATCAGGAGTTGTCGTGATCGAGCAGATAGGCAACGTTGCGCGTTTGTTTCCCATCTTCTCTCTCTCTCTCACTAATCGACATCATAACACGCGACGTTGTCACATCAAAGTACTACGTACCTCAATCAGGAGATGGTATATCTTAGGCTTGCTGCTGACTCTTACAGTTTGTGGGATACTACCTTAACGACGCGCGCGCGGTGCGAATAAAGTGTGTCGAGACGCCTGATATCGCGCTAAATAACGCCCACCACATGACAAATATGCGGCTCAATACATTTTTCAATTTTTTTTTCGTATGTTTTTGATTTTTTTTCTCCTCGACGGGTACGTGCTCATCGTGGAGCCGGAAGTGATCCGTTATCCAGCTCACGTGTTCTGAATTCAGGATTTCCTGTTACTTTGAATGGGTATAGCAGTCAATGATAGTTGACGATGCAATCGAACGAAATTGTAATAAAAAAAAAAAAAAACATTTTATCTGAACTAATGATAAATCTGACGAGTTATATAGTTCGGCGACATCTTGCCAATGTCTTGATTGAGTTCGTTTAATCTTGAAACTAATTTAAATACATTCCTTATTCAACAAATGGCCCTCTCTCCGCCTCCGGAATTGTCGGTTTGGCGTTTTTCCCGCACTAGATACATGGCACATCGTGGCCCACTTTGCAGAGTCTGCATTACGGGGGCTGGCAAACTTGAAAATACAAACGTAGAAAATCCAATCACGAGGAGAAGAAGTGCCAGACTGTTGAGTAAGGGGCGGGGGGTGGGGTGGGGGTTGCGTGTTTACCAGCACTAATGGCCCTACGTCTCGGCGCGTCGCTACCGGATGTACCAGAAGCCCCGTCAGAAGCTCTCGATCCGTACATCAGTGTGAATATACACACACACACACATATATATATGTATACATACACAATTATATACATGTATAGTATACTTATATACTTACAAAGGTGTGTAAAGTTTGAATCGTTGTCGGACGGTCGTAGATCCGGTTTTGCAGGAGCAACGGCAGCAGCATCAACATCAGCAGCAGCACCAGCAGAAGCGGCAGCCACCGGAGCTGGCAGTGAACGCAAACGTCCGTAAGAACGTGCGCCCGAGCCCCACCAACACCGCCTCCTTAACCTCCACCACCTACCGGAGGTCCGCCCACAACGCGTGCTCGTTCATTCCAACGAGGAGACCCCGGCTCGATGCATCCCCCGGCTTCGACTCCCACGCCACGCGCGATTTACTTGGAGAGCGTTACGTTCTCTCTCCTTCTCTTTCCCGCCCCGCACCTCATCACCCTCTCTCTCTTTTACTTTTAGTTACTTGTAGTTACTTTTCGTTACTTAGTTACTTTTAGTTACTTTTAGTTACTCTTAGTTACTATTAGTTACTATTAGTTACTATTAGTTACTTTTAGTTACTTTCAGTTACTTTTAGTTACTTTTAGTTACTTTTAGCTACTTTTAGTTACTTAGTTACTTTCAGTTACTTAGTGACTTAGTTACTTAGTTACTTTTAGTTACTTAGTGACTTAGTGACTTAGTTACTTAGTTACTTTCAGTTACTTAGTGACTTAGTTACTTAGTTACTTAATTACTTAGTGACTTGGTTACTCAGTTACTTTATTACTTAGTGACTTAGTTACTAAGTTACTGAGTTACTCAGTTACCTACTTAGTTACTCAGTTACTTAGTTACCTTCTGAGTTACTTAGTTACTTAGTTACTTAGTTACTTAGTTACTTAGTTACTTAGTTACTTAGTTACTTAGTTACTTAGTTACTTAGTTACTTAGTTACTTAGTTACTTAGTTACTTAGTTACTTAGTTACTTAGTTACTTAGTTACTTAGTTACTTAGTTACGTAGTACTTCAATTTATTTCGGTACTTAGTTACTCAGTTAATCTCGTGTGCAGTTGAAAGTGACATTCAGTTACTATTCTATTTTATTTTATTTCAATTAATATTCCATTTTATCTTCTAGTTTCAAGTCATTCTATATATATATGAATAATCTGTATAAGCATGACAAATATAATGCAGCACTCGTTTGTATTGACGAGTGTATTATTTTTTAGCACGATGCTCTTAGAAAACTTCGATCCCAGAGCCCGTAATAAACACATCTTGTTCTCTCTCTCTCTCTCTATCTGTCACTTTGGCTCTCTGTCGACCAACGAAAAATAGTTATCAACCGCGCGTAGAAGAAAAAAAAACAAAAGCAAAAAATGAAGGCACATTAAAAAAAATGTAAGAGATAAAATAAAATGCGGTTGTTTTTTTAGCGACGTCCCGGGCGATCCATAGCCGTATATGGGATAGTGGGGGCGGAAGGGGGGGATGGGGGAGGGGCAGGCTGGGGTGGGTTACGATCGACGGCTGCTGTAACGAGAGCACGTCTCGAAGACAGGCGACGTAAATTTGCCGGGTAACGTGCGGAAAATTACTTCGACGTCGTTGCCGACGTTTCGAGACGTGTATAATATATACCTTTGCCTCGTGGAATATTTGTCTTTACGATCCCCGGCTTCCATCGTCGTTCGGGTTAGTGGAATTACGGAGATGTTAAAAACACGGGAAAAAAAAAAAAATAAAAGAAAACAAAAAAAAAAAAAAATAATTGAAGAAAATAAATGAACGAAGACATAAAACAAATGTATTGAGCAATCAAAGGAGGGGGGAAACGTGCAACTCGTTACAAAATGTCTCAATAGAAAGGGCCTTCCTGTTTGGGTCCAATGTATATCTGTACATATGTATATGTACATTTACATACACGTGTAGAGATATATATGTGTATATTTTTGCATGGTGTTTCTACGGTACACGTTTTTTTTTTTTTTTTTTTCTTAAAGTATCGGTTCAACATTATGCACGACAATTTTCGACCGAGACTTTATTGCTGGATCACTCGGTAACACGTCGAACCATTCTCGTACAACGAAGAATAAGATCTGTGTCCCAACGATCTCGAGAGTCCGACTTATCGCGGATATTGCGAGCGCCCGCGGTTGCGGATAACACGAAAAATAAATAAATTAAAAAAAAAAAAAAAAACAAACGTTGTTTACGACGCGCTTACGTCTCGGTGTAGGTTGAATGAGATTGTTGCAGATTGTTGCATGCAGCTCCGCCCGATCACTGTCTCTGTACCTTTCTAACGTTAAAGTTGTGAAAATTGTACGTAATAAAGCAATCAATTCGTCGCTGCTAATTCTCCATCGATGGGACTAACACGTCGTGCACGCCAATGCTCGTGCGGCTTGAACGCCAAGTCGAATCGCGGTCGATAATGAATTGGAAAAAAAAATTGTAGACATATATGTGTGGGGGGGGGGGGGAGGGGGGAGCACCTTCACTTCATTCGTGGGTGGCGTTCGATGCGTTCGATCGGTTTAACTAATTCGGTTGATTTCGTGAGAGTATTTTTTTTTGTTCTCCGTGGATTTTGTCGACAAGTTTGTTTGATTCAATCGTATCGATGGGTGTAATTAGTCATCGAAGTCATATCACAGCTGTATGGGTGCCAGGGATAGGTATTTATAAAATAATAATGGTATTTCAAATACTTTTCTGATAAGACTATTATGAATCATAGCACTTATTGAATATAAGAATGCGCTATAAAATAATTGTTCGTGTGAATTAATAATAATTACGTTAAATTTACAATATTAATTGTTACACGATGATTTATTATTTTCTACTATAAAATTAGAGAAAAAATCAAATTTAATTATCATGAAATCTATATCTTTTTCGACTTTCAAAAGAATTGACTCTGATCTTTGAATCTGTCGCGGGTTTTATTGAAATATACAATAATCAAGACGCAGATAAATAAACAAAAGAGAGAAAAGATAATCAGCCGATAATGAGATAACTCGGCGAACCGTCATCGCAATGCCATTTTCCAATCACAATCTTCGGGGGGGGGGAAAAAAAAAAAAAAAAAAAAAAAACCGTAAATACGTCGATTCTTCGGTGAAAGCATCGTAAAGTCGATTGGTCGTCGTTGGGCGCGCCCGACGCGGCCGCTCGTCCCCGTCGCGGATAGTTTCATGCATCGCCGCATAACAGATTTTAAGTGCAACGTGTATGCCGCCGCGCGCCGCGGGGTAACAGGGTCAGTACGCGATGGAATCCGCGCGAGTGTACCTCACGACCTTTCCCCACATATCCACGACACAACGCCGATGATGGGCTCACCCTCGCGCACACAATTGCGCACATACGTCCTCGCACGTAATCCGACAATCGCAAATCGCAGAAATCCCCGATTTCGTTGAGTTCGCTATATCGTGAGAACTTCAATCAAACATCGTGCGAACACGTAACACGCGAATGAATGAACACCAAACCCGCACGAATCACGTCACAAATTTCTCCATCTTCGATATTACATCTTTGATTGGGGAAATGAAAACAAAAAAAACACTAAAATACAGAAAAAAGTATAAATCATAAAATGTTTAAAAAAATGAATGAAAAAAAAATGCAATAACACAATTACAAAAAAAAATATATATGAACCACTCTACCAAATATAGACATCGGTTTGGATGACCCCCCTTCAGAATCTTTTCCAATTTTTTTAGAATGTGTAGACCTTGATGACCTGTATGTACCTGAATTTATCCAGATTTGTTCCTCCATTATTTTGGCTGTAGTAATTATGGGCCTTTTGTGACATTTCCGTTTTTCTTTTTTTTTTTTAAATTTAATTTCTTAGTATTCTATCGCAAAATGGAAATTACATTTGGAGTGCATTTTTATGTGAAATTATCTTAAATTTCCGAAAAAAATATTGATTTTCATTTTGGACTAACTAAAAGCTCTTAAGATCGAGCTTTAATGATAAAACGCGATTTTTCAGGCATTGCGCATGTCTGAAATTTGTTTTCAATATTTTTTTTCACAAAGCTGAGAAAATTTCACATATTGTATGTCAAATTCACGTTGGATTCTCTGTAAACACTGCTGAAATCGATGAAAATTCGAAAATTCAATGACAATCCAAATTTTATTTTTTCCATTTAAAATCTATAAATTCATCGTCAATCCTCATGAGTTATTGATCATTTGAGATTTGGGTCCTTTACATAGAAATTCAATGTCTTGACTACTTTTAATATCCTGTAATCTTTTTAGGACTACATCCTAAAAAAATTGGAAAAGATTCTGAGAGGCGGAGGGGTCACTCAAACCGATGCCTATATTTGGTAGAATGGTCCATATATATCGTCAATGTATAAACTATGTATGGGACTGGTCATACATAGTCTATGTATACATTATATACAATTTTTTTACTTCGGAAAATAAATTTTTTAATCTTGAAAAAAAAAAAAGATTACGAAGATAAATGAAAAATACAACGAGGCTCGTGAATTATCGTGATTTATACGAAATTTTTCCCGTCCAGGCGTATAATATCTATACGCGGACAAGTATAATGAGATCGTTGACGATCGAACGTGTTCGATGAATCATTGAACGTTGTTCGATATACATAGGTGCCTTCGGTATTAACTCCGCGGTGGCAATCACGAACGCGAACGACGAAAAATTCCAAACACTCGCGTTTCAAACTGACCTAATTGACAATACACATTCTCCACGTTGCCACGATGTCAACTAATAGCCCTGTTATAGTGTCGCGATGCTGATTTAACGACGCTAGATCGGCATGACCGTACACACACACACAATCACAAACACACTCACACACGTACAAACGTTACGTTCGAACGATATATTGTGGTCGATCCGTCCGCAAACTCGTCTCAATATCTCATTTGTTATACTCCAGTCATTTATGAAATCCCAGCTTCAGGCAAAATACCTCAAAAAGAAAAAAAAAACAGAAAAATCTCGTCGAGATCGGTATCAAGAGAAAATGATGGAAATCGTCCACCGATCACCTTCGTTTCGACAACGATTATTATTTCCTCAATTTCCAATCTCTCCCGCATCGCGCACACGTATACGGCGATTCGCATAGTTTCGCGCGCATGCGCGCCCCAACACGCGTTGATTAAGCAAAATCGGAAAGATCGACGTTGAATTTCGCGCCGAATGGGCGATCTCGTACACGCCCCGCAGCGTTGTACGACAAGTCGAAACGACCCGTGTGCTCCATATCGGACACGTGTTTTATATGTGCTTCGGGGAATCGGTAGATCGTACAACACACGCACACATGAGCGCAAACACGTACAATCGCATGTGTGGACGTTGATTCGTTGGAGAACAGGGTGGGTTAGATCTCCTTGCGAGGTATCTCCGTTAACGTCCAATTAAACGTCGCGGACTGACCGTCGTTGCGTCTCTAGGCATTCGCATCGGCTAAGCGCGACTCTCGCAAGCCCCGCCAAGTCCTATATTGATTTAATTATCTCGTTACCGTCGTGCAAAACTCCGCGCCGGATAGTCCAGAACTCTTCGACGTACATCGATACTCTATTTCTCTCTCTGTCTCTCTTTCTCTCTCTCTCTCTTTCTCTCTCTCTCTCTCTCTCTCTGTTTCTGTTATGTACAATACACATACACGCGGAGTCAAGTCTCAGCCCGATCAATTACTAAGAGCCACCGGGTCTCTTGTTGCGGTTGCAGTTTGCAATGTCGGAATCGTCGTTATCGTCTTTCTCTCTCGCTCTTATTCCTCTTTACTTCTTGCGTCTTCCAAATGCTCGATCAACTTCCTTCTCCAACTCTTTTCCCCATCGACGATGTTCTTCACGTTCTTTACTTACCCCCCCCCCCCCGCCCCTCTTGGCCTTCTCTCACAGACTTCCCCCTTGGCCCTCGTACTTGCCCGCTGATTTATCGGACTATTTCTAATCAACCGCGCTCGCCACTCCCGGAGGAAGCCTGTGTATTATTTAACCTTGTCAGATGATAGCCGTGTGTTCCGCCCCGGAACGCGCGCATGCTAAACAGCCCGCTACGTGGGTGGTGCCGCCGGCTCTGCGGCAACAGCCGGAGAAACTCCGACTCCGATGAGCCGGAGAATTTTTTTTGCTCATTTTTCTTTTTTTTTTAAGGATTTCTTTTTTTTTTTATTTTCAGTTGTTTTTCTTTTAATATACTTTTTTGTTTTCATTTGTCGGTGCAGGCCTCGTGGTTTAGTCGTTAATCGATTGATTAGGGCGGGTGCGTTATTATATCGCGTTGGATTATATATATATATATATATATATATCGATGTGGAACTCGTCGCTGATCGAATTTTATTCTCGATCAAGTCGACGAGTCATTCGGTTGTTCCGAATGACTCGTCGACTTTTCAGGTTTTCAAAGGTTCTGGAAACAACGCGCTGGTCGCACACGGGGTCACAATGACCCGAGCCGTGTTTGAATCATCGCCGCGTTGGCAATATCATTCCGAACGACTCGAAAAAAAACGTAGGATATTAGTTTGAACACTTTGGAACGAGAATGTTACGAAAAATCTTCATGATCGAATGTCCAAAATGGCAAAAAATAATCATCAGGGGGTTAACGTGTAAAATCCCATTTCTTACTAAAAAATCATATCTTTTGCAATTTTTTAGTTTACAATTTTCTCAATTACTTTGATTCAATTTTTTTGGCGTGAAATTGAGCTTGGGGTCATTTTGTGACCCCTAGTGATTTCGTAGAGTTTAATGAAATAATGTTATGAATGACATTTGTTTTTTTTTTTTTTTTTTCAGGTTTTGTGAAGAACGGATTTCCGGAAGGTGGATGCTCGATCGTTTCTCAATTCGGTGAGTTAGGTTGTCCTTCTTGTTTTTTGTTTAGACTATCGAGTTGGGAGAAATTAGTGTGATTGATGAATTGTCTATGTGTGAAAAAATATAAATTGAAATATTATTTTTATCATTTGCTATAAAAATGGCGCAGGTCTTTATAATTCCTCGCTGGAACAACACCGAATTTCGATTACGAACAAACCATCGACAAAAGTCATCGATAATCAGCTGCTCGAACGTTGCCAAAGATTCGTCATGATTCAACCCCCACTCCACTTTTCGCGGCGTAGAACGACATTGCAGTGACGCAACATCTCCTTGGCGATCGTTTACGTGTTCGACATATTCTCGCAATGCAAATGTCAAGGCCTCCCCCGGCGCAACGGAATTCTAGCGCGAGCGTGCCACTCTCGGATGACACGATGAAGAGTGATCTTCATGGGTGGGGAGGACTTGTCGAGTTCCACGCGAGTCAACACGCAGTCATCGAGCAAACGAACTCGCAAAGACAACACGTTCGACTCCTCGCCATTTCGTAGCGACGAAATGAGAAAACAGTCGTGAGTTTTCAATTCGTCGTCATCATCGATTCTTCGAATCTTCATCGCGATGACGAAGAATCATCATCAATCTTCGATGACAAAATCCAGTTGCACCAAAGTTTCGATATAGACATGTCGTTGAAGATTTTTCAGGCCTACAAGCCTATGTGCGTGTGTGTGTGTGTGATAGATCGCGGTAGCGAGCCCGAAGAGGTGCGAGACCTTGGCCGGAGACGTTCTTCGCGGTCGTGCGCAACACGCCCGCCACGAGCTACTGCAACCGCGCGCACGTTTTCGCCACGAGAACCTGAGAAAATGCTCTTTGCACACACCGGCAATCAACGGTTTTACACCTGAGCCGACGGATCGAAATTTTCACATTTCTTTCAACCTGTTCCAACGTCACACATTTGGGGCTCAGGAGGTTAAAAGTATAGGACAAACGTATAAACAATTCATTTGACGCGTTTCAAATTAACTTCGACCGAAAAATCGGCAGTAGATAATATCCCGAGTCGAAATTTCCAACTTTATTTCAAATTATTTCAACATTCCTCGCAGGGTGAAGAAGGCTGAAAGTAGAACGAAGGTAGAAACAATTATGATGTTCGTTTCAACTTTACCTCTCACCCAGGTTTTTACCTGCAATTATTTTCCATTCTTTAATTTCGGAAGATGAAACGAAGTTGAAATAACGAGAAAACAAATTCACCCTCACCTCGGAACACGGTGAAACGAAGGTGGAAAAATTCCAACATTACATTGAGGTTGAAACGAATGTAAAAAAAAAAAGATTTGAATCACACTTCTACTTCCAATTGAAATACAAGGTGAAAATATGTTGAAATGGAGTGAAAATTTCGACTCTGGATTTTCCATTTTTCGAAGTTTGGAATGTGAAACAAAGTTGTAATGACGAAAGGAACCATTTCACCCTCACTCGGAATGGTGACAAAAAAAAATTGTCACCACATTGAGACCGAAACGAAGATGAAAAAATATGTCAACCTCAATTCACCTTCCAAATCGGACTCATGGAAATAATTTACGTCCAACCACGTCTTTCGTCGCTCACACCTCAATCCACACATACACGAATAACATAATCGAATGATAAATCTTCCACGTACACATAAATATATATATAAATATATAAATATACTACACTGAATTATATCCTCGTGCCTGTCGTTCTCATTTTCGAGCCCCGTCGATGCAGCTCACTCGCTTCGTTGCAAAATATACATTTCTCGGGTCACGAGAATGAAAAATAAACAACGAAAAAGAAGAACAAAATGAAAAAGACCTGAGCAGAACGCTACGGGGGTAGGGTCATTGGGTTCACGTTCACGGCGCGCAGAGAGCGAAAGATCAGACGAGAGACGCGATGGAGTTCGAAGCGACGGAGCGGGGCGAGTGGGGGCCGGAGACCGCGAGAGATATCTCTTCGACTCTCGTCTCGCTCCATCTCCCTCGCCCTCCTTGTACGCGAACCCCACTAACAAATACAAAAAGACGTGGGGTATACACACACACACACGCACACACATATCTACACATTTATACATGAGGGTGGTCCTTTGGGGGTGTTGACGAATTTCGACAAGTGCACCCATCCAGATAGGTTCGAAATATATGAATAAAAATACGTGCGAAACCCCAGCACTGTAGTCCAATGAGAAGACGTGGCTGTAAGCTCGTTCTGTTTCCCATTTGAATAACATGCGATCTTCGGGCTAATTCAGTAATGATTTTTTCGAGTTGTCCCTAAGCACGCAAAAAATTCTTCATTAACACAAATCTATTGTTTAATGAGTATAACTACTCGTACATTTTTTTACAAGACATAAACACAAATGAATTTCAATTTGTGTTGCAATCGTTTATCAGTTTTTATCATCGTTCATCGGTTCGCCGTTATCGATGATACCACAGGTGAGGTCTTGAAAAAAAAAATGTACGAGTAGGAACACCCATCGACAATGGATTTATGCGAATGAAGAATTTTTTCGCGTGCTTAGGGACAACTCGAAAAAATAATCAATGAATTAGTGTAAAAATCCCATGTTATTCAAATGGGAAACAAAACGAGCTTACAGTCACGTCTTCTTATTGGACTACAGTGCTGGGGTTTCGCACATATTTTTATTTATTCATTTCAAACCTATCTGTGGGGTGCACTTGTCGAAATTCGTCAACACCCCCTTTAAGGACCACCCTAATATATGTATGGAGGATCGAGGTTTCTGCGCTCGAGGATGAGGGACGCACGGCCGGTGCTATAAGACTGGCCGCATATATATATAGGCCCCAGCAATACGTATCGGTAGACTCGGATCGATGATAATCATTCGAGCGGAAGCCGTCTCTTCGCGGTTGCATCGCGTGAGCGGACAGCCACTGCCGACGATCGAATTTCCACGGCATTCCGGCGGCGACTGGCCTGCTGCTCTCTTCTCCCTTCGATCCTGCCCCGATCTCGTGGCGCAGCTTTTGCCCAAGAGCCCCCCCCCCCACCCCCCAATCTCTCCCCGCGCTTACGTTTGAAAGATGTCCGATCTTCGCGATGCGATATAATCCGCAAAAAAAAAGTAATAAAATAAATATATAAGAAAAAAAAAAAACAAATGGCACGTAAAAATGAAATAAAGAACACCGGGTGCGAGTTGGGGGATCACGTCGATATCGAACGAGAGCTTTGCTGGTGCGAGCACTCCGTGCGGTCGCCAATGACCGTCTCGTCGGCCTTGACGGCCAAGACCTTCGAGCATCGAGAGTCATTAAAGTATACGCTAAATCCCAATGCTCAATGGATTTATGTACTCTCGAAGCGACATAGTGTCGTTGTTTTTTTTTTCTTTTCCGGTTATTTTTTTTTTTCATTCGCCTAAATTACCTTTTTTTATACACACAAGCTCTATTTGAAATACCACATGGTAGAAAAAAAATTCACGTAAAAAAATATTATTTGGACGAATGAAAAAGAAAAAAAAATAATGAAAATTCGTTCATCAACTTTGAATGGTAATCTTTGTATATGTGTTATAGTTTATTTCGTTATTTTATTTTCTACATTTTTATTATTTTTTTTCAACCATCATATCGAGTGAGGAAGATCGTTTTGATCGAAGTTATAAGCCGTTGGTTGGTTGGAAGAAAATTCACGGGATAATGTACGAAGTTGTTTGCAAGTAACAACCGGGTTTGACGGTACGTGACAGAGTCAGCGGGAGCTGGGGCGCCCGTATATCCGTTCTCGGTTTGCGACTTATGCGAAAACAAGACTGGAAGGCCGTAGGGGTCTGCGGGCGCTGAGAGCTTATGAGAGAGCTTCCCCCCCCCCCCCGCCCCTCGCCATGCCTCACGCGCGCTACGTGGGCCGTGTGTGTCGAGTCTATACTTATGGTCTAGGTGGTGGATATGGAGCGGTCGATAATGATCCAATAATACCGGTACATCCTCGCCAAGTAATTACAATGATGAGCGAATCGCTACCATCGACCAACCCTGACGAACATTCGATCTTATTTCTACTTTGCTCTTACGCTCATTCGCTTTTTTTTTGCTACTTCGATCTTTCGCTCTCATTCGTTTATTCTTCTCTACTTTACTCTTTCGCTCATTCGTGTTGCTCGCTTCGACAGACTGCGGCAACGATATTGTCTTATTCGTGTATTGTCTCACTTCTTTACTCATACACACACACACACACACACACACATATGTGTCTGAGATTTCTTAACGAATTTTCTATTTGAAAAGAAGAAAATGTAGTTGCCCGCTTCATTTTCTCGAATATTTCAAAAAGTTCGAAGAAAGGAAAAAATCTTATTGAAGCTTATTAGTAGAGAATTTAATTTTCTACAAAAAAGGTTATTTGCATTATTGTCGTATCTCACATAGTTTCCGAGTTATTATGAACTTTATCGAAGGTTTTAAGGAACAAGCTAATCTCAACTTGTCGATTCACCGCGGAATTCAATCACTGGGAAATGTTTTAAATTGGCATCGAAGACCTACTACGATAGGTAAAAAATGTGCGGAGTTCCGGATTTTTCGGTGCAATACTGCGGAACTAAAAAAATATAAACTATGAGGTTCCAAAAATCCTATGTCAATCAAATAAGGAAATTCGACGGTTTTGGGGAGGTACTTAGATTTGGTCTAAGAGGCTGGGCCTTCGGCTGCCTTGAAAATTATTTATTTAGAGACATTTAAGCCCATGGGAGGGACAAAAAAAATGTTTGACCCGAAATGAGGACCACCCTAATATATATGCGTTAAGGGTCATTGGAAATTAAATCTTTAGCGTTTGCCCGTAGAAAGTTTCCATTTGGTAAGATAAAACGATGACATTTTCATTTTTGTGAAGAAAAAAAAAAGAATAAAACCAGGAACCGAGTCACGATCATAATTTTTCACATAGAATTGCAGTTTTTTTAGGAAGATCTCATGAAATATGCAGATTTTGAAAAAAAAAAAAAAAAAAAAAAAAAACATCAGAACAATTGTATAGGCAATTTAATTCTCCATAAAAAACGTCGTCACCATTTTTCCGAAAGATGTGTATTCGCAAAGATATTTCAAAAAAAAGTTTAATTCAAAGGAGTTTATCTAATGTGAGCAATGTAGAATTACGGATCTTGAAAATATTATTTTTTCCGAAATATATAAAAACACAAAAAAATCTTAATCATTTATATTTCACAACCACATTGTACTCCCGTTACTTTGTTTTTTTCTTCTGAATCATCGCTTCGAGGTCGCCATCGCTTCCGTCTTCGTTTCACCACGCTCCGAAGAGCCATAGACTCTTCGCGCTCTTTGCTCCTAAACCAGAAATACGTTACACACAGTAGCGTGAAGTACGCTGAACTGTGGACGTACATGTATATATATATATATCTGTGTGGTTGTGTTAAATCCTTCTTCAGAAGCTTCGCAACAAGAGCAAACAGCATCCCTCGGGTCGTCACGGGGCCACGGATCCACGCACTCGAGATGCCCGATGGATATATCCTCGGGCTCGGCTGTACCCGATTTTCCATCACGAAGGAATTATCGCCGGCCCGAACCGATCGAGTTAGTTACGCCGGAAGTGCGTCATCATCGTCGTCATCTTTGCTTCGACTTATTTCCGATCGAAGCGTCGGAAAAATGGTTTTTCTCGATTGTTTTTTTTTTTTATCATCGGGAAAACTAACGGAGATTGTGATACGATGAAATGATGTAGGTATTTTATGATTACGGATAAATATATAGTGCAGTCGTTATTATAATTACATTCGACGTTGCTGCTTAATGAAAATATCGAATTCCAGTGTTTAATCGAATAAGAACCTATCAATCGCATCGATTCAATGTTATTCCAAACCTTGTTTTTTTTTTTTTGGATTTCAAAATATCATGGCGATATATTTATATTTTACAATTTGTATTATACAATTTTGCTCCCTCATAGAGGAAGCTTTGTTTTCATGAGAATTTTTATTTGCGAGATGTTCATGAAAACGCGTTCAGAATGTCCCAAAACATCTAAAAATCACATATCCAGAAAATTCGATCATTCCAAACACCTCCGAATCAGTCGTTCAACCAAGTTCTCTCGATCTTCCTCGTCGTTTTTCACCGATTTCCCAATCTACCACATTCTCACATTAAATTTAAAGCCCCATATCATAATTCCCCCAATCCACCTCGATCGTGATCCATTTTCTTCCCTCAACCCTCCAACATTCTATTGTTTCTCAGATGATCGTGAGTCTCACGATTTTCATCACGATTCAACGACGACGAGATCCGATCGATCAAACAACGTCGATGACGAAATATAACGATATAACTTTTTTCTTTCGCCTTCACAATTCTTCGCAAGTAGGCGAAAAAAATAAAAATTATTCAATACAGAAGAAAAAGAAAATTCACATTATTTATTTTTCCCCGGCTAACAGCAGTCAAAACAAACAGCTGCGAGGCACGATGAGAAGCAATCTTCGTGGCTGAAAATCGGTTGTAAACGGAGGCGCAATCGTATCACGAAGTATAATAGAAAATCTTCGTGCCACACACACACACACAAGCACACGAACAAATGGTTGTTACGACGAACGTGTCCCGTGGAATTCGAGACATTAATATTTACACAGTCCCTCTCGTCGGCGTGTCCGACACCTGACGGACGATGAGGTGAATCGTCGTTGTAGCTTCACGATTTCCGAGAGAGGGCCTTGAGTGTGGTAGTTTTCCAAGCTCATACCGACACACAGACGATCATCGTTCCAACTTCCAACCTTGCAGCGATAGGAACTCTGTGCTGCATTTTGACCCAGTTCGACCAAACGGATTCCGTAAATCCGTTTCTACGTGGGTTGTCAGAGTAAGAGATGAGAAACGCAATTCAGGTATACAACTTAACACGATATATACATATATATATATATATATATATATTAGAGCTGTGGCATACCTGCGAGTCTTGGATCATCATCGTGACCGTAAACCACCGAGCTGTGAAATGTCACGAGTCATCATTCGTCGTTCGACACAATAATAAGACCGACTCCTATACATCCATGTATATATATAGATATATGTATACAACGTAATCGGTAAAAATCGTCGAAGCTTTTGTGACAACGAAATAAACCCACAAGATCGGTGATACAAATATACAACGCATTCCGGTTCTCCGGACAATCTTCCCCCGATTCGGTTCGAACCCTCATCCCCTCGGAACGTGACGTCATAGGAACCGAATAGATCCCTCGTTATATACCGTGAACGTCATTCCGTCAACCCCCTCGACTTAATTGCATTTTACAACTCGGAAAATAATTGAATTATATATACAATTACTTGTAACTCAATAAAATTATAACAGAATTTGTTAGAATTTATTATAATTATATAACATTATTTGAGAATCGAAGTGAATGGAAACCCCCTTTTCAGTATTTGATTTTGTTTATTTATTTTTGCATTTTTGTTCGTCCTCGTCGTTGCATGAACTCGGACAAAGAGGGACGTTGGGAGCGGTAACGCGCGCAGGATGGCCTAGAGCATAGGTGGGTATGTCGTTCAAGGACGATGGAAAGGGTGCGACCGCGGTACGGTTGCAAGCTATGCAGTTTGCAACTTGGCCATAGGCCGAGTGCAACGAGATCGCTCGCAACACACACACACACACACACACACACACACACACACACACACACACACGCACGAATAAAGAGAGAGACAGAGGGAGAGAGAGATACATACACATAAGGGTGGACCTTGATGGAGGTGTTGACGAATTTCGACAAGTGCACCATCCAGATAGGTTCGAAATAAATAAATAAAAATATGTGCTGAACACTAGTACTGTAGTCCAATGAGAATACGTGGCTGCAAGCTCGTTTTGTTTCCCATTTGAATAACATGGGATCTTCACACTAATTCATCGATTATTTTCACGAGTTGTCCCTAAGCACGCGAAAAATTCTTCATTCACATAAATCCATTGTCGATGGGTATTTCTACTCGTACATTTTTTTACAAGACCTCACCTGTGTATCATCGATAACGGCGAACCGATGAACGATGATAAAAACTGATAAACGATTGCAACACAAATTGAAATTTATTTGTGTGTTTATGTGTTGTGAAAAAATGTACGAGTAGTTTATACCCATTAACAATAGATTTGTGTGAATGAAGAATTTTTTGCGCGCTTAGGGACAACTCGAAAAAATCATTCATGAATTAGCCCGAAGATCTTATGTTATTCAAATGGGAAACAAAACGAGCTTACAGCCACGTCTTCTCATTGGACCACAGTGCTGGGGTTTCGCACGTATTTTTATTTATTTATTTCGAACCTATCTGGGGGGTGCGCTTGACGAAATTCGTCAACACCCCCATTAAGGTGTACCTTGATACATATAGGAGCAGAAGTGTACAGTTTCGTACGGATGGGGATAAGCATTGCTTGGATGCGGGTACACCGAGTGCATCTCTGGACGACGGCCGGCGCATCGCCGAGGGCTCTCTCCCTCTCTCTCTCTCTCTCTCTCTCTTCTTCTTCTTCTTCTTCTTTCGCTGCAAGAACTCTGACGGGTCGAGACGGTGCACGGGTGGCGAGCGAAGGGAGCAAGGGGCAACATCGAGGGTAGGGCGATGAGGATAGGGGGGGGAATTACGAGGAAGAGAGTGCACACGGCTCGGCCGTGGATAAGTCGAGGCTGGAGGAGCGAAGAGGGAGCTGAGGTCGATCGGGATAAACATCTGAGCCCCGCCCGGCACCCGAGGCTGCTGCTGTAATCCTCTTGTTGCTCCTATCCCTCCTCTCCTCTACCTCACCTCCCTCGTGCCCCCTTTTTCTTCGATTCTTCTTCGTCTTCTTCTTCTTCTTCCTCATCCTCATCTTCTTCGTTCTCTTCTTCATCATTTTCTACGTCCTCGTCGTCGTTTTTTTTTTTTTTTTTTCATCTCGTTCCAGCTTCCTCGTCAGTTGCTCACGCGCGCAACGCTCGAACCACAAGCGAGAGAGCGAACGCTCCTCTCGAGAGATTCAACGAAATCCGAGTTCTCTCTTTCGTCGCGGCTCTGTAACTCCTTCGGATCCTCGATGTGGGTCCTTTATTCCTTGCTCTCTTTCTTTCTCTCTCTCTCTCTCTCTGTATTTCTCTCTCTCTGTCTCGTTTGGTTCGGATGATCGTTTCTCTTTTTCGAACTTCTGTCTACAGGCGATGACCGTTCGCGTGTTACCCTTTGTGACCCTTTCGCGGTAATGTTCCTTCGCACACAGCGACACACACACACACACACACACACACACACAGTTCGGACACTATTCTGTTCTCAAGTATGCCATTGCGGTCATCATGAGCATGAACCTCTGGTGTGAGTAGGTCTCGAAGTTTCGAAGTTTCGATTTTTCAATGTTTCGAAAGCTCATAAGTTCGAAATTTTTCTATTTGAATTTTAATGTTTCGACCTTGCACAAAAACGGAAAAAAAAACAAAAATAAATCTTGTCATCGTTATGAATAAACCACGTTTCAATGGTGATGTATGGTTGAGTGACAATAATTTTGTAACGGTAGTTGGATGTATACAGATACACAAGCAAAATGTTAATTTTCAATTTAAATAGTAGTGGGATGAGAGCATAACTATGTACATCATGCACAGGAATAATAGATCGATCGAGGCTGCATGCATGCATCGCAACGCAGCTCACCACCGACAGGATATCGATCCAATTGCGGTAGGGTTAATCATCTCGAATCCTCGTACATCGTATATCTCTGTATATGTATACATACATATATATATATATATATACATATATATGTACATACACAATGGGTTGTACAGCAAAACAGTATGGCGCATCATCGACCATACGTCTGCAGTAACTCAGCGCATATCGCCTCGCGCGTCATGACTCCACACTTTGCGGTTACACTTGATCTCCCTCGCGCTCTTAAAAAAAAAAAAAAAAAAAAAAAAACTTCTCAAGAGCGACTTCCGTCCACGTTCCCGATCTCATTCCCGTCGATCGACCTGCTCAACCGAAGCCACGCAAACGTTTTTTTTTCTTCTTCTTCTTCTTCCTCCTTTTATTTTTGTTTTTCACAATTTCAAAGACATTATTACACTCGACGATAAAACGACATTCCGGAAACATGATACAAAAAAAATAGTTTTTTTTTTTCTCTCAAAACATTTCTTACACCTTTTTGCAGTGTAACAATCGGTAGCGTGGCTGAAAATCGATTGTCCATATTTATTTCATTTTTTTATTCATCCTTGTTTTACGATTTTCGCACGAGTAAGATATAACGACCCTCTTCGACGATGAGAGAGACCGAAGACCAGCGAATGATGGTTATGGCATATTGGCACTCGCACACAGACGCGTCGAAAACAGATATAGTCGAGAGTCGTTCGAAATTTTCGCGAGTCGCCACACGATGGCGCTGTTGGAACAATGGAAAATAATAAATTACAATAGTTACAAAGTGTACAGGTTGCATATCTGCGATGTCTACCAGTAAATATCTCGCGGTTTTTTTTCGAACCTCTAAAACACGTGGTGGTTTTTTTTTTCATGTGCGCATCGAAGAGTCATCGTCTCTTCGACTTGGCGTCGATAGTCGATAGTCGTGCGAGAGTTCGCGAGTCACTTCGAAGACTATTGAATAGTTTACGGCTTTTAAATAAGGGGGTCTCTTCTAAAAAAAAATCTAAAAAAAATCTTCTCTCTCTCTCTCTCTTCTCGTTCCCAAACAATTTGCTCGTCCCGGAGATTGCTCGTAAATAAAAGATAATCTATTCCCGACCCGGAAGATAAAAATCGTCGGTCGGAACGCGCGTGGTCTCGCTCGTATCTCTTTCGGGTTATTCGCGCGTTTCACGTTCACGCGCGCGCGCGCACTGCGCGGTGCGCAGAGTGCGCGCAGCCTCCGGCCTCGTTGCTCTTGAATTTCTCGGGCAACAATCGCGAATATGTCCGGGGCAATCCGCGGCTAACCGAAGACACGATGGACCAAGAGAGAGAAGAAGAGAGAGAGAGAGAGAGAGAGAGAGAGAGAGAGAAAGAGAGAGACTATATAGCTCTCTCGGTACGCGAACCCGAGAAGCCGAGTAAAACGCGACCGTGGAACAACTCTCGACCTGAGGAGTCGGACCAACTTCTCGACAACTCGGTGGAAAACTCGTCGTCGAGAGGTGTGCACCTCATCGTTCGCACCGCACCTCACGGATATATATATATGTATTCCTTTGTGGTCTACGTTTACGTCGTTTATCGCGGGTTTTAAAACTCTCTCTATCTCTCTCTCTCTCTCTCTCTCTCTCTCGTCGGTCATTCATTTTTTTTAACGTCGCGCTCATTGCCAACTTTTTACGATGCAAAAATTATGAAATTGTGCACTTTGGCGCGGCGCGGTGAACGAGAGAACCGACCAAGCGGTTCTCTACGTGCTGTTTCGTGTTTTTTTTTACGTTGTTTTTTTTTTTCGTATTTTGTTCTCTCGCTCGCTCGCGAACGCGATGTCGGTGGTTGTGCGTTGGGTTTGAGTCGAGATTTTCCTCTTCGGACCCGCGTTGCCACGAGTTCACCCCCCACCCCACCCCCCTTGCTCTCGCGGGTTCGACGGAGTCGCCGTCGGCCAAGACTTTTTGACCTTTCTCCAGCTCGACGCGAGTCTCGGATCGACAGATATTTTTTTTGTTGTTATTTCATTTGAAATTAATTTTTTTTGTTGTTCCGCAAGAGGTGATGGGGGTTGGGTTGAGCGTACTTCGATTTCTCCGGCATTACACGGATTTTTAAGTTTTTTTTTGTTTTGTTTTTTGTTTCCTTCTTAATTTTTATAATATAACAGGGTTTTCGATGAAATGGTCTAGTGCCTGATTGATTGACTCTGTTCTGTTGATCGTAAATTTATAGTCGATCCGACGAATTTACGGAGCACTCGCTCGAGTTACAATTTAATTATCTTCGACGAGGTTAGAATCGGTGACGGATTCACACATTATATCCATCTTTTTGATTCAAGTAAAACGGCTGAAAAAAAAATTCGGTTCCCAAATTGGCCGCCCCTAAAATCTGCCGCCCTAGGCCCAGGCCTACCCGGCCTGCGGACGAATCCGCCACTGCTTAGAATCTTTTGAAATTATCAGAATTTCAGATAATATTTTGTTTGTTTTATTTATTTATTTTTTTTTTTTGCCAACAAGTGTATAATTTTTGTTGTTGTTTTTATCCACGAGTATGTGTGTTCTAATCTACATGCAAGAGAATGATAATCGTCATCATATTTGCGACGTCAAGCTCACGCCAATCGATACAATCAAATATATGATCTACCATCTCTTATCCACGAAATCCCATATTGACGTAGTCTTAAAAAAAACAGTTTCTTTAAATTAAAAATAAATAAATAAAAAAACGAAGTCTCGCGAAACTGAAGAAGCTTGAGAGCAATCGGCGCGGGTATGTGTGTATGAGTGTGTGTTGTCACTATACACGTGCGTAGTGTTGTGTCCGACGACGTTTAAAAAATTACTCACTCGTGAAAGATCATCGCTGGACGTTTATGACAGGTTTCACGGGGTAATTATACACTTTTGCTCGTGAACACACGGGGGCCCTCTTTCGTCTTAATTCATCGCGGACGTAGTGTACCTCTACGTCCCCGGTGCTGTTGCACCGTGTCGTCGCTGTACGGAATACAACCCCTCGGCAAACGACCGCACCTATACTCCACTGCCCAACGTTATTTACGTGACATTCGGTTGCTCGAACGCAATTCATTCGTTCTTGCTATACAATTTTACTTTTATTTTCTTTTTTTTGTTTTTCATTATCGAGGCTACTCGAGTTTACAGTCAGTCGCGTTCGTTCGCAACAGTGCAACGAAAGTTGCCCATGAACATTGTACGACGGAGTCGATTGAAAAAAAAAAAAAAAAAAAAAAAAAAAACGAAAGATGAAGATCGGACTCGGTGCAATTGGATTATTTAATTATCACTTGGAGAGAACGATGTTTCTTCGATGAGTGCGCACGGCGGCCGGAGAAAGCCACGGGCTTCTCTTAATTTCTATCGAGCGTCGATAAAACCGGCGAAATTGATATACCGACATTCTCATACGTCATCGTAAATTCATGCCACGCACAGCCGGAACACACGCACACACGCCCGATAGTGAGGAGGCCGGGGGGGGGGGTAGGGGATACACGGAGGTATATACGAGCCGTGCGCGAGACAGTAAAATCACTTAAAATTCTCGCAACGACGCGCGCGAATCGTCCTCAACGTCGCTTCGACGGCCTCGCGTATACGTCAACCGTTTCCAGGCCCCGCCGCGCCGATCCGAGATCATGCGACTTGATTTTATCAATGACTTTTATTGTCTCGAATACGTATGGGTGTCTCACGTCGATTAACATAAAATGTGAATTCGATCGAAACGTCGACGACACAACCGCGCGAGACTGTCGCACGATGAACTCTATTCGTTGCCCGTAGATTTTGAGCATTGTCTGATTTGAAAAAAAAAAATATATATATATATATATATATATATATATATATATATATATATGGGGAAAAACGGCCGAAATCACCGGACTGAAACCCTTCTATCCTCCGATGTGGTCGCTGATTTTTTTCTAGTATCTTTCGGATCCTAGAACCTCACTATTTTTTTTTTTTTTTTTTTTTTAGATTTTTTAGACCTCTCCTCCCCCTTCCCCCATCACCTTTTTTTTTATCAAGGGGTGACTGCAATTTCCCCCCTTTTTGTTTGGAGGACGTTTTTTTTTTCTCTGATACTTTATCGACATTGGAGAACTTTTTTCATAAAATTGGAGTAGCAGTCAGGTTCCTAAGATATATATATATTTTTAATTTTGAAAAAATGTTAGTTTTTCCGAAATTCCAATATACGATAATTATTCGATTCTTTTCGAAAGTAAATCGATTTTTTTTAGATTCGATTTGATCATGAAAAATATATTTTTTTATCGATTTTCTATCGAAAATAATCGAAATATCGATTTTTCACCACAAGTTTCTATCTATCGAATTGACGACTTAATTTGAAACGAGATTCATCGTTTATAGCCCCGTTGCTAATGGTTAAAATAGAAACACGCAAAATAATTGTAAGGAAATAAAGTTATTGAAAAAATAATAATGATAATTTGATAAATAAAACAAAAATAAATGACATTCGGAAGGATAGCTGTGAAGAAATATAATATTAATTTGTATAACTTATATAAATATAAATATAATACGATATAATAATAATTCATTTATCGAGAACCACGACTAAAATGTTCGGGAGTTATATATATGTCAAGAGCTTCTCACTCAATAAAAGTCGCACGCGGGCTACGAGCGATTTGCGTCTTTTTTTTTTATTACTTTTTACTTTTTTTCTTTGTCTTTTTTTTCGTCACGGCCTCATTACGACGTCGCTCCGTCGACGTGTCGCGAGCCAGAGGCCGGTAGTTCAGCCGCATACATCATAATAAAAATTCCGTGGGCCAAACCGTTCCAAATGGTTGGGCCGTTATCGTGTTTTATTATTCCGCTCCGAATATACGCCGAACATTCTTCGTCGTCGCACATTCTCGCGCGTAACTCTTCTTTTTCCCAAATTCGGTGACATCTCCATTATTTTAACCACGAGGAACTATCGAATTACGTTCGTAATACAGTGCAACCTTGGAATAAGAGTGCAAAAGCCCCCAAGGGGAAGATTTTTTCTCGGAAATCGCATACCCCCACTAGGCGCGCGCTCGCTACCTCTGACTGTCTCTCTCACTCTTTTCCGCATGCGATTCTTTCAACAAGGGACACGCTCGAACGAGTTACAACTTAGTACATTCACATCGCCCATGCCGAAAAGTCTTCGACTGCGCGTGGACATTCATTTCGCAAATTTTTGTTTCACGTTAATGTACTATTGAATATTATTGTGTACTACTGTATCTGAATTACTATCAACTGTCATAAAATGACCGAAACTGTAAAGACGCGTAAGGAATCAGACTGTAGTACACAATTCGAATAAAATATTACAGAATCTGTGCCACAATGTGATAATTTAAACAAAGAGCTGGCTGTGGCCAAACGTAATCGATATACATTTGAGGAAAAGAAGACAATTTTGTAAGAGCGTAAAACCCTAAACTCTCTAGATTTGTGTTACATTCACACACGCACACACACACATACTCACGCACGCGTGCACACATCAATTTACACTACACGTTGACTCAATTTTGCCCGAATAATCTCTCCCAGGCTAGTCTCTTAACCACAGGTCCGCGCACGAAATTCTTGAGCTCGGAGTTCGAGTCGGAGTAGGATAAGCGCTCGTGTGCGAAACTGGAAAAGGTCTCTCATTGACGAGTCTCTTATTTCGAGGTCGCACTGTACACAACGAGTTCATGAATTTTCGAGATAATCAAATCGAATAATAACTGCGAATATTCGGCGAAGGGTCCGCCCTTATTTCGACACACACGACGAAAGAAGAGACGCAGTAAAAAAAAAATGAAGAAAAATGGAACACACTTTCGTGGTCGTGGCGAAACGATTTTCTTCCACCATTTAACGAAACCGAGTGGATCGAGTCATTTCGAAGATACTCTATCTCGGAAGTAAGCGCTCGCGGGAGTGGTAACCCTCTCGCGCATTTCGTTTGAGATGAAAAATAATGTATATATATATATATATATATATATATATATATATATATATATATATACGGGTGGGTGAACGTGAGAAACGAAGATAAGAAGAAACGAGGATAGTGGGCACGAACGAGGACGGCGCCAAAGCATGACGAGAGAAGGACGAAGAAGAAGAAGGAGAAGGAAGAGGAGAAGGACGAAGCACGAGCGTATCGCACGCCTTGAATTTTACTACCGTCCACCGAGACGTCTCAATTAAATTTTCGAAATCGGGGGAATCGCTTGAGAACGTGAAATACAAGCTGGTAATTCCGCGTGGTCAAATTCTATGGGTTTTCTTCATAATCTACAAGTGAAGATCGGTCGTTTTGTCCACCGAGCTATAAATTTTTCAACGTCCAAAGCGTTTCCACGCGCTCGCCTCGTGTCATTTTTTTTCTTTTTGTTTTTTTTGTTGTTGTTCTTTTTTTTCTTTACAATTTATTTTTTTTCTCCAACTTTTCATCTCCGCCATTTTTGTTTTTGTTGTTTCGGTCGTCGTTGTCGTCCTTGCAGCTTTTCTCTTCACTCGTTGATCCTTGAGACGATGTTCTCACGCACCCTTCGCGAGGTGCACCTTGGCTTCGATGAATTTACCGTCGGATTTTATGCGTGTGTGTGTGTTTTCATGGTGCAACGCGTCGTGTCCTCTGGCTACCACACGGTTCCAGACCACGCCGTGTCAGTTCCTCGCCGGATTACGGCCGAACGCGCGAGCGCGCGCGCCGAGCCTTTCCCGCTTCGGCCAGTCACTAATCCCTCGTGTCACGTGAAGGCTCTCACTCTCGAAACACGAATACGGGCGTTCAAGCTGGCTGTTATCCACCTGCGGATCTTTGAGAAACAGAAAGACGGAGAGACAGAGAGAGAGAAAGAGAAAGAGATATGAAAAAAAGAATTAAAATCAAAATAATCGGATATGAGTATTCGGAAATTGATTTATATCGTGAGGGTTGAATCGTTCATTACCATAAAGTAATCGGCACGAAGGACTTCATATTTTCATGTATTTTTTAATACGATTCCAATTTCGATGCTACCTGAATTTTTTGCTTGCCTCAAAAATTAATTGCAATGGAAAAGAAAAAAAACAATGTTGACGTGTTAAATTAAAGGCAACATCGAATTCGAGAAAGCGTACCGCTAAATATCGTCTAGCTGGGCTCAAATTTTGGGATAGGTCTCAAAGTTTCGAATTTTTTTTTATTCGAATTTTAATTTATCGAAAAATCAAATCCCCGAATTTTTCATTTCGACTGGTCACGTAACAGAATTTGAAAAATTCCAACGATCAAATGTCCGACTGGTCAATATATCGAACTCTCAACGATGCGAAAATAAATGTTTCGACTCGCTACTGTTTCGAACGGCCAATCCTTCGACGGATCAAAAGTTCGACAACGTATATATAGGTAAAGTGGCGTAGCAGCTCGTTCAACCGCTTGAAGATTGCAGCTCCCGCAATCTTCACGCCACTATACCTGTATATACGTTTCGAACTTTTGGTCCGTCGAAATATTGAATCGTCGAAACATTGGCGAGTCAAATCCGTGACCCGTCGAAAAGTTGCGCTTTCGTTTCATTACATTTCGAATTTTTTGTTTTCGAAACTATGACCGTTCGAAACTTTGCCCGTTCGGATTAATGGACTTTCGAAACCGTACAACGTCGAAACATGAAAAATTCGAATGAAAAAAATTTCGAACTTATAAGCCTTCGAAACATTGAAAATTCGAAACTTCGAGACCTACCCGTTTCGACACACCCTAATGTACACACAGTGATGGGTATCGCGTGATCGGTCGCAAAGGTCTCCCCGCCATCGCTGTCAACTTTATTCGCCTTACCCGATTCGGTCCCCCGTATAAACACCGGGTGTTCGTACGAAACGTCCGAATTCTCGTCGTTAAGCGTAATTATCCGGTAGTCGGTGATTTTACCCTCGAACGAACAAAATCACCGCGATCAAGAGTCGAAAGAGAGAGAGAGAGACTGAGAGAGAAGCCTCTGCGAGTGGCTTTGCTTGAAATCTGTCGGATCGGTTGTGTGTGTGTGTGGCTGTCCGTACCGCCGGTTTCTCACGTCCGGGCGGGGCATCACCCGGTGGACCAGCAGCAGAATCCACCGTCATCCTGTAACGACGCGTTAAACCTCCATTGGAAAACGGTTGTTACACGCCGTTGGAAACTTTGCAAAACGTGTAATTCCGGAGGCCGTCATTTCCGCACGGTCAAATGGCGACGACCCTAAACCCAACGACCGAAGGGGAGCCCTCGCTTTCATTCAGTCACAACCGGATTTCGAAGAACTCGGACGATAAGGAAGAAAACTTGAACCTGTGAAACACCGTCAAGGCAACCTGTAGATGGTTTCTTAATGTTTCCGAGGTGTTCCAACGTTGAAACGTTCCAATGGCAAAACGCAACACGGAGAGAAACTTCAATGAATTTTTGTAAAGAAAACGCGAGATAAATTACCGTGCTTTTCCGTGATCGAGGCGAAATCTGTCGTAGCATTGCAAATTAATAGAAAATCATCTCTGAAAACTTGTCGAACTGTTTACGTAGAAAGTTTTGAGCCACATACGGAAAAAGTTTGTGATGGCACGGTGAAATTTGACCTGTTATCCTTGAATTTCGAGGTTCTTCGTAAATCTCGTGAAAAATCTGAAATACGGATACGATGACAGCATTCAACGTTTCAAAAGCAAAGAAGGTTACGTTGTGTTGGGCCACGAGGCAAAATGGACTTTCTCGTATAACCCATAAATTTTCCACAGAATACCGACATCATTAATGTTTATGATGGATTATCAGAATCCCGGGAAGAATATATTCACTCATGATGCTGCAGTGAACACTAGGAAGTTACTCAAAACTTAAAAATCCATTCTACCACGCAGTCTCTGTCAACCGAAATTTGCGGTATTTTTTTCCATGCCCCAATTACCTGAACCTATCAGCAATCAAACGCTGATTCGGATCACCCAGAAAAAAAAAAGATTGAAACAAAATCCGGGTAATCACGACAAAAGATGGATGGAGCTAGCATTCCGATAAAAGAAAAGAAACATTCTAGGGACAGTACAGTAAAAATTCCCGGCAGTACGGTGAAATTTCGTTTTTGTTTCAGATTTCATAACAAGACATCTACGAATTTTTCCAATAATCAACGGAAAAAGAAAGGAAGTTCCGGATCTTGAGATTTTTACTGTGCCGTCATACAAATATTCCTGTGCTTTCGATTACAAATTCAAAAATGTCCGTCATCTCGTTTCGCACGAATATGATTTTTTTACTTCGTTTTTCCATAAAAACTTCTGTAAAAGAGGCTTGCACCTCGTTTGTAGTTCCGGGCACTGCAATTTTTCCTCTCCGTGCATTAGTCCATATTCGCCATATCTAATGGAGGGGGGCGGTTAAAACGCCGGTGGGAACGCAACCCCGAAGCCCGGGGAGTCGTCAGGATATGAATGGCGGGCGCAGCATCGGTGGTTGAATCGCCAGTGGCGCGCTGGGCCGTCGATCTTCTCGCGATACCGAGGAAAAACGAAGACCCGTTATCTTCGAGCAACATCTTATCAAGGGCGGCGCGTTAGGGGGAGGATAAATCATTCCGGGTAACCGCGACGGGGTACCTTTAATTACCGGGTGGCGGAGGCGCGCGCGCGCGCGCATGCGGACGTTCGAGCAAAAATATGAAGACGTAAAGCCCTCCCGTATATATGAGTTGCTGCCGTGAAGCTAACCGTTGGTAGCTTTCTCGGGCTCTCGCAACGCGCGTTCCGGCCAATCCGGGTGTACGAGAAGGAGCGAAAGATTTCAAAAATAAAGCTAAATGAACGAACAGACACGGTGCTCATAAATATAATCCGTGTATACGTATGAATGCCACCGGTTGCTTTGGAACTCATTCGTTTTTTTTTTTTTTCATATTCCATTGCATCTCTTTATTTTATCACGATCAAACTTTTCTTTCCTTTTTTCCCTGTTTTTTTTTTGTCTTATTGATGAACTTGAATGTCTGGAAGTCGCGAATAGGGGAGAGGGGGGTAGCCCCGGCCGTCTATAAGATCTATGCTCGCCGAGGAAATTGTAGCGAAGAAAACGTGAAAAAAGCAATAAAAAAAGTTTTTGAACGTAAGTCTTCTGAGAGAGCTGGCGCAGAACGAAACAAGATTCCTCGTACCACAATACAGAAATATGTTAAGTCCATGAAACAACGACGTTTGTGTCACCAAAAATCGATTCCATCGCTAAATATCACGGTGGCCGGAGCTACCCGCCACGTATCTCGAGAGGCCAAATTCAAGCCAAAGTTAAAAATAATTTTTTCTCCAGTTTCTGATAATTTATCATTTTTTGGTACGATATTCTATTAAAACATATCTTAGCAATAATATTTGTGCAGTTCCGATTATTACCCTACCCTCAATTTGCGGCCTAATTATAGAAATAGAAAACTGGCCGGGGCTACTCCCTTTTCCCTAAACGAAAATGTTATTTTTCGAATTTTGTTTCCGATTGTTGGGCAAAGTCTGATGATCGACGAAAAAATGCACGTTATTGCAAAAGGTGGATTGGTCAGTGAGGATGGATGTTGAAACGAAAACGAGGAATTCACCATCGACGAACAACGAGAGACAACTGGGAAGCCCATTGCAGGGTAACATTGGCGAGGTTGGAAATCGAATACCTCGGACTTCTCTCGTGCGGGACGAGTGATCGATATCGCCGGAGATATATCGTCCCGTCCGAGTTAACGCGAACGAACGTGGCCACATGTGTGTAGCGACGTGTTGTGTGTTACACATATATTCACACAAACACAAACACACGGACAACCCGAGCAATCAAAGGGCGCACAGTGAGAAACACATCGTTGAAAGTTGAAACAGGCGCATCGGCGTAGCCCGCGCGTCCGTATTCAACGTTCAACACACACACACACACACACACAACATGTGCGCGTGCGCGCGCCACGCCTTCGTTGAAAACAATGTGATGGTTAAGCTAACAAGCTCTTACCTACCGAAGAACCCGCGCTATATGGTGTTTGGTATTCTTTGTTGTAAATGTTTAACTCACGCGTCGTTCGCTGGGCTAGTCTCTCTCTCTCGCCCGTCTCGTTCCCGGTTAAATTCCTCGTTATGGAACTCTTCCTTCACGAGTTCCATCGACGATGGACATAAATGCACATTTTCCATTGACCGTGACATACACGCCTAGGCTCGAAAAATTCATCCGTCAACGTGTGTCTTCTCGACGTAACGCGAAATAACGTAAACACCGAGGTGGAAATAACTACGGACATGCTTGTCTTCTCATAATTACCAGGTTTGCCGAGTAGCCCGAGACTCTTCTTCGTTCGAGTTCTACATATAGCCCTGGGGCTTGAGATGATTCTCGTGGCTGCCGACGGGTGGCGAATTTACGTAACGTTTCGTGCAAGCAGAATAATAATCCCAGAAGCTTCATTCATTTTCTTTCAATAACGTAACCGACTTTGAATCTGGTAACTCGTTCCAAAGTTACACGGATCACGAGAACAGTGTCATCATCATCCTGTGACACAGTTGGCAATAATTTTCACGGTCAATTCAACCGATAAGACTGCGAGAAGTCAACGTGTGTCTTGTGGGAACATATCATCATGTGGAACTAACGAATGAATTCAAAACCCGAGCTATTCGATCGTCGTACGTGAAATGTCCATTCGTTCGCTGCCAATGGATCTGAGGGTGGAAGTTGAACGAAGGTGCGATTGAAGAGTGAAGCTTCGGCACTTGCACACAACAACCGGACTCCCAAAGCATTACAAACCGATCGGCGAAGCGATGTGTCCGGGCGGGGGCCATCGGTGTGTAATGCTTACGTACGTACCGCATACGTACGTACAAGGTGTTCACGTCCCGCTGGGTCGGGAATACCCGTCTGGACCGTGATGAAGTGTCCATCGGGACAGACTTGTGGACCAAGCCCTCGCCAAGTTACTCTCTCTCTCTCTCGTGTGTTCCGTGGTTTTAAGTCCCGGAGAACTCTCTTCCGAGAGCTACCGAGAGTTTTATCCGGTAGCTCCGTGTCTCTTCGTGAAACCCTTGGTGAGCTTGGAGAACGAAGCGCAAAGAGAGACATAGAGACGATAGTTGGACATTGAGCGACGGGCATGGAAGAGGGTCTCCCATGCACAAACTACCGTCCCGACTGAGATCAGCCGCCGACGCCGCCAAGTTCTCTTGGAATTCAATGGACATCCTTCCGTCCAATTCTCTCTGTTATATATCCACGTTCCGTACTGTAGCATAAGAGAGCCCAAATATGGGAAACGGTGGGACGTCAGGGACGAGATCTCTCAGGAACCATAATCGGTAGCCCAAGCACGAACAGCCTACCGCCATACGCTTCACCCTTTTACGTTACACCCATCCCTCCTTTCGTTCTTATTGTTCTTCTTCTTTCTTGCCCTTTTCCATTCCCTTAAATCTTCATCACAGGAGTCAACTGCGTCTACCATGTATACGTAACATACACGATGAATCGGATCTTACACCCTTCATCCGTGGCTCTACATAGTCGTGCATTACCCAAATGGATAACCCAGACGAATTCGTCTATCTAAAAAAGCATTGACGACTTCTCCTTTCATTAGGTTTTGTAATTGATATATGTGAGGGGTGAAGGTACCAAAGGCGAATGGTGAAAAAACGTTCGCGTTCGAAAAGTACTGCATTATTTATCAAAACCAGAAAATGGTTCCTGCGGAAACCTAATTTACGTCTTCCCTGAAAATTTCAGCCGGAAAGAACAATCCGTTCGAAAGTTATATCGTTTCAAAGGTGGCTAGGGGGCAAACTGCATGGTGCGCGAAGGTACCAAAGGTGTTATCTGTATAATACCCCAAATGTCCGTCTAAAAAATTAAAGCTTTCTCATCGAGTCCAACAATGACAAACCGTAAAAAAAAATACATAATAATAACAAGGTAAACCTCACACCCTGCGTAGGCAGTCCAACAGGTTGGGTGAAACTTGTGAGCGAGTGCAGGAGCGGTAAAGAGGCAGGCAAAAGAGCAAGTCGAAGAGACGAGAGATTACGACGAGGTCTCCACTTGGGGTCTCGTGACTCCTACCTCTCCGGGAGCTGGCCCTGTTCTCTCGTGCCCACCTCTCCCCCACCCCCCGAGCCCCTCCCTCCCTGCCCCTTCCCCTCCTGTACCGCGACTCGGACCGCTCCTGCTCCTGCTCTTGCTCCTGATGCTGTGGAGGTGCTGCTGCCGGTGCGGTTCTGGTTCAGAGTTCTGGTGCGCCACGCTGTTGCTTCTGCCGTTCGCTGCTGCTGCTGATGCTGCTGGTGCTGCTGCATCAGGCGCGACCTCTGTCTCACTCGGTCGTGCCTCCTTCTACCGGGGCCTGGAGCGCGCGGAGCGGCCGGCCGTGGTGTGCCACGCCATGTGACTGATACCCCTTCTACCGCAGGTTGACGAGTCCGAGGGCCTGCCTACCTGCCGCCCGTTGCCCCGCTCCCATTACGACGCGGACTCTCGCGGCAGGTGCACCAACCTAAGTGCCACTCCGCTCCACCTGTGTGTTGTGCGCTACTCGCTAGCTGCCTACGGTGCGCGCCCGTGCTCGGTGCTCGGGACTTGTTTGTTTGTTTGTTTATTTGTTTTTTTTTTTTCTTTATTCTTTTTTTCGTCTGTCATTCACAATCGTCAATTCGCGTCGAGTTATTTTTTTTTTTGTTCGTTCATTTATTGTTGTTTATAAAAAAAATTGATTTGGATCAATTTTTCGGTGGCTATCGTAAAATTAGGTTGTTGATCGACAATTTGCCGATGTTTCATGACATCGTGAGTGTCTCGTTGTGAGTGATAATCGAGTGACCTCGTGACGACTAGCGGACCGATCATCATCGGTGATCTCGTGATCAACGTATCGGGACATATATATGTGTGTATAGTTACACGCACACGTGCGCTTATCACCGCAACGTGGGAAAAAAAATTGTAACGACCTCACGGACGATTTCAAAAGAAAGAATAATAATAATAATAATAACAATAATACGTATCATTGACAACAAAACGCGAAAGTCGACGGCTGTCACGTACGACCCCGTGACTCCGTTATCATCGCGATTTCTGCGCTAAGATTATCCGCCCGAGATAATATTATCCGTTGTGACACGATGAAAAATACAGCGAGCCAGAGAAAATAAGAATATCGTTATTGTTTTTTCTTTGGTTTTTGTTGCTACAATTTCCAGGATAAGAACGATACGACGATATATATATATATATATGTAATACAAAGCTTGTGCGCATACACATCCGGTGTGCTTCGAGACGAGATAAGCGGCAATCGCGAAAAGTGCATGACGTTGAATTCGTAATTGCCGGTGGGGTTGAGTGCGCGAAAAAAAAAGGTTGCGCCGAAGAAATAACATTGAGTTGAAAATAAAAAAAAAAAATTAAAATCAAATAAATTTGAATAAAAAAAAAAAAAAAAAAAAACAAATCGCCACAGGTGCTTGCAGTGTTGCAGTTGGAAAAAGATTTTTTTTTCATCGACCATTGGTCGTAAAGTGATACCGTGACATTTGGTGCTAGTGATCGTAAAAACGAAAAAAAAAAAAAAAAAAAAAAAAAAATCATCGCCAAAATCCGAAGGTGAGAAAATCGGTCGGTCGTGTCGCGTCGTCTTTCGTGCGTTTTTTTACCTCCGGCTGGTTGCTCCGCTTTTGGATCGTCTCGGGGCTTCACGACCCGCGGGGCGACGAAGGAAAGAGGGGGCTGAATCGGGGGGCGAACCCCGATGACGCCGGGTTTCGTGCCTTATCAGCGGCAACGAGAAGCAACGACGTCGGGTCGCCGAAGCGAAACCGAGTCCAACCTCGCAATCGTACGGTTACTCCTGTCCGTGTGTGCGTGAGAGAGAGAGAGAGAGAGAGAGAGAAGAGCGAAGAGAGAGAGATAGAGATAGAGAAAAAAAAAGAGCGAGAGAGACTGTGCGACTCCGCGGGCTTATCGCCTCGGCTATCTGTCGTCTCGGAACTCTCCGGTGTGTGTTAACCATCAGGACCGTACGAGTGGGTGTGCGATTGCGGTGTCTGTTATAGCTGCTGTCGTCGGTTTTGCTGCTGCTGCTGCTGCTGCTTGCTGCTCCTAACGTTGCCGTCTTCGTTGGTCGCTTTAGTCGACCTTACACAGTTCATACGTCTTCTTCCAAGGGTTGCACACGTGCGTTACCGATAACCGAGGATCACATTTATCGACCTCGTTCACTATTGCCATCGAAGGTGGCTTCCGAGTTCCGAATCGTCGCAGACAAAAAGAAGAAACAACAACAACAAAAAAAAAACATTCTTCGGAGTTATCGTCTTGCCAAAAGTTCGGACTGGACGAAAAAGAATTTTTGAACTTTTGAAATTTGTTATTCGAGTGCTTTCGTTCACTTTTCGGGATTGATCGGATGGAAATGACAATTTTTTCGATCTTTGGTACAAATCGTTGTTGACGTCACTTTGGGGACTGCTTTGGAGAATTATATATATATTTTTTTTTCGTTAGTACATTGTTATTGTTATTTTTTTGACATTTGGTTTTAATCATCGCGACTGACAACCTGGACATTTTGATTCCGGGGCCCGGGCGAACGACGGAGTGGAGATGTCCTCGGCTCGCTGAGAGAATGAGGGAGTTGGACACCGAGAGCCCCGTCGTCTGGCCAGCTTGGTGTTATACTGGTGAGTCTCATTCGTTGATACAACGACAACAACAACAACAACAACAACAACAACAACAAAATTATCATCGACGTTGTTATCAATTTGAACACACATTCGTTGATATTAATTCGTAAACGTCTAACGACGGTTTCAGCGTTTTTGACTCATCTTCATTGACTGACAACGGTTTTCAGTTAGCTCGAAAGTCTTTCAGAATTTCAAAGCTGTGTAATATCCTTTGAATTGTTGCAAGAAACCAGAAACAATGAAAAATCAATGAAAATTTTTATCTTTCCGTCGGATCGCTGGCTTAACCACGCTACACATAGACCAAAAGTTCATAGGAACAATATCTTGGAGAATTATATTTCCTGCAAAAAAAGTCCTGGACGGAATATGTCTAAAATTGATATTTTACTTGATATTTTTTGAATTTTTGGTCGTTATCTGTAAATTGATTGTTCTGAATTTCGATGCCCCCTTTACCGCAATGACGATCGTGGAACGTTGATTAATGTCGTGGCCGACGACATATTTGTAACGTTTTGGCTCGTTCAAACGAACGTCAACGAAGATCGGATCGGTAGGCGAGGTTCATTAATCAAACATTTCGGAATCGACGAGTTTTGAGACGGTTGACGTGATTGATCGAAGACGCGGACGAGTACAGTACGATCTTACGATCACGTACATTATATACGTCTGTATATATTTTATCACGTACATGTATATATCATCACAATCGGTATTCGTGTGAATCGGTGTGGCTTGAATATTCTTCGTACGTGTGTGTGTGTGTGTGTGTGTGTGTATGTGTGTGTGTGTCAGATACGAAAGAATAAACCGTGAGACACGATATCGTTCGCAAGAATGATAACACGAAACTACGTGAGCCCATCGATATCCGATCGAACGAAAATCGATTTGACAAATGTCATTATCACGTTTCCAGACGTTTGTCGCGGACCGCCGGAAGGTGTTGCCTTCTTCGAATCAATGACACTTCAAAGCAACCAACGAAAAGCATTATCCGCGATATGAGAGTCGTGTCAACATATAATATATATCTCTCTCTCTCTCTCTCTGCCTCTCTCTCTCTTTCTCTTTCTCTCTCTCTCTTTCTCTCGTCGTTTTATTTATTAAGTGTCGACTTACGCTTCGTATTGCGACACTCACGAGGAATCATTCTCGGAAGCTATACACTTTTTTTTTTCCGGATCTGCCTTTCGTGGTGATTCGATCGGAAAGAAGGAAAAATCGATGGATGGGAAAAATCAACGTGATGCGAAACGTTTGGGTGGTCTCTTCTCTGTCGCTCCGCCGCTCTAGGGCCAATGAGACTGTCTCTCTCGCACTCGTAGCGACGGTACCAACTTTTTTTATCACCTTAAAAGAAAATAATTTGGTTTTTTTTTTTTTTTTTTTTTTTTTTCATCGACAATTTTGCGTTGTTGCGGGAATCGAAAACGGGTAGTCGATTATTTTTTTTTCGATTGTTTGCCGATGAGATCGTTAAGAGCTCGGACTCGCGCTTATCCGTAGACGCAGTTTTCATGCGAGGAGGATTATAGGAGGCTATAGATATATAATTAAGGCGGTGGATATATTGACGATTACGGTTCAACCTTTTTGTGGAGCCAAAAACGATTTTGATGCGCACTTCGGTAGCGAATAGAGAAACCACTTAAATATCGTTCGAACTTTGCCTCTCGCACTTTCGCAACGTCATTCGATCCGTATCGTTATTTTTTTTTAGTTTAATCGATTTCGTTCAACCGTTTCGATTTTTTTTTCATTTAAACCGCGTCTCGTCTCACAATTTTTTTTTTCGTTTTTTTTTCACGTCAGAGGGAAGCATGAAAAAAAGGGATAATCTTCTGCCGTCGATGATGATGAAGAATTAAAAATTTAAGATTGAAAAAAGAGTGAGAGAAAGAGAGAGAAAGAGAGAGAGAAAGAGAGAGAGAGCTCAAACGAATAACGGTGATCACCTGTTTGGAAAATTCGACGATTTCATTCTCACGAATATCCGTCAACGTCGTCATCACTAAGTCCGAAGCTCGGATGCAACGCGGAGACGTTTGCCTCCGGTAATTCGAGTTACGAACGTGAAGATTTCGTGACAAAGATACTCCGGCAAATGGTGAATGATTTGCCGGATTACGGAACGAATCGGTGTAGCGCGAGTAGATGATAATTGACAGATCGCGGAAGATGAGATAAACGGTAAAATTTTACTATTACGTCTCGACGTGTGGATTATAATTCGCGAAACTACGATTTCTTCGTCGCGTCCGTGGTATCGCTAATGTGGCAACGTGACGTTCACGAATAGTTCAGGGATAATTTAACGTACGCTGAAAAAATTAAAAAATTGAAATAAAAACACGTAACTCCTTTTTTTTCAGTCGGGAGTTAAAAATAAAATAAAATAAAATAAAAATCAATCAATCAATTAATCATATATGAACATATTACATATTATTTACTTGTTAGTTGGTATTGATCAATGCAAAACTTATTATTTATCGATAAATTTATATATTTTTTTTTCATTTATGATTGAACATTTACAATTGATTATTATTTTACTTCTTCGAAATTGTTTCCAAAATAATTTTCTTGCAAGCTATAAAAAAAAAAAAAAAAAAAAAAAAAAAAAATTGTCACTTCAACGCGCGACGGCGCAAAAACTTTGATAATTTCATCACCGATTGCAATAACAACTTGATAAACATTCGAACGAATATTCCTATGATTTCAAACCCTGTACAAAATTGTAACAACGTTCACTGAAGTTAAAATGATTTTTAAAAAAATTTTTTTACATAGTTTGCAGGCGCAATTGTCTTCAAACGTAATGAACTACTTATTTTTCCGTCGGCACGCCTCTCTCCCGAAAAAAATTCCGCGCGTAAAATTTTATCGTCGCAAAATGGTATTGCAAAAAAAAATCGTAGCGTTAACTAAAATGTCGATGCAACGGTTGTACATATATATATATAGGTTGCGTGGTGCAGTCGTGCACGCGTAAGCAGATTCACCGCTGGTGAAGCTGTGTTTTCACAGTGTATAGTTTCATACGGCGTAACATTTTCTGGTTTAACGGCCAAAGCGTTTTAACAGTATGGGTGTGTTTTTTTTTTTCCGTACGCATCGCGGTCGTGCGAATTTTCAATGGCGAATGGAAGACGAGGGGAAAAAAAAAAAAAGAAAACGATGAAGGTGAGAGAACGCAAGAGCGTCGGGGATTGTCGAGAGCGAAATAACTCGGAGCAAACCGAGAAGAGAAGCCTTTTGTTCTCGTTTCATGGACTCTCGCGGTGCGCAGCTGCAAAAGCGGTAGCACAGAGCAACTCGGCCACTTTTTCTCGTCTGGCACTTGCCAACCACGTTGCACTTGCCTTTCCTTCCGGCCACTCGTATTTTTCCGCGGTTCTCTCTTTCTTTCTCTCTCTCTCTCTCTCTCTCGCATTTCGTCAACGAGAGTCGTTTATCGAAACGCAAAAATTTTTCCGTTCACACTACGAGACCGACCATTTTCGAAATTGCAACCCGAATTCACAATTTTCTTCTTCAGGCTGTGAGATTTTGAAGAACAAACGGGAAAAAAAAGAAAACAGTGCATGCGTGTTCTATTGGGAAACTTTTTTTTTTTTGTTTGAGGGAGAGGTTAGGGTTTCAGCGTAAAAAAAACACTTTTTTGCATTTTTTTTTCTTAAATAGGGATTGAGCAATTTTATCCGAACCTCTTGTATATTATTAAGCATACTTTTGACAATGTTGTGTTATCTTGTCATTCAGAAATATTGAAGCATAAGCCGGTAACGGAGCTTCCTCCGGAACGTCTTTGGGAAAAAAAAAAAAACAAATTTCGGTGCTCACTCTAACTCGGCCGGAAATTATCTGAAAATGAAAAACCATGAAAATTTAGTTAAATTAAGATCTAATCTTTCGTTAAATTAAGATCTAATATAACTTCGGTAGCGAATAAATATTTTGTCTCGATCAACGTGAAACGTGGTTGACGCTGTTGATCAGCAGACACGCAGCGAAATTATATTAATAATTGTGCATGACAAATTGAAAATAGAATTTCACAAAAAATAAATAAATTTACGAGAGCTCGGTGTTGAGATGTAAAATATTTTCTCGACGAACGTAAAACGTGATTGAAGCTGTGTTGAGGCAGCAGACGCAGCGAAATTCTGTTTTTTAATTGTGGAGCGATGAAGAATTGAAACGTTGCTTATCCAATTATATATCTACCGGCACTCTATGCTCGTACGTACACATCCCATTATTCGTGTTCGACGATGCTTTCATGGTGTATCAATTGTGACGTACGCGAACGAGATTTTTCTGACACACGATGGTTGTCCGTTCGATATGGCATGTGACGAGTCCGAAACGCACTTTCATAGCATCGCGATGATGTGTCCAACGAGATGGTCTTCCGTACGTCGCACACGAGTTCGAAGCGTCGACGACAATCTATCGTAGCGAGTCACCTCGTTTAATTGCCACCTGCGTTTCGACGGAGTCCGAGCCTCGAACGTTCGAATCAAATCGTTCGCTCCCGTCAAACACGGCGTGGGTTCCAAAGCCACGAGAACGTCAAAGTCCACTGACGATGAGCTACCGTGAAACATTTTTTTTTTTTTTTTTCATTAATCACGATGAAAATTGATACGTCTTGTTAATAAATTAACGTTTCGAGCTGTGAAAATGATTTATCGACTTACATTATTATTTATTTTCTATTTCATTCACTCGCTTGTTAATTAAAAATGAATATTTAAATTTTACAAGCGCGTTTTTTTTTTTTAAATTGTGAGAAATGATTCTACATCTGTTGCTCGTATATGATAACTTCTTTATCAGTCAATTTTTCAAATCTCGTCATTATCCAAAGTGCGCAATCAGATTGTCGCGAGTTCGCGATCAAAGTTCGAATAATTGTTTTTTTTTTTGTTTTTTTTTGGTCAATCGAACAGCCGCGATAAGAAAAACTACGGTTGACACACGATGCCGAGAGCTCACAGGTCACCGATCGTTCGATCATGATAATGTGTCCGACGTTTTGATCTCAACGATCTCCGGAGATTCAATTTTTGCAAGAAAAAACTCAATAACTTCGCAGGCGAGATTTTAATGGAAAAAACTTTGTTTTTTAAACCTGTTTTTTTTTGTTGTTGTTTTCTGGTATTTCCACGTCATGAACTTTTGACCTATTGACGGCGGGTTTTGCTGGACGTTGGTGCAAGAAAGACGGTGAATAACGATCGATTACATTTCATATCGTTACATTATACACGAACGATGAGACAAAAGCGATGACAAATAGGAAGTGAGCAGAATGGAAAGAAGAAGAGGAACTTGAAGAGGTGAAAGAAATAAAGTACCTAGGTTGTACACAACAAACCGATCTCCGCCAAATTTGAGGAGCCAAATTTGAGGAGAAATAGTAGAGAGGACCTTCAAAGACGAATACAAGAGAAGAATTAATATGTTTGAATCGCCGGTAAAGAGTGTTGCAATATGTTTGGAGCAGGAATACTTGGGTTGAGAAGAAAATGAAGGGCTTGAGGTTGTGCAAAGAAAAATAAGTTATATGTAAATAATATGTTTTTCTTATAATTTAGAATTTTCATACGTCTTTCATCGTTAATTTGTAATTTATTTTTTATTTTTTAATATTCATCGACACGGAGTAAAGTTTTCCACTGCCTGTTTTTCTCTCTCTCTCTCTCTCTCTCTTTCTCGTTCATTTGTTCCGTGCTTAACCGAGATAAATGCAAAAATCGGTTTGCCGATAGTCGCAAACGTTTTATTGCGAGAGCGGAATGGGAAAAAAGAAAAAAAAAATTTAAAAGAGATGAACGAAGAAAAATAAGATGATCCAAGAAGAAGATGAATAAAGGAAGAACAGAAGTTGATTCCCGCGTTTGGTGCTGCTGTTGGTTCCGTTGGTTCTGGCTACTGCTCCAGGGTTCCGATCACAATTAAGATAGAGCTACCGCGAGAGGTGGTGCACCGTTCGCGATAAGGCCCTTCCCTCGCCCGTTCAGGCCCCGGACAACGTCTTATTGCCGGTGGCTTCCTGGCAAAAACCTTTTTCACCTTTGCCCCCCGACCACGGGCGAAAAACTATGAGATTCAATTTTTTTCCACATTTTTTTTTTCGTTTTTTTTTCCATCGTTTTTAATTAAAGCCGCCATGAGCGTATCAATACTGGATCGATCGAACCTATATTGCACAAAGTCCATGCTATATACTATGAACTTTTATACGAGGAACCAAAGTCATGCAGACTCGGATGAATTCGGTCTTCTTTAATAAATTCTGATAAATTTATTGCAAGGTAACATTTTTTTTTTAAATACCATAATCTCCTAAGATCAACATGAATGGAGTTCCACTGGAAACCATGAATAAACTGAACAAGAATAAACACATATCTACGATATTGCCGATTGGTAAAATTTCTAAATATAGTAGATATTGCAATGAAGAGCTTGATACATTTTTTTTATTTAATTCATAATCTTAGTCGATTTTGCACTTTTTTGGACAATTGATAATTCGTATTATAATTGTCCGAAAGTGCGGAACTGTCCCCATCCAGTTAATTTTTATTTCAAATGTATGAAATCCTATTTAAATTTAATGTCCAAGCGATTCGTTTCTATTGCGATCGGCTTGGAATAAATCAAATATATTAATTCAATGCAGAAACAATTACATATTTGATATATCATTGATTCATATTAATTCATCATAGTTCATTTTGATTTGGGGAAGGGAACGAAGTCACGAAAAAATCTAAAACTGACACACCTGAGAATAATCTTGAGAGACACTGGAAAGCTTGGCAAACGTCCTGAGTGATAATTCGTGTGAACTCTCGACTATTATATGAAGATGCATGGGTAACGACGAGATAGTGACCGCGCTGCTGAAGCTCGTCGCGTAATTATCAGTGACTTGCGGGAAATCACACGACGAACGTTTCGCGTTATAGGTGCTCATCCGGACGTGCACGCGTGAGTTGCGTAATCCTCTATTCGAAGAAAATAATTGTCTTCGGGAATTTCCTTTCGGCCGCACGATAAGGAAGCCTAAAGGAGGGGAAAAGAGATATGCTCACTGTATCTCAGTGATGAGCCTGGTGGTCAATTATGATTTGAAAGTCGACCGGTCGACTCGACTGGTCGGAAACGCAATTTTTTCATTATCTCACATGATATTCTTCGCAATTACTTCTCACTTACCAACAATTTATTTTTTTAATTATTCCATCTGGGGGCTGCTTCTATGTCAAAAGCGACATATGTCGCAACACATTTCGTGTAAAAATCGACCAGTCGAGTCGAACGTTCCAGTGTCGACTCGACGGGTCGACTTTTAGATCATAATTGACCTCCTGTGACTGACTTGACCTGAACTATGACTTGTTCAAACGGGGGGGGGGGGGGGGGTCAGTGAATTGATGGAAGCTATACTAAATTTTTAATCGTGCCAAGTATACTCACGATCATACGAATTTCGTATGAGTTACGCTCATTCAAATTAATAAAACTGTGTTATTATCTTTTATATTTTTCAAAACGTACTGGGCTTCTGACATTTCAACTACACAGGCAATATTGGCATTTGGGCAACCTTTGCCGCGAATCCCGTGAACTCTCGGGGCGCGCCCCCTTGCGGTATATATATAATATATATATATATATATATATATATATATATATATATATATATATGTGTACATACGTACAATTTTTTTTATCTTAAATTCCATATGCTAATGACTTATGAGACAGGCAGCTCTACGCTCGAGAGCGAGTATAACGAGCCGTGGAAGTTTTCGGTGGCAAACTATAGCGTACGATCGAACATCGGGCCAGAATAATCGAGATGCAAATTTTTTTGTCCGTTTTTTTCTTCTTCTTCACGAATTTCAGCAGTCACTCGTCCAACTAGCTTGGATAATAGTAAATAACTCGTAAAAGAAAAATGACATTCGAAATAATTTTTCCAACAGATAATTCTGATCAATTATTGTCACGTAACAATTAATATTGTCGGGTGTCTGTAATAATTATGAATATTTCACACGAATGAATATTTCATGATGCATTCTCATATTGAATAAGTCACTATAATTCATAATTATTTTTACAAAAATGTATTTCAAATACGATTTTCGTTTCATAAATGCTTGTCAATGACGTGATGAGCATTTACTCAATGAAAATACATTTGCTCAATAAAAATGTACATTGGAAATAATTTTTCAGACTAAATAATAGATAATTTGTTTTACATGAATCGCCAAACATTATATAATCCATTGTCAAATAATTGTATAATAATTATTGTAAGTTATTCATGATTATTACGAAAATTTCACACCATTAATTATTTCCATGACAATTAATCATCATTGTCTGGTCCAAAAAGTATTTCAAACATATTTTCATGTATGGCCCTGCTCCTGGGCCTCGAGACTGTGTCGGTCGGAATTTTTTTGTACGTGAATAATTATCATGTCGGTTTGTATCGAAAATTGTGCGCCCCGGCGGTGCGCTGTCGAATACTTGGGTCGCGAAAGTTTAAGTCCCGGTTGCGAATCGTTGGCATAGGGCGCGAGGAGACACCGAATTGCTTCGGGTTACCAATTAGGCAAACGCCTCTCCGATTGGGACGAGTCGTGGTCGTCGTCGTCGTCGAATCGATATTCCACCACGCCGTACCGCGGGCTGTGTCTACGTGTGTGTGTGTGTGTGTCGTTACGGCATCTCAACCTAAGATGTAAATCGGGCAACGAAGCAAACGCGACCGGCACGAAACGGAATCGAAGCAACGTCGAAGATACAAAATAATTTAAACGTGAAATAATTGGAATTCCAAATTTTAACGAAGCGAAACACCACGTCGCGTGTTAATAGCACGTCGACGACAACGTGTCACATATATATATATATATCATTTTTTTTTAATGATTATTTAGCTTTCAGGCGGGGTGGGTCTCGAAGTTTTGAATTTTCAATGTTTCGAAAGCTCGTGAGTTCGAATTTTTTTATTCGAATTTTAATTTATCAAAAAATCAAATCTCCGAATTTTTGTTGTTTCGACTGGGTCATGTAATAGAATTCAAAAAATTCGAACGATCAAATGTCCGACCGGTCGATACATCGAAATCTCAACGATTCGAAAATAAACGTTTCGACTCGCCAATGTTTCGAACGGTCGATCCTTCGACGGATCAAAAGTTCGACAACGTATATATATAGGTATAGTGGCGTAGCAGCTCGTTCGCAACCGCTTGCAGATTGCAGCTCTCGCAATCTTCACGCCACAATACCTATGTATAAATTTCGAACTTTTGGTTCGTCGAAACGATGAAAATTCGAAACTTCCGGACCTACCCTTCAGGCGGAGCTGAACTGACGAAAAATAATCAAGGTCCAAATCCGTGAGATTCGTTATTTCAATGAAAAAAAAACTCTGATAAAGCAGAATTGTATCTATTAATTCATACATTTCCTCAATTTTACACGGATAACATTGTTTATCTTCAAATTTTCAAATAAACTCAATTCCGAATTGGAAAAAAAAAAGAGTCCTCGCCATACGTCCATATATCCAGTCTTTGAATTAGCAAAGTTTCAATTCATCAAGATCAAAGAAAGAACGTCGAGTGTGTTCGAAAAACTCCCAAAAACGACCTGTCAACAAGAAATTCGTTACTTCATATTGCGTGAAAAAATGTTTTTTCAAAATACCAAAAAAAAAATAAATAAAACGTCATCGGTCGAATCGTCATATCGTGACACACACGCGTGGCGATTAATAATAATTTCCCCACGTGTTTCACGATCGGGCGATTCGCGAGCTACGCTACACACACACACACACACACACCCGTGAAAATACACACTTCTCGTATGTATATATCGTCGGTTCGAGCCGCCGCCGCCGCAGCTGGGGTTACCGGTGAAAACGTCGTAAAGACGTCTCGCCCGGCGGATAGTCGCCGGATAAAACGTCCGATTTTATGCGAAGGTGTTTCTCCGGGCCGCGAGTCGGAGTGAGAGAGACAGAGAGAGAGAGAGAGAGAGAGAGAGAGACTGCTCGCTCGCTCGCATCTCGAAGATTTCGCGCGTTGATAGAGACATGTTTTCAGGTATTACCCGCTCGTGGACAGGTACGGGCTCTTAGCACCGGCGTTACGAGCTTCGGGGTGCCTCCGATGCGTCGCGCTTCTGATGCTTATATGCACCCGCTGTTTCCATATCGAACGCAACGACTCCGGGCTTCTCACTCACTATCACAATCGTATCGCGAGAATTCGTTGGGGATAATATCGTTGCACAGCGGGAAAATATAATATGGACGCTACATATGTTGTTTCGGTGTCTCTTTGAGATTGTCGGGATCCAATCGCAATGGGGCACGCGGTGGGGTGGGGGCAGAGGGGTGGTTTTTCCTCGACCCGTTATTCTCATGCGCACGATTTTCCGACCTTGGACAGAGCGACGGATAAAATTATTGTCCGTGACAATTCACAAGTGAGCAAATTATGTATACATATAAACCATGTACACGTCTGGTCATATATATATAGTTTATATGTGGACTACATCCTAAAAAAATTTGAAAAGATTCTGAGGGGGGGGGCGAATTAACAGGGCCGAAGTGTCAGGCTTCAAGTTTCGTCGGAAGCATCGTGTTGTCGTCTCTCTCCATCATTTTTATCTTATATTATCAGAGAAGCCTCTCGCTCTCTCATTCGCCCGAAAGTTAAACACTGGAAGCATTTTACACAAATATTCCCCGAATTGATCCATTTTAAAAAAATGATAATAATCTTTTTTTTAAATAGAAAAAAAAAACAAAAAATAAATAACGCGAATCCCGGAAGTGGACAAGGCAAATGCTTGTCGAGAGTCACGTCGCCGATAAAGTCGACGCGCCAAGCTCACCTCGCGCGGTCTTCGCGTTCAATGAGACGGTCAAAGCCGAGAGAAAACATCTCGGGAGCGTTATATACATATATATGTATACACATATACATATATATATTCATACCGTAGCAGCACTTGACGAGAGTGCCCGCGAAACAGTTCTCTTTAGCCAAAGATACGTGACGTTTATGGCAAAAGACGGTACCGTAAAGCCACGCGTGACTCCCCGTTCATCGCCTAATGTCTCTCTTCCTCACGTTCTTTACGTTCGCGCGTTTCTTTTTTTCTTTTTTTTTTTCTGTATTTTTTTTAATTTCTTTGCTTTTCTCTTTTTCTTTTTACCATCTTCGCGTATAAAATTTCTTCGTTCTCTCACGTTCTTATTTATGTCTCTTCGAGGGCCCCCGTACTCGGACATCATCGTTCCGGCAAAATAAGCTCTCGGTTACTGTTCGGGTGGGCGTAACGCGATGCGCGGCGACTTCATCCGCCGGTCCTACGAGATGGCCTCTCCGACATTTTTCTTCCTAGCTCTCGCGCGCGCGCGCGCGGTAGTCCGATTATGGACTCGTTAACGTTTAACCTACCGGATTCCACGTCTTGAATTACCGCGAGACGTTTTTTTTTTTTTTTTTTTTTTTTTTTTTTTTTTTAAGGACGAAACGTTTTGCAAATTTACGGACAACCGGTTAAACTGTGTGTGTGTGTGTGTGTGTGTATACGGGTGTCGGACGTGTGTGTTATCACGTTTATGTGTATTATTATATTCGACATTATTTATCGATTCAATGAGTATCCGAAACAATATTTTGTTTTGCTATTTGTTTCAGTGGTTGTTGTTATCTACAAAAATGAATTGCACTATGTTTGTCGTACGATGCACGATTCACGAGATATTCAATAAAAACGTATTTCCCAAGATGGCGGCTGAACCTCGCGCCCCTCCTCCCCCCGTCCCGCCAACTTGGATCAACATTCAGAGAGGACACTCCTGAACATATTCCAAAAAGAAAATCCATTCTACAGAACATTGCATTACGAACCTTTGCCCCGGCTCTTGGCCCATCTATATTCTCCATGATCCGAATAATCAACGATTTTATTAGGGTCGCCGGGACGATCGGATCGAAAATTCGCGATATAACATTTACGATATCGTGACGCGGATTCGACGATTGAAAAACAAAAAATTTTCCCCGTTGCGATAAAGTAAAACGCGATAAAAGCTCGTCCCGCTCGTTACCCACCACGGCTATAACTATACGACGGTTCTTATCCCAAACGGTTATTTCGTCGTTTCGCGTATCCGCGACCACGCGAACGACGAACGTACAAAAAAAAAAAAAAAAAAAAAAAACCAAGGAAAAAAAGAAGAAAAAGAAGGAGAAAAAAAAAACAGTAACGTTCTCCAACGAAATTCTCGATGCTTCCTCACCGTGTTTCACCCCCTTCGTCCTCGTTACCTTTATTATACCTTCTAGCTGTTCGAAAAACATCGTCGAACGTCTCTTTTCCCTCGGATCTTCACTCGCACCTACACACACACACACACACACACACACACACACACACACACACACAAACAAACTGTCGACCGAGAATTCGAAGCGCATGAGAGCAGAGGCCCTCGCGCAGAGTCGTTTGTAAAATAAGTCGGTGCGTAACCCGACCTGACTGCCCCGAGTGAACGGGCGTCCCCCCCCCCCTCCGAGCCGCTCGTAAGCCCGCTGTTTTTATCTGGCCATTTTTCAGGATGATTCCCCCGCGTCTTAATGTTCGTTTCGCGCCGGTTCGCCGCGGGCCACCTTCGTACAACGTCGTGATCGCGACCGTGTGTGCGACGATCGGTCGGTTCTGTGGTGGGGGAGGCTTGCCGATCGTTCGCCCGAAGGACGCACAATCACGGTGACAACTTAAGCCCCCCCCCTCCCTCCAGCCCACCGCTTTAATAAACTTTTCCATTGCCGATTATTTTACGTTCGACACGATCGAAAGCATTTTTTTTTTTCATCGAGACTCAACGATCGGCCGCGATCGGTAAGGCGCGACGCGACGATTTCCGTAAAAATCGGCAACATCGAAACGCGACCGACATTTGTCGTTGTCGATTGACCGCGACCGTATACTTAGTGTCTCGGCCTATCGTGATTTCAATTATTTTATCGGGGACGTTTGATAGAGGAGAAAACGCGCTCGATCTTTCGATTGCCGATTTATCTATCTCAAGGACATTCGTGGGTATCTCTATATATGCATGTGTATATGTGTGTGTGAGTGTGCAACAGTGTCTCGCAAACGAATCTGTATAACCGAACGATCTCTCCGTAGTTTGTCCGGCGATCGGATAGCGATCGATTATCAAACCGGTTGGCCGCGCGATCTCGTCGTCGCGAGTAGGCGGTTTCGATGGGACGAACCGCAGCAACGTTGGACCATTCCACGGGCGACCGAAAGACGCGGTTCTATGGCCAATTTACGAGTTAAATTACAGCGTCGCCGTGAGAGTGACTGGTGTGGATCGGCGGGATCTTATCGACGCGTCGGACCGAGTGCATATCGCGGAGACACCGAGTCGAACGACCTACGACGAGTTGTCTCGCTCGACGTATGTATGTATATATATATATATATATATATATATATATATATATACAGGCCAAGCGAGTGTCCTCCGAATTCAAGTGGGAACGAAAAATAAATAATAAAAAAATAATAAAAAAGTAAATAACGAAAGACGGTTATGTGGAGTATATTGAACGGGCAAAAGGCGCAGTCGAGAAACCGGTAACGACAGATCCGACGGAAAGATAAACCTCTCGGAGACGCGAGCGCGCGCGCGCGCGCGCCCGAGACTCGCGACACTCCGCGAGGCGCGAGAGTGTCATCGTCGCCACACGTATTTTCGTCCTCGTCGTTCTCGATTACTCGGCGATCGTTAAATTAGCTGATCGATCGGATCGGCCGCCCGACCGGACGGCTCTCCGCGGACACGTCTCGATTCACACCAATAACGCCACTTCGATTATTATTATTTTCATTATTATTTATGTATTCATTTATTTATTTACTCATTTTTTCCCAAATTAATTATCAACTGGATTTTTATTTTTTCGCGAGGATGAAAAAAAAAACATGCAATGAAAAAAAAAAAATTCTTGTTGAGTATTCTATCATCCTGAAAAATAATTGAATTCGAATAATTCGAATGTTTCCCATTTGGTTCGAATTATTCGAATATTTTCCATTTAGCTTGAATTATTCGAATATTTTCCATTCAATTCTGATTATTCCAATGTTTGATGATTCAATTTCATTCGAATTATGTATTCGTATATTTTCCATGTCGTGCAAATCATTGGAATATTTTTCGTTTAATTCGAATTATTCAAAAATTTCACATCTAATTCAAATTTATCGAGTATTGCACATTGGATAAAAATAAAATTTCTCATATGTTTTTTTTTTTTTTTGAAAATATAATGATAATAAAATGTGAAATATAACAATTTTTTTTTAATTCTACGTTGAAATTAGAAAAATAAATAAATAGGTGACGATAAAACGGAGATGATTGTGCGATGCATTTTGCGCCAGTGCCTTGCGAGACGTGACGTCCGAAGGGGAGGGGGGGGGGGGGGGGTGAAGATGCAAGCGGAGTACGGCGGTGTTGCGCGATACGACCTGAATGTACAGCACGCGGGGTGCTCGATCGCGGCACGAGGAAGCGAGGCAAAGGAGTTCTCGCTCGCCGACGTCAGTCTCTCTCTCGGTGCATCGCGTACAGGGGTACATTCTCTCGGTTGTGTGAGGTCGTACGGAAGAAGGAGAATATGATGGGACGTGATCGAGTAGACGGAGAGAAGAAGAAGAGATGTGCAAAAGATACAGCGGTTACCCGTGTTACCTCTGGAGGCTCGTCGTCGTCGTCGTCGTCGTTGGGCCGCGTGGAGCGAGAGTTGCAGGGAGCACCTTCGGTGAACTCCCGGAGTCCAGGAGCAGCTACTCAACCGAGTTCCCCGCTGCCGTTTCCATATCGAAATCGGGGGGGGGAAGAGAGAGAGAGAGATAGAGAGAGTGAAATATAGCAAAAGAGGGAGTGAGAAAGAGAATGAGAAAGAGAGCAAAAGAGGGAGCGAGAAAGAGAGAGAAAGATAGCAAAAGAGGGATTGAGAAAGAGAGAGAAAGATAGCAAAAGAGGGATTGAGAAAAAGAGAGGCAGATAGAAAAAGAAAGATTGAGAAAGAGAGATAAAGATAACGAAAGAGGGATTGAGAAAGAGAGAGAAAGATAGCAAAAGAGGGATTGAGAAAGAGAGAGCAAGATAGCAAAAGAGGGAGTGAGAAAGAGAGAGAAAGATAGCAAAAGAGTTAGTGAGAAAGAGAGAGGAAGATAGCAAAAGAGGGATTGAGAAAGCGAGAGAGGGAGTCAGAAAGAGTGAGATAGAGAAAGAGAAAGAGATAGATAGACAGAGAGAAAGATAGCAAAAGAGGGAGTTAGAAAGAGAGCAAAAGAGAGAGTGAGCAAGGGTGAGGTAGAGAAAGAGAATGAGGGAGTGAAAAAGAGTGAGCTGGAGAAAGAGAGAGATAGACAGGCAGAGAGAGAGAGAGAGAGAGAGAGAGAGAGAGAGAGAGAGAGAGAGAGAGAGAGAGAGAGAGAGAGAGAGAGAGAGAGGCCTGGGCAGAGGCCGAGGTGAACCCAGAGGTGATGGCCCGGAGGCGTCGGGTCACCCAGATTTCAATCTAGATACAGCATTCCACGGTTAATTAGTACGGGCTGACCGAGCGTGAGCTCTCTCCCATCACCGCCGCGGCTCCGCAACAATTTTCCTCGTCTTTCGACGTCTCCCTCGGTTTCTCGTATGGCGTTTGTGTTGCACTAAGCCGCATGTATATGTGTGTGTGCGTGTGGGTGTGTGTTGGACCTCGTGGTGCTGCTGATGTGGCTGCTAGATTTTTCAAGTTTCGATATGTGTAATATACATCCGCCCTCTATCGTTCACGCATATCTCTTTTACGCAGTCGAGTGAAATGATTTTTTTCTTCATTTTTTGTTTTGCTGTGTTTTTTTTAAATTATTGTTTTTTTTCATTTACGATCTCTACGAGCCAAGTCTCTCGTGACGTATATATATATATATACATTGGAAAATTAATTGATCGAATATATTCGTAAATGGTTTCGATGAAACCATTTTTTTTATTCCAGTGTTTCGACCTTCGAGCAATGTTGCAGATAGAACGTGTTTATTTTCTTTCGCATTGAAGATAAGAGGCACAGGGTCGGTTATGATTTTATGGTCTCTCATGAAAAAAATTGCATGCTGCAACCGCATTTTCAACGACTTATTTGGTATTGTCAAAACGATTCGTAACGAAATGGATTTGTTATTATGCATAATCATCATTGTAATTACAATGATGGATGTTCAATGAATGGGGTCGAGATATCTTTAACAATGAAACATACGTACGAAAGGTATTTGAAATAATTGTGTAACAATTGTGACAAATATAATTGTCTAACAATTATTACCAAATATATCTCATAAGCTTGAACGTAGACTCATTGAAACACACATTTGAAAAAAAAACAAAAATTGTTTCGCGTTTTCATTGCACGTGTCCATGACATATATTTTTTTTCTTTCATTGCTAATAATTCGTGGAAAATAAAATGAATTATCAACAATTTTTACGTATCGTCACACGGTGAGCTACACACTGTTACAAGATCCGAATGCGTGAAGACTCGACTGTTAATGGCCGTGAAAAAAAAATAATTTTTTTTTTTTTCAAAACAGTATATACCATTCAAAGTGGATCGTAAATCTAGAAAATGACTCGGGCTAGCTCGATGCTGTGTGTTTGTGTGTTGCATGTTCGTGGTTGTATCTGAAATAGATAAAATTGTGAATTGTCGAGGTTGAAGAATGTTGGAATCCCGACTGGAGACGGTGGAATAGATAAAACCCCGAAGTGCCAGAGTAGTTGCAAGCGCGTAGCAGTGCAACAGTGCACAGTCTGTACGAAGGTGCATCGAGGGGTCAGAGAGCCGGGGCGGGTGTTGCGGCCGTTGCGCTTGGCCGTTGCACACGGAACGAGCCATTAACCGAGACTCGATTCTGCCTCCGATTCTCAACCGCGGCTTCTGCTGCTTCTGCTGATGCTGCTGCTGCTGCTGCTGCATGAGCAAACTTCTTATTCGACCGCTGACTTCTGCTTCGCAAACGTTTTATCTCTCCACGGTAGCGAACTCGAGAAATTATTGCTTCGCCACGCTATCGCACTCGACAAAACGTAAAACGACACGTACCATCTCGACTTTCCACTATGTTACAAAATCCGCCATTTTTTCTAACTCTCGTAAATTGAAAAACATTTCAATTTGAGAAAAAAAAAGAAACTGGTCAAGTGCGAGTTCGACCTGCCCGCATAGGGTTTCGTGCCATATTTTTTTTTGTCACGCCTCACGTGGCCACCTATCGGGCGTTTATCGCATCAACGCAGTAGATCGCAAATAAAATGATAAGTTTGTATAATTAATTTCTGAAAATCTATGAGACCTCAGGACTTTCGTTATATTTTCACTGGAAACTTAAAGAACGGTTTTTCATTTTCGGAGTTTTGAAAAAATGCAGGTCAAGCACTTTCAGCAATAACGGGCGATGGGGCAATAATGGGCGATCTACTTTCGCATACTTTTCGGAATATCTTTTTAAACATGCTATTTCAGATTCCGAAACAAATATTTTTGTATTTCCCATGACGAGCCCTTTCGAACGATACCCCACATGATATATAAAATTTGAAAAAAAAAAAAAAAATGTTCCGTACCTGATTTGCCTCCATTTTAATTCTTACATATGAATACTAGTGTTTACCCGCGGCTTCGACTGCGTCCTATCCTTTCCCGTCTTATCACGTCCCGTCGCTCCCGTATAAAAAAATATTTAACCCACTTTCATCGTTCAATTTTCAAATCCTTTCTTAGTGAGCACCTACTGTAATTGAAATTGAATTTTTTAATTACACACCCCATCCCACGTCCTTAGGGGTTGAGTTTCGAAAAATCCTCTCTAAGTGAGCACGTACTGTGCGACCCAAACCTCCATGCAACATTTTAACTCTAATGTCAACCAGTTGATATTTTTTTTTTAAAAATGACAACTGCTGAAAAATATAGGATTTAATAATATATCATTACGATGCCAAATTTCCAATTTCTACGTCCCTAAGAAGGTTTCTAAGAAAAATCAGCTGTGACAGATGGACAGACGGACAGACACACAAGTGATCTCACAAAACTTCCATCTTTTTCTTCGAAGCTCCAGAACCCTCAAAAAAACCATACAAATTGAAAAAAAAAAAATTATAATCGATTATCCACAGCCCACGAATTCGAAGAACCTGAATAACCGCAACAGACTTGACTATTCGTGCACCTGAAGTTGCGCCATATCGTCGTCTCGAGATGCACGAACGAGCGATCAAACTACCTCAAATTCAGTAGAAACGAACCGGAGTCCCGATGTGATCCAAATATTCTTCTTATGGCGAAAACTCTCGTGAATCTCAGATTCCCCGGGGGCGACGGGGAAGAAAATAAGGTGGCACGTCGGGGGCGGGGGGGGGGGGGGGGGGCGAGTGTTCCACGTGTGCAAAAGTGTTTCACGCTTGTCGACGGTATGGAAAAAGATCGATCGACGTACAGATTCGGTAAACGATATTCCACGGTTTGTTTTGTGTATACGAGCAACAGCTTCAGCATCAACATCAACAGCAGCAGCACCAGCATCATCGGTGAACGAGTGAAATCCAATTCCTCTCGCACCTCGGCAACCCATTAATCTCGTGTACGGCTTGCACCGGCTTCCTTCATGACAACGACGGCCACAACGACGAAGACGAACACGATCGTGTCTTTAGTGATATATATATATATGTGAATATCTGTATTCACACCGTACATTTATAACCCCTATATATATACATATATCCATATATATATTTTTACATGTACGAAAGGGATCGAAGAAATCTCGAAGACGATATTCTATGGCCACGAACGGATCTGCCGGATCGGCTGCCTAGCTTTCTGTCCGATTCTGTCTAACGTAACAGGTAATACCGCGAGATGCGCTTCGAGAACGACGAACTGAAACGACGAACCAGAGTACACGGCGTTATATATATGCACACACAGGGTGTCCTATCTGAAACAGTACGGTCGAATAACTCGTCAGGAAAAGGGGTGACAACGAAATGGGTCAGATGAAAGTTGTAGAAATCTAAGGGGGAAACATAGTTCTGATCGAATCTATGCTCTCACAGCTTATGTTCTTATGCTACGAGCATAATGACATTTTTTTAAATGGGAACAATACTTTTGAACAACCTGAAGTTGTTTATTTTTTCGTGACGAAAAAATTCTCGTCGTCCACTTTCTTTTTATCAACCCGTGGATTGTCGGATCGGTAGCCCTCTCCGCTACTTCCCCCCTCGCCCCTCCCGCGCCGCTGTACCGATCGCATCGAGTTGCCGAAGAGTCAGTCGCTTCCGTCTCTTGGAATATATCGCGAGAACGTCCTGTGTACGTTCTTCTCGAACTGCTACACCCGCGAAGATCGGCGGCGTCAACCAGAAGCCGCGAGAAGGAAAATCGGTTACAAGTACCACTGCAAGGGGTCGGGGGGGGGGGGGTGGATTGAGGGAGCATGCTACTTCAACCGTGTGTCTACCAAGGATTCATATCGTTGGTTTTGGAGGCGAGTTAGAGCCCGGTTTTCCGCATGAGCTCTGTGAATCGGATGATGAAGCGTGCATCGTGTCTCGAATGCGACGAATTTGCGCAACCGGACTGCGCGGTAACTGGATTCGACGGAGAGTCGCTTTGGTTAATCGCATTGACATGGCTATGTTGGTAAATAGTTACGGGATTTATGATTATCATGTAAGACTCGATTTAATCGAGAATCAAGATGATTAATGAATATTGCAATTCATTATGAAACAATAAATCATGTTAATTAGATCATGATTGTTGGAAAATGATCTGATAATTTTAATGACTCCGTTAAGTGGCATTTATTAATCATGTATAATACGATTGTAATCGTAATTATAATTTTTGTTTGTTTTTTTTTTTTTTTTAGATAAAATTTTTAATAAATCGCCATTTGAATTGCTCATTCTCACAACCAACGGTTAACGATTTTTCACGTGGTACCGAAAATTATGTTTATCGAGATTGATAAGTTCCTCTGCTTTGCGCCCAGGTCCCATACATAGTTTGTATACGATTGCTTTAACTGGGGACCGAATTAAGGAAGAACATGACGAAGAAAAGAAACGAATAATAAGAGAGAGAGAGAGAGAAAAGCAAAATCGATTGTCCGCACGAATTTACCGATCTCCAAAGATTGCACAGCGGCATGGAAAGGCCAGGGGAAGAGGGAGAGCCAACATCGGAGGTCTCGCTCTCTTGCTTCGGCTGCCGCAGGGGCAATCTCCCGGACAATTAGCCCCCGGGTCGTGACGGTTACGTCCTCCTCCCCCCACCCTTGTCCCTCACTCATCCAGCCTCCTGTTCTTACCCCAACTTCTTACGTCTCGCGTCTTCGTCAACTTATCCTCGGTATGTTCTTCCGTCGTCGCTCTTAAGGTAGTGCCCTCCATAAGAGAGTTTTCCTCGTCAGATTTTCATTAAACTTGGCATACTTATACGTATTGATAAGAAAAAGGTTCAATTAAATATTTATGGCTTTCCGGAGCGCGAGAAAAAAGATATCAATACTTTTGTTTTCACACGTTTAACATGGAGCCTTACGGAGAATCACGCTCAATTTGATATAATACAAAAAGTCCTTGTCAGATTTTAATGAAAACACTTGAGCTGCAAGTTGAATATTCGGGCAACATTTTGGGCACTTGACAGTAGAGATCAGGAGACTGTGATGATAATAATAAGCAAATAAACATCGGGAAAATACAGTTTGTATGAGGAGTTGGTCGTGATCCAGTAGACGTGGCAACGTTGCGCGTTTGTTTCCCATATTCTCTCTCTCTCTCTCTCTCTCACTAATCGACATCATAACACGCGACGTTGTCACATCAAAGTACTACGTACCTCAATCAGTAGATGGTATATCTTAGGCTTGCTTCGAATCTTACAGTTTGTGGGATACTACCTTAAGTCTCTCGGCCCGAAACAACGCGACGACGACGAAGATGACGAAGATGAACGCCACCGCCAACTATCTCGCTCGCCTCTCGATCTCTTGCTCTTGTCTTCCTCTCTTCTCCTCGCCCTTCCTACCTGCCGCTTACACCTAATGACCCAGCGGCAGGTGCTTCACGAAAGTGCAGTACGCTGCATCTCGTCGGCGAGTTTCAACCTCCACGTGATTTCCGAGTCTCATCTTCCCCCCCCCCCCTCCCCCTTCCCGCCCCACAGGGCCACCCGGCACGTCTTCGTCATCTTCAACAAAACTGCCGAACGAGCGACACCGGCTCCCGACGAGAATTCGACAACGTGCAAACGACTTCACAGTTAAACAAAAGGTCCGTCGGTAAAAAAAAATGTTTCTTCGAGGTTTTCGGATGGTATTTCGTGTTCCATCCGCTGTCTTCTCTCGTCGAGTTGCTTTTTTTTTGTCTTTTTTCTTGTTTTTCTTGAATTCTCGGGTGCTTGAATTCACGTTTGTTTCGTTATATTCTCGGATTGCGTCTGAAGTGCCGGGCTTAACGATCTCTTCGACTCCAATTTTCTCATTTCCGTGCGGGAGCATCAGGGTCTGTTACGAACACCGAAATTGGGGGGTGATTTCAGCCACCTACGTAGTTTTCTGTTTTTGTTGGTTTTTTCGGTTTGTTTGTTGGGGTTATGGGATTCTGATTGTCCGACGTTGAATCATTATTCCGCGGATGACAATAACTGGGTTCGATGTGTGCTCGAACGGAGTTTGTGACCGCGATTGCCGTGTGGTTTGGAGCTTGGAGCGGAGAAGACGTCGAGTAAGCGAAATGGCATTGATGGCAAGACTCCCCCCTAATGTTTTTATACTCACGTTCCTCGCGTCCCGAAATCGTTTTTAAGACGCGAAATATTCGGTTGGGTTTGTTGTTGGAACGTTGGAAAAATAACCCGTTGAGATCGTAAGAAAAATAAGGTTGTCATTCGTGAGTGTCGGGCTCGAACAGTTGAGCAAAATTTCGTTTCACGGTCCTCGACTTTCGGCCACTACGGTCGTCCGATGAATAATAAATACAAAAATTGACGGTGAGTCGTGAGTCGATAAAAACGTCGGGGCAAAATTTTCGATGATCCGTTGAGTTAATTTATCGAAAGATTCAAAACTCAGTTTTTTGGTAGACATTTTTTTACAATAAATCGAACAGACCATTGTCAAGTCTTTTTAGTCACACTGGGTAAATTTAATTATTATTTTTATGCATTATCGAGACGGCAGAGAGATAGAGAGAGAGAGAGAGAGAGAGAGAGAGAGAGAGAGAGAGAGAGAGATTTGATTTGTTTATCATGTTATAGTCGTAACTTTAGGCAATAAAGAAAAATTATAACGAAATAACAATAATTAAAGAGTTATAAATGATAACAACATAAGAATTTAATATACATATAAAGCAATAAAAGTAATCATAATCATAATAAGACTAAGAATAAACTAAAGATGTAAAAACAGTAAAAATAAACGCAATAATAAGACTAAAAGTAAACTAAAATATGAAAATATGAAAACAATGAAAAGTCATGAAGCTCAATGAGAAGAGAGAGAGAAAGAGGGACAGAGGGACAGAGATGAAGAAAGAGACGGCAAAAAGCGCAGTAAGAGGACGGCGAAGGGAAGCGGAACGTGGGCGCCACAAGTGCGAACAATCCATTCATTACGGTCCATCAGGTTGAAGCGTTTTCACCTCCCACCGCGGGGTTGGCACACGGCAATCGTTTTGCGAGGATGTGAGGCAAACGGACCTCTATGACCGTATAACGACGTGACGGGGGAATAAACGAGACACCGAGCTCGCGCACAGCGCCGTCTCGCGACCGGTCGTCGTATTTTCCACGACGATTTTGCGATAACGCTCACAACACGCGTGTCCACGTTGGACGGGTGACCCATCCACGGGTTTCCGACCCCCAAGCTCACATAAGTGTCACGCGGAAATTCATTGTCGCGTCGCTTTACAAAGCGCCATAGACACCGTGGTCTCACACCCGTGTGTATGTATATATATATATATATATACATATATATATATTTTAGGGTGTGTTGAAAAAAAAGCAAAGTTTATCGATCCCCATGGCGACTCCCACGTTTGATCTAGTTACTGTCGAGAAACATCTGTCAAAATCTTACCCCAATCGGACATAATTCAGAGGTCCCGCTCTCACGAATTCAATTTTGCCTTTGATTAACACGTTAATATTTTTTTTTTTTTTCCACCTGTAATTTATATTTCCGGTAAATAAAAAATTCCGAGGATGAAAAGTAAGTGCAATACATTGTATTTAGGCTACTCAAAATGGGGATATTTTTGGGTTTTACAATTTGAAAAATCGATAAACGTAAAAAAATTGTTAACTTTTTCTTGTTATTGTGAAACTGAGAGTATCTGCTATTTCGAGGGACCTTGATACTGTGCATTGCATTTATCTTCTATCAGAGGCAAAATTGACTTCGTAAAAGCGGAAACCTCTGAATGCAGTCCAATTGGGCTCGAATTTTGACAGATGCCTTATGATAGTATCTACTTTAAGTGTAGGAGCTGCCATGAAGGGTTGAAAGATCATTTTTTTTTTTTCGAATATTTCAAAAACTTTGGAAAAATGGAAAAAATCTTATGAAATCTTTTTTGTAGAGAATTCAATTTTCTACAAAAAACGGTTATTCGCATTATCGTCGTATCTCACATAGTTTCCGAGTTATTATGAATTTTATCGAAGCTTTTTTAGGAACAAGGTATCTCAACTTGCCGATTCACCGCGGAATTCAATCATTGGAAAATGTTTTAAATTGGCATCGAAGACCTACTACAATGAGTGAAAAATGTGTGGAGTTCCGCGGATTTTCCGGTGGAATACGGCGGAAGGAAAAAAATATAAACTATCAGGTGCCAAAAATCCTATGTTAATCAAATGGCTAAATTCGACGTCTTTGGGGAGGTACGTAGAATTGATCTACGAGGCTGGGCCTTCGGCTACCTTAAAAATTATTTATCCAGAGACATTTAAGCTCATGGGAGGGACAAAAAAATGTTTGACCCCAAATAAGGACCACCTTAATATATAGATATATGTGTTTGTAGTGCAGTTAACCTACGGTTTGTGTTTATGTGCGGATACGACCGGTGCCGGACACCGGTTGGCCATATCGTGTGACCTGCCCACGCTGCGACCCAAGACAATGCGATAAACACGTGTTCACCTCGCCTCGATCGCCATTTTTTTCTCGCGAACGTGAATTCTTCGTACACTTACAGACACAAACACGCGTCGATAAAATTCAACATCTCACACACGTCGACGATCGATCGGTCGTGAATTGTTTTTTCACTTACGTTTGTAGGTTGCATCGTTGCAACTAGCGTGAGCGTGAACAATCGTCGTCGTGGATATTCAACGTGTTCGGTCTTCGTTTCGTTGTAACGAAATAATTCGAAATCGTCGATATCTAACTCGTGATTCAACGACGATTCGAATCGGGAATGTATTTTCGTTCGATGAAAAATTTATTTGAAATATACTCTTTCGTGACGAAATTTTCTCTGATATTAATGGTTATTGAATATCATGATCTATTGAAAAGAACAATGATCCATCGAAAATATTCGTGGATATATAATAGTACATTTTATCAAAATTATAACGAACACTGTAGCGAAAATAGTTTACGAAAAATATAAAAATATCTGACTAAACATTTTTTTTTTTAAATTCACGCCTACGGAACCCTATCATGTGCGTGTGCCCAACACGCTCTTGACCAATTTCCATCTTCCAGAATCCCCAGACGCGCTTGATGCCCCATGGAAAAACAAATTATATTAAAATAAAATTGTAATCTAGATCTGTCCGTAGAGCCCAAAAAAAAAAAAAAAAAAAAAAAAACTGGACCGAAGCGTTTCGTTCATCCCAATAAAAGCTTGCCCACGCACATGGCCTCCGGGCAATCTTCGAAGTGTTGCACAATGTGGCTGCGTAATTTATTTTATTTTTTTCTTTTTACAAAAAAATACATATGTATATATATATATTTTTTTTTTCTGAGCTGAGTATCGTCGGAATGGATTAGTCGACGACGTCCCACATCGATACTCACCATCGGACTCAGCGTGATCGAGGCGTTTCAGGCTGAAATGTCAGTCGTCGAAGACAAGACCATCGATCGTGTTTCGTCGGAGCTCGGGTTTGTCAGTGCGAATAACGTTCGCGCGGCGCGAGTGGGCAACGCTCGCGCGCTCGCGCGCATTCCGTCACCTTAAAGAGCAGCCCGGTTTGCTGCTCGACGAGTGTGTCTTCGTCCTTCGTTTGTACGTGTCGCGCGCGCGCGGGCACACACCAACAGATATAGATATATATGTATAGATAGGTTGGCGAACGTACTGCCGCATACCACCGGACGACACTGTCCACCTCCGTAGCTGGGATGCGCCTCGCATCGTAGTCGGTCGACAGTCGTATTTCGTATTCGTCAACGCGCGTTCACCAAAAAAAAATGGTTTTTTTTTTTTTTCGTTTTTTTTCCTAAAGAAAGGCGTAGTTCAGTTGTATCGGGCTCTTCGGGGTCACGAAGCCGGAGAATCCGTTGACCGAGAATGATAAACCCATGCGGAATATTAGTTCGGTGGAAATATATAATCGATGACGATGAGAAACGTCCTTCGGGGCTTATTCGTCTTTTATAATGAATCTCGATCGTAATTGATTTAGTTTTATTATATAATATATTTATTTTTATTTTCATGAATTTATCGTTATTATTCAAATCTGTAATTAATTCTTATTATTATAGTCATGTATTATTTGTATGATGCGTATATTTATTTATTTATTGAAATCTGTAATTAATGTATTACCGATGATACTAACAAAAAAATTTGACCGAGAATGTGTATCTCTGTAACCTCGAAATACCATTACTGATAACCACTATATGAAATATCTTCGTATCTACGAATCACAAAAATTCCGTGAGGCAAAAAAAAAAATTAAACAAACATACATAATGAAGCTTCGACCTACATTTCGGTGATCGATCGCGTTTTTCAACAAATTTTTTTCATCCGCATCCGATCAATAAATTCAAGTTTCATTTCGAGGAATCGTATATTAATTATTTTTTTCATATCGTTTATATATTGAAGATGATGAAGAAAAATAACTTTATCGATACTCCCAGCTCAATTTATTGGACAACTATAAAAAAACTATTCTTGAGAATCGTTTTTTTTTTTAAATATGTATTGATCAGTATTAATTAATATATACATAAATTAAAAATTAATATATATTATATAAATGAAAAAGTTAATAGTTTCAATGAAGGGCCCAGATTCGACATATTCCTCTCAAACTCAAATTATTTTCACAAAATTATCGTCGTTGGTGTGTATATATGTCAAACGTTATCAATTCGTTTCTCATTGACATTTTATCGTCTGGCCGGGGGGGGGGGAGAAAAGAGAGGTTACGTTTGCAGTGCGCACGCGCACGCGTATCACCTGTGAACGTGCGTTGTTTTTTTTTCCTCTCTCGAGTCTCTGTCAGACGCGTTTACGAAGATTTCTTGAGCTCAGGTGAAATATAAAACGCAACTGCGCGGCGACTGGTGGCCGCGATCAAGCTGGAGGCGAGGAAGGTCCGGGGGGGGGGGGTCGAGCTCGTCGAGCTCGTCGACGCGTGGTCCATTCCTCGGGGCACAGAATCCTCCGGGGACACGACCTCAGGGACCCTCTCGGGTGACCCGAACCGGTCCGCTCGTTCTCGAGATCGCTTCTATGCGGGTCAGGGATTCTCAACCAATACCATCGTCAGAAGCGACTCGCCGGAGAAAGATCTCTCACCAAGCGATAAGATTAATAACGATGAGTCGCACAACTTTCGTGAGGTCCTCGTGAACCAAACGTCAAAGTTATTTAATAAATCCGGTGTTTTTTTTAACCCCTCCTTATTCCTATTTTTTCTTTTTATTTTCGAAGCAATGTGATTTATAAAAAAACTGAACGAGTTGAAATTCGTGAGGAAAGTTGTTGCATAATTTTTTTTTTTAGCTAGTCAACTATTTATTTTCGTTATTGACTCACAAGTGGCACTGAAATTTGGTTTGACAGGCTGTCGCTGTGAATTTATTGATACAAGACACACACACTCGTTCTGTAGAATCGACATATTCGAATATATTCGTCTTTGACATTAGATTTTTTTACGTGTGTGGAGCGACGAGGAGGGGGGCGGCAGACATGAAAATTTAATTAATGATAATGTATTCGAAATACTTTTCTGATTGAATATTAAATAAGCATGGATTATAGAAATTATTGAATATTAAAAATCACTGAAAAAAAAAATAATAATTCATGATTATCCACGGTCAAATTTGTGTAATGATGAGGTTATATGTTACACTTACATGCATTTGTGAGAGTTGAAAAAAAAAAATCACTGACAGTAAATTCCAAACTCGCTATACTCGAATTGGTGAAATATGTCTCACAATCAGATATGGCTCGTATATTTAATTATTTTTCATTCCCACACACACATAAATAATGTCAGCCATTTATCACACGTGTTTGTCAAGACGATGGCAAACGCTACAACCGCATTTACGCACTCTCTACGCCGCAATGCGGCAACGATGTACGTACAGCGTAATAAAAAAAAAATTCAAAAATAAATTATCCAACAACAATAGCCAACGCCACGATGATTTGTGTTTCACACGCTACCGAGAAAATAACATTTGTTCAATTATCGTTCTCCGAACAATTCGAATGCAACGAAGAAACATGTAAAATGAAAAAAAAAAAAATTTTTTTTAAAATAAAAATAAATGTTTTTAAAAATTTTTTAAAAATGTTAGAAAAATAAAAAAAATAAAAACTTTGGTAACCCAAGAACGACGATGCGGTGAGGCTGGTCGATGAATCTTCGTCCCCGTACCTCGGTGACAAAATATCCTCCAAGTCTACGAATTATTTTGTTTCGTAATTCTCGGGTTTGCGTTTTCTTACGCGCGACAACACGGTGCGAAAAATATACGCGAATATATATATATATATATGGAACCGCCGTTGTTTTCTCGAGTGTTTCGAACGTTGCGCAATGCACGAGAGACTCGGAGAATCCGTCACCTTCGGTGACACATCACCTCTGACACGTGACGGTGTGTACGTTGGTCTCACACGCACGTTTCACAAACACAAACACACACACGTACACACTTACGGCACACTTATCGCGCGCTAACGTGTCAAATATACCTGGGACGTACGTAAAGTACCGAGACACACGTGACACACACACACACACACACACTAACACACACTAACGCACGTCTTTTCACGCAATTCTTACACCTGTGAGCGTAGAGGACGTGAGTTTTTGTTCGTTGCGATTATCGAGACGCTGATTTTGACGCTGAGATTCGTTTGTTCGTTTTTTTTTTTTTTTTTTTAATTTTTTGTTGTTGTTCTTATTGTATTTATTGCGTTGGCCGATACGTGTGACTGAGGGAAGAAGTGAGATGGATGGATAGATAAAGAGAGAGAGAGAGAGAGAGAGAGAAAGGAAAGGAGATGTGAACCCTGAAGACGACCTCCTGTACAGTGACCCCTCGCGGCCTGGTCCAGCTGTGGTCATGGAACACCGCCAACGCTCGCGGCTCTTCAGCCTTTGGTTCTCGCATCTTTCCAGCAAAGTATACTCACACACGTATGTGTGTTTATGTGTGTGTGTGTGTGTGTAGGTACGGTAAACCACGGGACACACACTCTCTCCATTCTCTCTTGGCCAGAGAATACAATTTTCCGCGCACAGCTGTGATGGCCAAGTCTCTTCGTGCTGCGCGTCGGTTGTTTAATTTTTTTTTTTCCATTTCATTTCCCGCAAAATGCAAATCCATCTTGTGCCCCGACAAAAAAACTTCAGGATGTGGCGAACGAGTATGTACCGAGTTTGTTACAGCAAAACGTTTGATGATCGAGTTATTATTCACCCAAGTGGAAAAAAATATATATAAACAATTGACAGATTAGATATATATATATAGTTTTTATATGTTTCTTATATGTTTGTTATATGCGAACTATACCATAGATACGTATGGTATCTATGCAGATTATGTCTGCATATATCTATGGTGTATCTATGGTATCTATGCAGATTATGTATAGTTTGAATAAAAAAACATATGCCCACTTCTATGTATAATCGGTCAATCGTTTATATCTTTTTTTTTTTTGTCCACTTGGAAAAACAGAAAATAATGTTTCAATTAAAATGTGTAGGGTCGTTTTCACAAACTCGTGGAACACGTCACATACGATCTTCGGACTTTGGGTCCCCGAGCAACCGAATTTTTCAGTTCCGCCATATTTTGCGTAACAACGACCATCTCGCTCTCGCGTTCGTCGATTCTCCTCCGACTTCCTGCCGGATGACACGTCGCACGGCAATGACATCAAATCATGGACGATCGTCCATCACGGACAATAACCCTAACCTAACCTATAACCTAACGTGACATTTGACTGGCGCCGAGGGGACAAGCCGGTCCGAGTTAAAACCGCGACCGAGAGCGAGCAGTTCATGTTCGTGTGGTTGAGTCACGTGGGACACGAGAAGTCGCGATAACTGGTCGAGAATGGGAATGGGGAAGGAAGACAGTGAGAGAGAGAGTAAGAGAGAGAGAGAGAGAGAGAAAGATAAAAGACTCACACGAGGTAGCGAGATAAGAGGGCGAAGCGATGGAAATAACGTTATTGCGAATAACGTGAGACATATGCATGTAAATATATTAGGGTTGTCCTTAATAGGGGTGTTGTCGAATTTCGATGAGTGCACCCCCCAGACAGATTTAAAATAAATAAATAGAAATATTTGCGAAACCCCAGCACTGTAGTCCAATGAAAAGACATGCCTGTAAGCTCGTTTATTTTCTCATTTGAATAACATGGGATTTTCGGGCTAATTCAGTAATAATTTTTTCGAGTTGTCCCTAAGCGCACAAAAAATTCTTCATTCACACGAATTTATTGTCAATGGGTATAAAACTACTCGTACATTTTTTTACAAGACATAAACACAAATAAATTTCAATTTGTGTTGAAATCGTTTATCAGTTGTTATATCATCGTTCATCGGTTCGCCGTTATCGATGATACACAGGTGAGGTCTTGTTAAAAAAATATACAAATAGTAACACTCATTAACAATACATTCATGTGAATAAAGAATTTTCCGCGTGCTTAGGGACGACTCGAAAAAATAATTACTAAATTAGTGTGAGAATCTCATGTTATTCAAATGGGAAACAAAACGAGCTTACAGTCACATCTTCTTATTGGACTACAGTGCTGGGGTTTCGCAAATATTTTTATTTATTTATTTCGAACATAACAGGGGGGTGCACTTGCCGAAATTCCCCAACACCCGCATTAACGTCCACCCTAATATATATATAGATATACACATATATATGTAAACAAGTAGGTGACGGGGATTGGTGGGGAATATGGTCTCGAGAGAGGACCAGCCGCGCGGCGCGAGGATTGTCGTAAATGTCTTCATCCGTAAGATATGAGACCCCGTGGGCGTGCAGCAGACCCCGCTCGGACCGGACCCCATAACCCGGGTTTCGTTCGGGCTCTCGTTCCGCCGCGTCGCGGGGCCCCCTCATGGACACACTCGTTTAGGATGCGTTTACCTTTGCCCGGCCACAGCGACCAAGAACAAGGCATCAAGCGGTTCTCGCTTCTCAAGCGAATATACGCACGTATACATATATATATATATACCACATATGGATATGCATATGAGTATATATATATATATATATATATATATATATATGTATGCGAGGGAAAACTGTGAGCGAAGAATAAGACGTAACCCTTCAAACGTGAATGGGATTTTCTGTGGACGGTCGTAAACAACATTCTGTATGCAAAAAGGGACTTTAATAATGACCGTATATCTTTTTCAATGAAATTCCATCGAAACAATCTTGAGAAAGAAAGATATAACTAAAGAAAAAAGAAGAAGAAAAAAAAGAAACTATTTACGAGACTTTTGGAATAAAAATTTCATAGGGCACCGCTGGTCATCGTTTACTCACTCGATGACGACCCAATACAATGACGATTAAGATTTGGGCTTCAAATTATTTATCATTATATTGGAAGCTTTCGGGTATTTATAACCGAATTTTGATTGCTATATTCTTGAGATTTATAATTTCAATTATTCCTTCGAATTCGAGTTCCAATACAATTATTATTTCGTAATCTTGTGAAAATATCGAATTGAATTATTATTCAAGTGCGAAATGAATTTAAAAAAAAATAATAATTCATCGCATTTCGATGGCCTAAAACAGTAATTTCGTTTTACGATTCTTTTTTTTTTTCATTAAAATTATTATTCAAATGCGGAATAAATTAAAAAAATAATAGTTCATCGCATTTCGATGACGAAAAACAATAATTTCGTTTTACAATTTCTTTTTTTTTTTCGGGAAAGAACGTGAAATTCAACAGAGGGGAATAACGTCTCGTTAGAAGCGAGGTCGAAAAAAAATATGAACTCCGAGTCAAGCGGTGACTCCGTCAGTGCATTTATATATATATATTTACATATATATATATATATATATATATATATATACATATATACATATAGGTAACTCACGTTCTTCGTACGTTGTGACCTATACTAATACAACTTGCATACAAGATAACACATGTATATCGCGAGCTGTACAAGCAAAAAATCCACCCACCCGCACCTCGCTCGTCCGATGCTTTTCTCTATCTCCCACGGACACACGTATATGCACATATATGCATATGGATACTCCCAGCGTCGTATGTATTTCCCTCGCGCTGAAAATTCCACGAAGATTAGTGTGTTGGCGTGGAACGTGTGGGTTGAAAACGACGAAGAAACGAACTCTGTTCGTGCACGTGGACCGAGAGATCGTCTCCCCTCAACGATACGAGAAACTTATACGCTCGAAAAGCTGACTATGGTGGTTTTCACATGATACAAACGATCTCTTGGGGTAAAACGGTCCACCCGAAAAACACTCCTAAATAACTTCCCAATAACATTTATATCCTAATAACAAATAAATCCTAATAACATTTCGGCTTTCGAGCCCAACCCCAATTTCGTGTCGTTATTTTTAAATAAACATTCCACCGGGCGATGTACCAAAATAAAAAAATTCGTCATGCATACGTATTTCGAGACTTCTCCAGCTCATGCATCACACACAAACACACACACACACATTGGGAGAATGGGTCGAGACCCGCAATGTCAAAGGTGAGGCCGCACCCTTCATTGTCCCCTGCCCACGTGACCGGAGTATGTACCGAGACGTCGTCATTCATGTCACCGTTGCCTCGTGTGCCTTCCTTCCGTCCTCGGTGCGATATAGTCCCCCCTCGAAACACGCGACGACGATTTTCGCGGGGGACTTAACTCGGCCTCACCGAGCAGCTGAGCTATATAGCGAGGTTCGGTACCGCGAGTTAAGCCGGCGGAGGAGATTAACCTCTCGCGGCCCCACCCACCGAGTCCTCCGAGTCTCCGGGGGCCCTCGAGTCACTCGATCTCATCGTTGTCGTAACCACGAGCCGCGACTCCCCATCTATAATACACTCGGTCTTTCAATTTTTCTCGGTCGCATCGTAACACACGCGCACGCGCGTCTCATGAATTTCTTAATAGGCTGACACACACACACACACACACACACAGATACAAAAGAAAAAGTTTGCTCGCGCATTAATCTATGAAAAGAGCCATTATGATCGCGTCGAGTGGCTCACGGATCATATTCGCAACCGCTTGGCAAAAGCTTCCGCCGAACGAACAAAAAAAAAAAAATGGCGACTTCAACGCGATTTCAACGCCCAGGTGCTTCTGCCCGCGCGTATATCATAAAACGTTCTTCGGTTGGTTCGCAACGCCCTCGCAAAATAAGCTGCTCCGAAGAATTTTTAAAACGCGTGGCGCGAAGACCGTTCATCGCGGCTTGCTGATTAATTCTTCGAGACGGCGGCGGGGCGTGTTTCGTGAGACGCGACTCACACAGGCGAGAGTGAACGTTTGAGGGAGAGACACGGATTGTAATGACGATGTTTTGAATGGCGAGGACGACGAGAGATATGGAGAGAGCATTGTTTCGACGATATTATTAATCGTGTCGTTGATGGGTTGTGTCGTTTGATCGAATATGGCGTTCGATATTAATATGAGGATTATTGATTCTGAATGGTTTATGCGCATGCCTTCGAGGTTTATCGACGTTAATGGGTTTGTTGTTTCTATGTGTCGTTATAGTGATGGGATCGAATTTTTTTGTTAATGGTTTTTTTTTTGTTTGTTTTGTTTTGTTTCAGGTAAGCGATTTGTGACGATGATGATGCGAATGACGATTATGGTAACTCATTGATTTTTTTTTTTATCGGCGTTGATATTTGAGTGATTTGGATCTGATATTGTCGAGAGTACAAGAATGTCGGAGGTATAGATTGGATTGTAAATTATTGCACACAAATATTTTTATGAATGAAAAAATGTGTAGTATTTTCGTTGTATATGATGTTTTCAACGTGCTTTGATAGAGGGCGACCTTGTTATAGATGTAATTTCGTAAGATTATTTTTTTTTCCTCTCTTGATTTGAGAGCGGGATCCCTACCGTACCGACTTATAATTTTTTTTTTTTCGGTTTTTTCTATTTTTTTAAATTAAATTAATTGCTTTTAGTTAATTCGTGAGAATTAACGAAGCAATATTATTCGATCAATGATGTTCTTGATAAATAAAAATTAAATCGTGATAAAAATTTGATTGTAGCATACCGTACACGTGATTGAACCTCCCCGTCGCTTTGTTATGGGTATCAAGTCATCGTGGAATCGGATTTCAGAGTTATTTTTAAAATTTTTTTTTCCGATCGGAGATGAAACATTGTATGAAGAACGAATTGAAAAAAAGAAATTGAAAAAAAAAAAAAATAAACTGTATAGAAATAATAGTTTATGAAAAATATCAAAATAACTAACTAAACCTTTTTTTTTCAAAATTTACGCCTACGAAACCCTGTAATGTGCGTAACCAACACGCTCTTAACTAATTTTCTTTCATTTCTTGTCTGTATAGAAATGTTCACCTTTTGATAGTTGATCCGCGTGGCCGTGTGTGTTCGATATATCGACGCGTCGGCGTGGGGTCCGCGACCCGCCCCGAGAGCTCGTTGTCTATATCGACGCACGTATTAGTGTCAGTCGAGTTATGAAAGCGAGTGTGTAACCTTTCGCTTGTGTCCGGTTATAGTATATCCACATATGCGCTGTACGTATAGTCGAAGCTGGTTTTTCGTTGTTGTTCATTTCTTCATATTTTTTTTTTTTCGTTTCTAGATATTAACTCGAGCTCGGTTGCAAACAAGCCGGCAAACAGATATATCGAGATTCGTGTAATTTCACGGGTTATTTATTTTTTTTTTTTTTTTCACGCTTAGTTCTTTACGTACGACTGCTGCGTCTCTTCAACACTGCACACGACGTCTTTGATACGACACGAATACGTAACAGACGTGCACCCGCTGTGGCATTCCCACGATGCTACACCGATGAAGAATAATCGATGCGATTGCGTGATTAATCAACGCCGCACTTTCATCCCATTGGTTTCGATGGATTTGCAGTTGTCGGGCCATCGACGCAAAAACCATTTTCGCAATTATCGAAATTTCAATGGGATTTTCAATTTGGGATAGGCGAACGAAATATATTTCGTGATGTGGTTCAATCGAATTAATGATGATGCATCGGACAAAACCGTTTGTTTATAGTGCCGACTAAAAAAAAATCATATTTCAACCGGATTTGAAAAAAAATATATATATGAGCCATTCCACATCACTTCAGTCGGTAGAAGAAAAAATTTCTACAAATAATTTAAAAAAAATTGAGTCATTTTATTGAAATATATTCACCGAGAGCCGATTTTTCTTAATTTTTCTGACGGTTTTATCGTTAATTAACTTTTTTTCTTAATTTTTCCATTCAAATGGCTGTATCTTTGGCAGGATTTGACGTATTTACATTCGTAAAAAAACGTAAATGTGCGTCCTTTTATGGCCTTCCGGAAGAAAATTGATTCGATTTTATTGAGCAAGTTGAACGTCCGTTTCAGGGCAAAATATGCAAAAATGTTTTTTTTCTCAAAAAAATGCAGTTGTTATTTTAGTTTTCAAATTTTCACCCAAATTCGGAATACGAAAAACGAATTTTTGGTATTTTTTTTATATTGTGGGATCGGTAATCGGTGATACGTAATTTTACCGAATTTATTGATAGCTTTTTTTCAGTTTGATTTTTTTTTTCCATGTGCTCCAGTCGCTTTACGCGATTCAACGAGCATTGATTATCATTAATTTCCCTTTCAACGAAGCTTCTGAACTTGAAATATATTCATATTTCAATAAAATAACTGAATTGCTTAAAATTATTTGCGTACATTTTTTTTACACTGGCTACAGTGATGTGGAATGGCTCATATATATATATATATTTTTATATTTCATTGCACATTATATATCATATCGAAATACAATGAAACGATAAAACCGTTTATTTTGTGTCAAGTAAAAATAAAATCATTCTTCAACCAATTTAAGAAAAATGAATAGAAAAATAAAATAAATGAAAAATTAATATTTTTAGAAACTATAGCTCACAATTAAATGTGTTGGTGACTCGATAATTCGAACATTTTTCAAGCTTCCCATGTGTTCGAATTGAATAATTTTTTTTTCTTCTAAACCGAGAAAAACCTGAAAAAAAAGACTTAAATTGTGCCAAAGAGGTGATATCGCAGTAGAGCGACCGGCGAGGCAATCCTCACGTAATCGTCCGTACACGGCAACGATGCTTCACCGTGTGCACCGTCTTGCTCCCCCCCCCCCCGCCATCGTCGATTTATGGAAGCAAATAACCTTTCGCGTTTTAACGCGCCGCTTCGAGACGAGAGCCTCGTGCTCGCGCGCGAATTTTCATTCGCGATTTACACCCCGGTAAGGCTCGCGTAGAAGAAAAAAACGTAACGCTTCACGAAACTACGTGCATAAGATTCGTTGTGCACGTTGTAATCACAATTACGTTGAATCGCATCGACCGGGGAATAAGACAAGACCCCGGAGGTCGCGTGTAATGGTAGTCGTGTGTAACTGCTTTTCGAGTTTCTTCGTCTTATTAAAATTTTTCACTTATAGACTTTAACGAAAAACATTTTGATAAATATGGAGATTCTCTATTTTCAAGACTTCGTCGTTGTTTTATTTTCGCGCTCGATTTTTTGTCACGATTTTTTTTTTTTAAACACGTAATTTAAAAAACAGATAAACGGAACGAGCGAAAATTCTTTCCGACGCGATTTCATCTGAAGAATAAATTAAATGAATTAAATAAATTAAATTAATTATGAAAATCACATGAATTAAATAAATCAAACAAATCAAATGGATCAAACAAATCAAACAAATCAAATAAATCAAATAAATCAAATAAATCGAATAAATCAAATAAATCAAATAAATCCAACAAACCAAACAAATGAAATAACCAGTGACGACCGTTTTAACATTTCACGACCAAAAGATATCTTGCCGCAACAGAGTTTTCCCGACTGTCATCACATTCTGAACCAACAATTCCGTAAGAACGAGAGTCAGATGAAACTGCATATACACATCTCAATCATCTCGATTTTCTTGCAATGCTCCTATGCGCGTTCTCGGTAGATCGGGGGGCGGGGGATCGTTGCAAAGGGGGGTGGGTGGGGTTCTCGATGCATTTGCTCATACAACGAATACCTCTGGATGCCTGTGAATCGCGGTGTGTCCCGAACGTTATACCGCGAGCGTGAAAAACCACGCGTCGACAGCTCCGACCCGCGAACGAAGATGTAAATCATCGTGACCGGTGTTGATGGTGCGCGTCGAGGAAGCGCGGGGGCGGCGGCGGGAGGGCGGGCGGGCGGGGGAGGGGGAGATGTACATACGGTGGCGGGTATTAATTCATTCATGAATTGTTGCGCGTCAAGGCGGGTGCAGCGCTCGGTTGTCGGCAGATCGCCGTGACGAGATAACGTATGAAAAGACCTCCGGGATTGGCACCTCCGTGCGCGTGTATAACACTCGGCGCGTCTGCGCACAAGCCCTCACCAGCGAAAATGCGAAAACAATTTTTTTCCGTGAAAAAAAAAAGAAAATAAATAAAAACCAGTTGAAACTTGCAATTTGCTTCCTCTAAATTCTAGGTAGTGATCACTACGTAGAATTTAGAGGAAGCAAATTGCATCTTTCAACTTGCAGCTTTTCGAATCGGCAGAGGCTGATAATCGAAAAACTCGAATTCCTGTCAAATCCGAACCATTCAACCGATCTTCGCCAAATTTGATATACATCACGGCTGAATGATGTTCTTTACTTTTGTGAAGTTGGAGCTCGATTGGTCCGAGTTAACGAAAGTTATAGCGACAAATTTGATTTTGTGGAAAAATTCAAAATATCATAAAATCAAAATTTATTCATGGATTTGGCCCAAATGCAATACCAACCAACCTCGGGTATATATCTCTTTGTCAAGAACCATTTAGACTAGTATCTCAAAATTTGCGATCGCTAGAGTGATATAACTCCCTTTTTTGGGAATTTTAAAACGACATATAATCCGAGTCGCAGCTTGAATCATCGCGAAAATTATGGTCAAAGAAGGGATAACAGAGCTGCACATGTCTGCAAAATTTGGGGGCTGTAGCTAAAACCGTCCTCGAGTTATGCACGTTTTAATTTTCGGAGGCCATTACACACACATACAAACACGTGTTTTCCCGACGTTTTAGCACATTCTGAACATGTCGACACGAAGATCTCGAACAAAAAATTTTCCACCGTCACGTAGCTCCCTTTATGAGGAAGCAAAATAATAATAATGATGGAAATAAAAAATGGTTGGCGGTATTCCAAAATTATTTTCCAACTGCACCAGGTGAACATATGTTTATATATATATATTTATTTGTACGTAGAAGCTATATTGCCGAGTACATTGAAACATTGCGATACCATCGCACGTAAGTATTATGACTTTCCCCGCGTGGCGATGATCCCGCGACCGCATACTCACTCGCGTGTGTACACACACACACACACACACACACACACACACACACACACACACACACACATAAATGATCCGTTGGTTGATTCGTCCCGAACTCGTCGCGCTCGATGTTGCATCGCACACACATTGCACCGTGCATTCTCGCGTACTATTTATATAATTGTAATTTGTAATGAAATATCAATTTTCGCTAATACCCGCTGTCGGCTACCCGATGATGTCTATCGTTTTCTTCGTAATATGTAAATAACACCCGTGTGCCGCGCCACAACCGTCTTTGATGTTTTCGCCGACGTATATATGCGCGATGCACCGATGCGCTCCCCACCACCGCGACTTATTCGCGGTCCACACGGCTGTGTGTGCGAATCTCGTTGCGTCGAGGAAAACCGGATTCTCCGTCCCCACCCCCGACGACGATAACCACGAAATCGTATCGCGTAGTTTTGTAATTTTTTGCGGGAAACTTTTGGTTGGTATTGCGCTGTGGTATCAAGTGCGCATAGAGGTCGATAACATTTTTTTTTTTTTTGTAAATCGCTCGTCGCATTTATTTTTATTTGCTAATTAATTTTTTTGGGGAATTGTGAATATTCGATTGTTGCAAGGTTTTAGTATTTTTGTCGATGATTCATGAGTTCTTGATTTTTGATTGTACTTACGATCGCGGTAATGTTGAGTAGCGATTTATTATTATTATTATTTTAAATTGAATTTTGATTATTTATTCACTTCGAATGGGTTTGATAAAGATGGGGATTGAGCTGGGGTGGGCCAAGATTTGAGGTGAATTTAAGTCTCGGAGAGATATATTCCACTTGAAGTTTTCGTTTGTCTGTGTAAAGTGCTAGTGGATAGGTAGAAACAAAGGTTTAATCTGCCCTTAGTTGGCCGACTTGTCGGCTGGTACAACATAGCGGGCTTACGGGGGTCTCTTCGACCCCGAGCACGAAAATCTCGCTGCGAGTAACCTATTGATTTCATTGTTACTTAGAAAAATTCTCATATTACTCTTTGATGGTCCCTTCAAAAGGCACCACAGGTTCTTCGGTTGAAATTAAGTATTTACTTCGAAAAAAAAAAAAACGTTGGAGGTTGAGGAAAACGCTAAATCACCGATTTCCACAAAAAAAAAACCGAAATTTCCAAATTTTTTTATATTATTTCAATCTAAAAATTTATTCGATAAAATAAAATCGGAATACTCTCGAAGTACTCTACTTTCATCAAAAAATAGCCCGATAGTGGCTGCTGGAAAAAAAAAGTTATTTTTATTTTGAGAAATGAAGAATGAATGACTTGAGTCGGGGTTAATATTGCTCGGGGGGGGGGGGCCTTTTCGACCCCAGTGTGCCAGCTAAGGGTTGAAAAAAATCGTGACAATGATGCCCTCCCAATGTCTCCCAATTTCAAATGTGTCCAACATAATGCACGAGTCACTGCAAACAGGTCCCAAGCAAACTTTATATCCACGACTTCGCCACGAAGATGATTCAATGAAACCCTCGATTACGAGAAAATGTGAACCAGCCTCGGTCTCGGGAGTGCGGGCGCGACGAGCGCGCGTGTTACCACCGAGAACCCGTAGACAGCTGCGAGGCAACGATTTGTCGCGTAATGCGCTTTTGCGCGGGCACACTCGGCGGGACGATATCAATGATCGCAAAGCTCGCGGTTAACGCCACGACCGCCACGTCGGATAAACGTTGGTTACACGTGTCCGACTTCGAATGAGAATTTAATTGCACCGCGGGCTTTGCCTCGTTTCACTTGGCCTCGGGGGGGGGGGGGCCCGAAGAGAGCCTACGGCTGCCTAAGACGCGACGACGCATTGAACCTATGTGTCTGTGTGTGTGTGTGTGTGTGTGAGTGTGAGTGTGCGCGCGCACGCCACGGGATCTCATTTGCATCGTTTCGCCATGACCGTATCGGGAGGATTCCTCGTTGCGGATGTTTCAACGATCCTCGCGTGTATGGGACTCGTGGCTGCTGATCGTTCCCGTGAGACTGTCAAACGTATATAGAATCTATTCCGAGTGTCAGCTTATTAGTGCGCAATCACCTTGACATTTTTTTTTTTTTTGGGTCACGCTTATACCTCCGATGCCTTGTTTTATTTATTTGTGCCAATAAATCAATATAGGCTGATATTGACACGTGAAGAACAAATTTGAAGTCAGTTTTTTTTCTTTTCATATTGGCAAAGCCTATACATTGTACAGTCGATTGTTTATTTATTATTTATGCATATTGCAGGGCGCAAGTGATGGACTTAAATATGTTATGGAAAAATCGTTCAAAACTTGAAACCTCATTCAGAGTTCGATAGACAAACTCTTTTATCTACTCCGTTATTCCATTGTGCAACACATAATTCCAACAAAAACTAAAAATCCCCCACAACCAACCGTGAAACACGGCAACCCAAGCCTCACCAAGAAAAAAAATCAAGAAAAAAGAACGAAAAAAAAAAAAAAAAAAAAAAGAAACCCTCACAATCGCAAAATTTCTTCGCTCATTACCCATCTTCCCCCGATTGGCAAAATCGTTTATCCACGCGGAGCGAACCCGCGCTTAAGAAAAGATTAATAACGAGAGATAGCCGGCAATCGGCCGAACCATCGTGAAAACTTTGGTATAAATAATCGTCGGCACGTGTGTGTGTGTGTGTGTATATACATACGCTTATATATAGATATATATGTGTACGTGTGTGTGTCTGGGGGTCCGACGCAACGTCTTAAAGTGCACTCGGTGAGATAGGCTATATACGTATGTAAGCGAAACGCGTCGATTAGCCTTTAATTTCGCGCGTTGGTCTCGCCGCCATCGAGTTTTCAAGCAGGCAAACTCTGCACCGGGAGCATAACCGTGGCTATATACACGTATACATACACTCACACACTTATACATATATATATACCTAACGACCGACTGCAAGGTAGCCGGATAGCCAGCAGCAGGATACGATAAGTCGCTAATTCACGTTTAACCGAGCAAGACGGTGAGCTACCGTGTGTGTGCGGTGTCTCGTGGGTGGTCACCGTTTCGTCCTGTCCGTCCTTTTACTCCTCGGTGATTGTCGTTCTCTTGATCCCCCACAGTAGTCGCCAGCCCCCCCCCCGACCTACACTGCTCATACATGTATTACACGTACGTACAATCTGCTTGCTCACAAACACACCTATCTCATCCCTCTCTCATCGCTCTACCCCCCTCCCCCACCCCGCCATCGATTAATTAGAACAGACCGATATATCGCCGAACCGCGAAGGATAATCTAACGATCGGTCACGCTTTTTCGTATGCCCTTAAGGAGTACGTCTCCGTACCTACTTGCTTCGCACACGTGATAGCATTTCGCCCGTCTGAATCTATCTCTCTCTCTCTCTCTCTCTCTCTCTCTCTCTCTCTCTCTCTCTCTCTCTCTCTCTCTCTCTCTCTCTCTCTCTCTCTCTCTCTCTCTCTCTCTCTCTCTCTCTCTCTCTCTCTCTCTCTCTCTCTCTCTCTCTCTCTCTCTCTCTCTCTCTCTCTCTCTCTCTCTCTCGATCTTTTTCTCTGTCTTGGCTTCGTTCGATCGTCGATAGGTATTCCGCTTACTCCACAACGTTGACTATGCATTTTGTCGAACGACTTTGGCTCTCTCTGTCTCTCACCCAGGTGAAAAAATTATATGTATAAACTATACATGGGATTGGGTATATATAGTTTATACATAGATTATATATAGACTATATGCAGTCTATATAGTCTATATATAAACTATATATGCCCAATTCCATATATAATTGATATATATAGATTATATATAATTTTTTCACTTGGGCTATCTCTTTCTCTCTCTCTCTCTATCTAGCTTACTCCCAATTATACATAGACTATATCTAGTCTATATATGAACTATATATGCCCGATTCCATATATAGTTCATATATAGATTAATGATATAATTTTTTCACTTGGGCTCTCTCTTTCTTTCTCTCTCTCTCGCTCACTCACTTTCAATTATATATAGACTGTATATATATATATATATATATATATATATATATATATATATAGTCTATATAATATCTATATATAAACTATATGTAACGTCTATATAGATTATATATAATTTTTTCACTTGGGCTTTCTCTCTCTCTCTCTCTCTCTCTCTCTCTCTCTCTCTCTCTCTCTCTCTTTCTCGCTATAACGCTTCGCATTCAAGTAGCCGAGTAGTAAGTATTGAAGAGCGATATTTGAATAAACTGCCGCATAGAAATTTATTTTCCATGTGGTTTTTCTTCATTTTATTTTTTTAGATTATTTTGTTTGTTCGTTTGTTTCCGTGTTTGGTTAGGTGGTTCTATTGAAATTGTCGGTATACTCGGTGCACGGAGTCTTTATGTGTGTGTGTGTGTGTGTGTGAGGTGCGCTTGCATCGTTGAATGTGAGAATCGTTGTTTCGAAGATGGGAGAGAGCGAGGTACGGGATTATTGTGGGAATTTTCGCGGATGATCGCATCGTTGCGTGCTCTCGTTTTTATGGGTATATACCTGTGAGCATGGGGTTTTTTTTTGTTGCGACTGTGTGTTTGCGTCTTCTGTTTTGTAACCCGTGGATTTGTAGGAGTTTTGTGTAAGTGTGTGTGTGTGTGTGGTTACGCAAGCCGATTTACAGTTCTTCGTGGGATAACTTGGGGAAGAGCGAGAAGTGCATTATATTGCAGGTATGAGAGCGGGTATAACGCTGTAGGAAGAATATCTACCGTCTATTGATATTCACTTTTGCGATAAATGATTAATTTATTTTTTATCTATCGTCCCTTTAAATACTCGTGTGAGACGATTGTATATTTTTTTTCCTCCATTGAGAACAGTTGCGTTGAAGATTTATATTGTTTTGGCAGGGACGATGAATTCTGCATTTCAAAAAAAAAAAAAAAAAAAAAAAAACAAAACAAAACAAAACAAAACAATGCAATTTGTAATTCCGAAATTGAATTATTATCATCAACGAAATAGCGAAAATTATTTTTATCCAATGATTTCGATATTGAAAAAAAAAAAAAAACGAAAAAAATCTGAAAGAATTAAAATGATATTGGTCAGCGTTTTGATTTAGAATTTTCGTAACCCTGTAGAATAGAATAATTATCAATTTATGCATCGAAATTCGAAGAAAGAAGTAGAACATCTGTTTATCTTCAATTTTGTTCCCCATTCGCCAGAAGCGTAAAAAGTTTGAAAAATTTTGTCGTATCCAGAAGAAGAAAACTCTTCGCTGTGATTGTACAGCTCTCGACGCGGTTAGTTTCAACGGTCAGTTAGCGTCGAAACGGAACTGTGCAGAAGCGAGGGACCGAGCAGGGGGCACGAGCGTGCGCGCGCGCGCGATCGCTCAATGACGAAGAAGCGACGAGGCTTTGGCGCGCGGAGAGAGAGAAAGAGATGATGCTGCAGATCCTCGACTCGGCGAAACTCCGTTGTGAACGGTGTGTGTCGAGATTATGGCAAACGCGTTTTGCCGGCGTCTCCGCATCGGTCACACCGCAGGTGACTCGTCGCAGCTCGCAGTCTCGCAGCTCGACCTCAACCTGACCCCCAACCTCTCGTACCTGACTTCCAACAGTCTCTCGCGTAATAGTCATACTTGCCCTCGCGTTTGCGTGATGCTCGAGGCATTCTTCTGTCTCGCTCTCTCTCTCTCTCTCTCTCTTTCTTTCTTCTTCGTCTTCTTCTTCTGCTTCGTCTTCTTCGAGCGACTCTTCCGCGGCCCCCGAGCGCCATTTGCTCCATACGGCACTCGTGCTAATAGATCCCAAGCCACTCGCAACATTGGCGGAACACGACAGTTCGTCATAGAGTCATTTTGTTAGGGTTCCGTAGAAATCTAGGAACCCTTATGGTTTCGCCAAATCCGTTCGTCCGTCCGTCTCTGTATGACACAGGCCTCCCATTCTCTCAGTTCGGGACCGATTGAGATGAAATTTCGTACAGAGACGTAGATCGGTGACCTAAAAACAGAAATGACAACATAAAAAAAAAAAATGCAAAAGATCGCCGATGACGACCTTTGTGCGCACGCGTTGATACGAAACACGGCAGATATCCCTCCCATTTCGCAATAGCCGAGAATTCTCCATTCCAGTTTCCACCGAAGCGCCCCCTCATGCCACATTCATATGCCAGTATGAATACGCAACTTTAGCATAACTTTACACGTGTATCGTTCATGTGTCTGTTTTTTTTTTTTTTTTTTTTTCATTTTTTCTTCGCGGCCCGAAGGTGGCGAACGTCGTGAAAAGTGGCAGAGGATTTTCTTTGGCAACCGTGACGAATAAGGGGTCGCATATATATATAAATATACATGTATGTTACATAGATATATAGATATATATGTATATATCGGTCGAAATGTCGCGAACAATTGCATGGACGCTAATAACTAACCGCAGACGTGTAATTTCGTCACTCCCTGAATCCTGTATGACATTCATTAACTCGATGGGGAATATATTAATCTTTCTTAACCTCTTTTCGTGGCGTCAAAGGTGCTCACGTCAATCTCCCGTTGTCCTCCCCCAACCTCCCGACGTCGTATCGATGGCACAGGAACTATAACAGGTTGGCGTCGAAATCCAGAACGAGCAATGTCCAGAAAGGTAAAAATCCCGAACGTGCAATGCTTCGAATGACAATGTCCCGAACGGTTAAAATCCTGAATGAGATTTTAGCGAACGTACAATATGCCGAACGCCTACCAGTCGGCGCGGTTTTCAATATTTCCTGACTTTCGAGCTTTCCCACGCGTAAATTATCAAAGTTAGATGTATGCCGTCGCTGACTTTTTCATAGGAAATTCAATTCTCTGCAACATTGTTTATGTAAACTTTTTGTCTAAATAACGTTGTTTATCCAGCGTTTCGACGGGAAGGTAAAAATGCATCGATCCTCTTATCGTTTCATTTTTTTTCTGTCCAAACGCTGGATAAACAACACTATATACACCAAAAGTTCACATAAACAATGTTGTAGAGAATCGAATTTCCTATGAAAAAGTCAGCGACGGCATATATCTAACTTTGATAATTTATGCGTGGGAAAGCTCGAAAGTCAGGAAATGTTGAAAACCGCGCCGACTGGTAGGCGTTCGGCATATTGTACGTTCGCTACAATCTCATCCGGGATTTTAACCGTTCGGGACATTGTCATTCGAAGCATTGCGCGTTCGAGATTTTGCCCTTTCTGGACATTGCTCGTTCTGGATTTAGACCCTAACCCGGGTTGGTCAGTTCGAAACACGCGCGCCGGGATTGCGAATCCCATTGGCTCGTCGGTTCGGTCGGTAGGCGGCGCGCACGTGCCACGACCAATCGCGTTCACGAATTTTCGCGCATGCGCCCTGCACGCTTCTGACTCCCACTGACTCCCGGGCTTGAGGAGGCAGAGTGGGAGCACTTCGTGAGATCCTACCGCGTTCGCTAAAAGCACGTCGAAGCCTCTGGCACTCGCAATTGTACGGAGAGTCGACTGTACAACATGTGCGCGATGCACACGGGGTTGAGACAAGCCACACGCTGCTTGAGAAAACGCACTTCACCCGTGTCTTGTCGCTCATCCTTCTGTGCTTTATCGTCTTGGAATGATTCAACATCCCGTTTCTTCAACGGCTCTGTCGGCGTCCACACGGGGGTCACGGGTCAGTTGTGAATACGATGAACTTTACGAGAATTCTTCGTTTGATCGGTTGCCAACGGGAATCCCATAATTTATATGCGTAATATTTTCATATATATATATTTTTTCTATTTTTTTTTTTTTCTACAAATTTGAATTGATGGTGGAGAAAAAATATCAGGAAGTTATTATGAAAATGATTATTGTACGACGAAATTTGTCGGCAATGGCGTCCGAATGAACGAACGAGGTTAACAAAATATGTAACAGATAATGATATACCGATTCGATCAATCTTCATCGGGTCATTTTGGTAATTCGTTACGGTAATGGCCATGCATGCATTTATTGAAAATGTATTCGAAATGGTTTACGGACTTAATGATGGTAGATTATCGGGCCTGTTACATATTCAAATTTATCATACGAGAATAATTTATCATATTATTAACAATATTCATTATTGCATAACAATTTATCGCAGTCATTAGTTTTGAAAAAAGTGTTTTAAATACATTTTCATTGAACGAATAACCAACCCTGATTTTACTCATACTCAATAAGTGGAATTTTGTTGCCACCAGAATTTCTTCAAAATTATAAAACATCATTGAAAAAAATTATAATAATAAAAAAAAAATTGTAAAAAATGATGAAACCTTATTTTTAAAAAAATTATCATTTGATCGGCAAATAAATTTAGTTCGAATAATCGAAAATTTTTTTTTTTTTTTTTGAAATTACATCAATTCGAACGATCGTTCGATTCGTCAAAGATCACGTTGTATACACGTCGGGCGGTCTTCACCGCCGACGACCTCGTTCACGACCGAACAATCGTCACAATAGAATTCAATTAGTCGCGATGGAATGTCAGCAATGGCTCACGTCTTTCGGAACACCGCATTCTCCCGTCTCAAAAAAAAAAAAAATCGTACGAGAGACAATCGTGAAAACTCGCATCGACAAACGAGAGACAATAAACACGCACACACGACGGGAGTGATGGGCGAAACCGCCTTCGCCTTCGCGCGGGTGATGTTCGTTCGTTTGTCGTCGGTTCGACTCCTAATGGGACACACAATCGCGGTGACTCTCGTCATTCGCGACCTTCGCTTCTCGCTAAACTCAAGGCGCGGCTGCCGCAGAATCGCCGCCGGTATTACACACGAGTTACGCGCGTATCGTTGAAACGATATATACTATATATACGAACGATCGACCTATCTGGGATAACAAATGTCTCGGATAATTCTGCATACGACAAAAAAACTATATCTCAACTGACTTTCCGAGTTGTCGAAGCTCCATTCGCCCTCCACTGGGTTTCAGCCTCGACTCGCGAGAGTCCTCGCGGAGATTGTACGCCCGGCAAAACGTGATCGCTCGCTCACAACACCCGCGCATTTTCACGTTGCGATTCTCGCGCCGTTCGAGAACACGTCACAATATCGCGATGGTGATAAATCGTTTTTTTCGCTCTCAATGCTCTCGGACGCGTGAACCTGTTGGCATTGTGTTTAACGTCGATAAATTACAATATATTATTGTAAATGTGTATGTGTGTGTGTGTGTGTCGAACTGTCGAAAAAAAAAAAAATAAATAACACAACAGAAACAAATAATATTTGTCTCTTCATCGTTCGGATTTTAGTTTTTTTTGTTTCTATTTTTGTACACATGTACAAAAAAAAATTAAAACAAAAATTGAAAAATCAAAACGATGCAGAGAAAAAAAATGTTGCTTATGTTTTTTTAAAAGATTATTATTATTATTATTATTATTATTATTATTATTATTATTATTATTATTATTATTATTATTATTATTATTATTATTATTTGTTCGACAGTTGGAGATTCGTCGCAATAATTCGGTGAATGCACACGCACATGGAGAATCGTATAGTGTACAAAAATAGAACCAAAAAAAAATAAAAACAGAACTTCCTCTATGAGGAAGCAAAAACAAAAATCCGAACGATGAAGAGACAAATATTATTCGTTTCTGTTGTTTTTTTCTGTTTTTATTTCGACAGTTCTCGTGCGTGATTTTTGCAGTTCGTATGAAACATCGACGAGCATGATTTTCGAAAAGCGACCTCGACGCTCAAGTGAAGTGCGAATAGTTAGTCACAACGCATTGACATTTGTTCAATCGACAACGACGACGACGACGACGTTGCGCTCGTCGTTCGGCTTTGTTTTTTTTAAATTTTTTTATCGTCGCGAATAATTCACACCACGGGATCTCGCGTTCCGCGCGGTCGAACCTTTCAAAACGCATATAGATGTAACGTGTATCTTATTTTTTATTTTCCGTCGCCCGTAGAGCGAGTCCCGTCTCATCCCCGAGCAGCCCAGCTCGCCTCATAGAGCGCCCGGCCTTCCTGCGCGTTTCCATTTCTCTCTCTCTTTCTCGTTTTTTCAAGGATTTCTCTTGCGAAATATGTATTAGCGAAAACAAAAGCCCGTTATCGGCACGCCTTTTACACTATTGCGATTGTAACGACCGTCAAATGGGACCTTGCCAGCCTCGAAGACGCGAGATCACAGCGTCCGACCGTTTCTGTCATTTGTGTGACAAACACAAGAAGAAAAACAACAGTTTTCCAGATAATTTTCATCAATAATAAAATGTCAAGCATCGAACAATATTGCAATATTTATTTCTGAATATAATTTCATAATTCACGTAAAAGTATTTGAACCCGCATAATTGTATTCATTAATATAAGACGCTCATGAATAATTTGCCATTTTTGTTTTAGGTAATTATTGGTATAATTATTTTTTATTATTATTGATATAATTATTATTGTAATTCTCATAATAATTATGATATTGAATATCGATACAACACTTAATCATTATAAATATGATAATATATAGATAATAATGATAATTTTTTTTCTCGTTATTGTAAAATACAGTCCGACCATGAAATAAGAGACTCGGCAATAAGAGACTTTCCCCAATCTCTCACTCGAGCGCTTCCCCCACTCCGACTCGAACTCCGAGCTCAAGAATTTCGTGCGCGGACCTGTGGTTAAGAGACTCTAGCCTCTGGGAGAGATTCTTCGGGCAAAAAATGGAGTGAACGTGTAGTATAAATTGATGTGTGCACGCGTGCGTGAGTATGTGTGTGTGCGTGTGTGTGTGAATGTAACAAAAAATCTCAAGTGTTTAGGGTTTTACGCTCATCCAAAATTGTCTTCGTTTCCCTCAAACGTATATATCGATTACGTTTGGCCACAGCCAGCTCTTTGTTTAAATTATCACATTGTGCCACAGATTCTGTAATATTTTCTTCGTCTTGTGTACTACAGTCTGACTTCTTATACGCTTCTTTACAGTTTCGGTCATTTTATGACAGTTGATAGTAATTCAAATACAGTATAGTACACAATAATATTCAATAATATATCAACGTGAAACAAAAATTCGCGAAATAAATGTCCACGCGCGCACTCGAAAACTTTTCCGCGATGGGCAATGTGAATGTACTAAGTTGTAACTCGTTCGAGCGTGTCTCTTGTTGACAGGATCGCATGCGGAAAAGAGTGAGACAGACAGACGAAGGAAGCGCGCGCGGGGCGCGCGCCTGGTTGGGGTATATTCGATTTCCGAGTAAAAACTCTCCCCCTCGGGGGCTTTTGGTCTCTTATTCCAAGGTCGGACTGTAATTATAATTTATTTACTTTTCGTCGAAGTATTTTGTTTACGGGTGGGATCGACGTCAGATGTCGGACGATTCGGGGAAGCACGAGTCGCGGATTATCGCTTATTAAGTACGCAGAGTGAGCCCGCGTCGAAGTTCCGGATGCGGACGTTGAGGCACGTACGTGGGTGGGCAGAGGGGGGACGGGGGAGGTTGAACGGGGTACGTTGTCGGTGATGCCAACCGGTCTCGAGTATAGTATAATGTCGGTAACTAAAAGAGGCTCATAGCGCATGTAGCCAGCGGGTAGCCTTGCCGAGGCCGATCGAGACAGCCGTGTGTGTGTGTGTGTGTGTGTGTGTGTGTGTGTGTGTGTGTGTGTGTGTGACGTGCCGGGGAAACGATGCTGCTGCTGTGCAGCCTCGGCGGCCACGCGCACGCGCATCATCGCAGACACCGGAGGAAGCGGCACGTATGCAGCCGCATCCGGTTCCACCGGGACATATATATAGGCCGCCCCCCCCCCTGCACCTTCGAAGCAGACCCGACACATTCAATGAAAATTCCATTCGTCTCTTCACCACCCGTCTGCACCCCCCTCCCCTTCCTTGTCGCTCTCGGTCAAAATGTAATCTCGTCACCTTATACCTTCGTCACATATTCGATCATTCATCATCTTCGTACCCAAACCAAACTACAACGTTGACGCCGACCCACGTCTCGTTTCTATTTCGAGTGAACGTTGATTTTTTTTTTGAAAGACTAACAATCTTGGACATAGGTGACACATATGCAAACATAGATCTGAGTAAAGTGATGAAAAAAAAAAAAAAATGAAATAAAAATGAAAAAAAAAATTCAAAACGAACTCGCACTGCTGCGGTGACAACGACTGTGTCTGTTACTCGACGAGAAATTGCGTAAAAACAAGTGTTTCGACGGCGGGGGTGACATTCCAATAGTTCAATCGACTGCTCTGCGGGTCACGACATTTTTAAAAAATTGTTGTTTTTTAATGAAAAAAAAAAATTGAAAATAAAAATTCTTTTTTCTAATTGAAAGAACATATTGAAATTTATTTTTTTCCAATTTAAAAACTATTGTCGCACTTCTTGTAACAACTTTTTCAGGATTCTTTCTACTCAATGAATGTACACCTGGATTACAAATAATTAAAACGTTTATTTTTTCGGTCGAACGTCATTTTACAACTGCTTCTTTTTTATTATTTATTTAACAAGCCTCAGCAACACAAAACAAACGATCATTCCATGGAATACTTTATGACCAACGACCATCATTCAAATATTTCGATACTGTATTATAATTAATTTTTCTAATTTTATTTTCATTGCGTAAAACATTATTTCCGACAAACATTGACAAATTTTGTTCTTAATTAATATATCAATAATAATAAAAGTTCTTAATAATGATATCAATATTTTATATAATTTACATATCTAAACATGTAAATAAATATAAAAAGCGAAGCGACGGACAAGGGAATGGCGAGCGTAAAGAAAAAAAAAAAAAAAAAAAAATTGTAACGGAAATGTAAACGGAAAGCGAAGAGAAACGTAAAGCAAAAGCGAGGCAATGGGCAAAGGCACGGCGAGCGGAAAGAAACGTAGGAATAAGAATGAGGCGATAGAGTATAAGGTAAAATGTAAAATAGAATATAAGAACAGTGATGTAAAATACGGAAGGAAAAATGTAAGAGAGAAACGGAGGTCACTTGTAACCCGCAAGGGAATCAATAAAGGATACAATACAATATAATTTACATATCTCATCGATTAAAGTTTTCCGAAAAAAAATCATTTCAAGCCCAAACTTAATAACGCATTCATCTTTCCCCCAAATGAACATTCTTCAAATCAGTCTCGTTAACAATCAGCAGCGTTACAATCATCGATATACGAGGTTATGTGTTCACAATGTTTGCACAAAATAATCGTTAGCTAACGAGCCAAGTGATTAACGTCCTGCTCGGTTATTCACGCTCGATCCTTAATCACCCACAATCATTCTGTCTACTGCGTTATTATTTTTTTTTTTATCTTTACTTTTAATTTCAATTTTAAATTCTGTTTAGAATGTTGGTTTTTGTTTTTTTTTAATTTTTCGAATACCTCGAGAAGCCGTTTGCACACGTGGCAAGGAAATGAACCAACCCTCGACACACACACACACACACACACACCAGCACGAATATTCAAGCCCCGATATAATTTATCACTAGGTGAGATATATATCATAAACGGTTGGGTGTCTTGAGCATTCATGCGCTACCGGAGTCGCAAGTATTTCGGTCTGGAAATTGCTCTTTAGACGACAATTAGGTATATCACTCGTGCATTTTATTGGACACGGTGAAATTCACGGTGTGCGTACGTGCATTTTACACACACATGCACAATACACACACACAATGTATTCACAAATGACCGGCAGCCATGGGCGACGCGAATCTCGATCGAATATCTTGGTTGTCGGAATTTGTTTTACTGTTATTGTGCTCTTGCTGCTGCTGCTGCTGCTGCTGTCGTTGGTCCACCTTTAATCGCGTGGCAAGCACGCGTGTAATCTCGCTACCGTCCAACATATATGCTATCCGAAGGTCTTTCTCTCAACGCAAATCGTTTATTTTTTTATTTTTTTTTTATTTTTTTTTTTTTTGGCCCCCCAGACCGGACACGACCCGACGAGTATATCATTCAAGTATTTCGAATTGAATTCACGTGACACACGTTGTAAATTCCGTCTTATCGTTATCGACAGAAATATGCGGTACTTTCTACGTTTCACGAGGCTCCCCCAAACGTCACGCCAAAGTTACTTCGGTCGTATCTGTGCACACGCGATTGTGCAGTGTCCCCGTGGTCCTCAGATCCGTGTCGCCCCTCTCCCCCCTCTGATTCCCTCCGACCCTCCTCGCTGTACAACAGCGACCGGTTCGAAATATTGTCTCCAGAACTGCTTACGTTCAACGGATTGTAAAATCAACTCTTTGTCGACTCAATTCCTCAAATATTTGAGTATATACAGATATGTAGGGTAAGATGGGGTTAAATCGCCATTTTTTTCACTTTTCACGGTGTGAAACCTGCATCTATCAAAATATTCTCAAACTTACATTTTTTTCTGAAAGTATACCCTTAGCTACGAAATTTATGCAGAAAATTTCGATGTAACTTTTATTTATTATTGAGTACCTTCATTTGAAGAAAAAGTTCAAAGTGGTTTTCTTACCCCATCCGATGGGGTAATAAAAAAAATTCCTTTCGGGACAAATTAGAATACGAACTTGTTGGTTCAATGTTTTTTATTATTTATTTATGTGGCGACTTCACCCCATCTTACACTATATTTTTTTTTTTTTTTATGTGTTTACAAATGAATAAGTGCGTCGGTTGCATCGATTGCGTCGACAGTGGAATCAATTAAAAACAGAAAAATAATAACGAGACAACAAATACAGATTTTACCGACGAAAAAAAAAAAAATAAGTTGATAAAAAATTAAACGATTAACTTAACTCGAGTGTATGTGGATGACAAGTAAGAGAGTGCACATTTTGTATGAATAACCGCGACGACGGGGACGATATGTTGACCATCGTCGACACCTTTATTCATCGTCTCGCGAACGTTCGGGTGTGAAATGTCGTAACGACGTGTTAAAAACGTGTTAACCCGCGCTAGCACGTACGTATAGTTGGCGACTTTTTTTTTCTTCTCGCATTTTTTTTTTTTTTTTTTTTTTTTGCCTCAAGTTCATTCTCTCGCGAACGTACTTGTAACATTGACATTAGTAGGAAAAATCCTTCTGGTGCGAGTATACTTTGTCCCAGAGATGCTTCGTTCATAGATGGCGACACAATCATCGGTGCAAATAAAATAAAATAAAATAAAATAAAATAAAATAAAATAAAATAAAATAAAATAAAATAGAATAAAATAAAATAAAATAAAATAAAATAAAATAAAATAAAACAGAAAAAGCTAATAGCTGTCCATCCTGCCGGCGAAGAAAGCGGCGCGTCCGACACTTCTTATTTCGCGACTTCACGCACTTTGTCCGGGAACAAAACAATGTGCTAACCGTCACGAGCGACGCACAGCCCGTATGGAAAATTACGGCCAATTTCAATCGTGACATTTATCATCGCCAGTGCCATCCATCGGAGGAATGAAGTTCCTCGTCTTTACGCACGCGCGAGCGCACGCGCAACGGTTTCGTCTTTTCGCACGTGTGCGTCGCGCGTCGCGTCGCGCGGCCTGGCGAATCGGTGTCACACGCCGTGAGGTCGAGCGATAAACTCTTTCGATTCGCGAGACACCCGCAGCGCCGTTCACGTCGTCCCGAGACTCCGGCTGTCGTCCGACTCACTTCGACAACTTCCGTTTTACCGCAATTTCGCAACGACCCTCCCCTCCCCTCCCCCCTCGTGGGTTCACAGTAAAAAAAACGTTCGAGACGACGATCCGACGGACGACCGAATTTTGCGGACCATCATCCAAACTTTGTCGGTTTAATTTTGCGGGCAATTGGGAATCTTGCGGGTTATCTTTTTCTCGCGAAAACCATATTGAATTTACGGGAACGAAGAAACGATGCCTTCGATCGTTACGATATATATATATATATATATATTCTCTTTAAACGGAGATTACGATATTTGCCGTACGTGCTTTTTCGTCTCCATCATGCTCGTTAATGGCCATTCGGCGTCCACGTTCGCGGGACTCGGTCGTTCAGTTATCGTCTCGTGTGTGTCCTTTTCTTGTTCTGTTTTATCTTATTTTCCGCGGAACGCACGCGCGCGCGATTCGGAACGCGAAAAAACACGACAATGGGTTTCGCAGTCTCGCATTTTTTGGTCGTTTTCGTCCATTGACGACGCGTCCCGTATAAAAATGATTGGATCAATGAGACGAAGCACTCGGCACGATAATCATGTCTAAAGTGACTGACTGTCGATAAATAAAATGATAAATTAATGAATTTCGAAGACACGCGAGTTCACCGTTATCGAAAGACAGAGCGCACGTCGTTCAACTCGTCGTCAAACTTTCCGGGTATAATTGATGTGCACGTCGCTCTTTTTCAAACAATCCCGTACGAACGACTCTTCGGCGATTCTCGTCAATTTTTTTTGGATTTTTTTCTTGAGTACCCATATATAGGTGTGCTTTACCGCGGTGTGCGACGTAAGCCGTTTTTGTTTTTTTTTTCTCGTTTTTTCACGATCGTAAAAGTTATCGTTGCGGAAATAAGAGACACGCGAGGCATGTCGTTGCTCGTTGATGACTGCCGAAATTGCGAAATAAAAGGCTTGATTCAATCGTTGAGTGTTCCGGACTTTTTGATCGACCTGCTGAAAACTGTTATGGGAAATTGGATGGAGAATCGGCTCACGATTTTTATTGTCTCGGGAAACTAACATTTGGATAAATTATTGGGTCTCAAGCGACGTTTTTGAATTTTAAAAATAATTTTTATTCGCACCCTTGTTTAAACATTCTCTTCACATTTTATATAAGAATAAATATAATTTGGTACAGAATACAATTCGCATCTCTGGCTTTTATCTTGCTTTTCCTTGGTCTTCTCAAATGCAACGAATAATTTCCTGAGACCTTTCCATTTCCACCCTTCAGTCATGAGATATTTGCTTTCGAAGTCGTTATCAGAGTGTCCCCCCCCCCCACTCTAACTTTTAAACTATCGATGCAAAAAATGTGAGAAAATTCCAAAATGTAGCTTTTAATTGGTACATTTAATCAAAATTATAACGAACACTGTAGCAAAAATCGTTCACGAAAAATATAAAAATAATCAACTAAAATTTTTTTTTCCAAAATTTACGCCTACGGAATCCTATCAAGATCGAAGATTCACAGACGAGAAGACCACCATCGATGTCGAAAAACTTTTCGATAACTGTCCAACGGAACGACACAGTTTAGACACGTAAAGATTTGCATCGATCGTCCAACCGTATCCGACGACACATCGTTCGATCTTTAGCCATGCAATTTCACCCGGTTAGTAACACGAACCGCGAAAGTTCGAACGATTTTTGAACATATCTCCCGTACTCGATACAGTTACGGAACTTTGCTCAGTGAACTATATCTTAGCCGCAAAGTTTCACGCGTAGTGAAGCGCATCCCGCGATAATAATAGCGAAGACCTCGCGACGACGGAGATTCGTTTCGAGTCGCGAAACGATTCGTATCGCCGTGGCCGACTTGTCGACGATCTCGTCCGATCGAAACGGCGATTTGTGGAAAATCGTTCGTTTGATGCTTCTCATCAATGACGCGCGTTATCGCTTCGACGTTTTGCGTTCGTCGTCGTCGTCGTCGTCGTCTTCGTCGCATCGTGTCGAAGAAAGAATTACCTGATACTTTTTTCGTCTCAAAATAAATTATTTTCGAAAGTAATAAGAAAAAAAAAATAAAGTACATCGTGCAAATAATAAATACGTAGAAAATTTGAAAAAAAATGTTGAGTCACCAAAATTCTAATTTTCAAAGGTCATTTTCGTGATTAAAAAAAAACATAAAATTCTATACGCAATTTTTATTTAATACTTTAACATATTGTCTCTAAAATAACGGTCGTTAAACATTGTTTTTCATCTAAAACCTATGAAAAGCTTTGAGCGAATTTGAAATTTCCATTTCATTAAAAACGTGCAAATTTCGTGTCGCCATATTGCTCCACAACTATTGGATAAAAAAATAACATTTTTACATTTTCTCTTTTTTTTCAATGAAAAAAAAAAAAAAAATTAAAGCAACGCGAGTGTGTCGTACATTGACGAAAATAATTGATCGTGTATCGAGAGAGTACATACGACCTATATATATATACAACGAACCGACGAATTTCGGCGCCCTTGTTGCCCGGCGGACGAATTGATGGCGACCGTTAAATTCACGGTCGCGAGCGCGCGCGCGTTTTAACGATGACGATAATTTATCGGTGTATTTTTCAGTAGCGCATGGGACGAGCGCGGACGCTGAACCTGCGTGGTTCGCGTCTTGAATGGACCCCGCGAGGTGCGCGGCTATCCAAAGCAGCTCGGGTACGGGCACATTGCTCGTGTATCATACGGCGCGAAAAAAAAAGAAAAGAAAAAACGTTTCGTAGTCGCCGCCGTCGACGCGGCGCGTCCGTCCGTTGATGAAGATGGCGCGGCGTCGGGCCGATAACCGCGCGTGCGATCGACGAACAAGATATCCAAGACTCCGCCGGATTGCTCCCCGAGAGAGACGGCTTCATTTATTGAACGTAAATCTCGATTCTAGCGCCACATTAAACGGCAAAACATCTTATATATGTATATATATATATATATATATATATATGTATATATAAAATACTGTACCGTATAGTCGGATCGTAATTTCCGCGACCGCAGTGTTTCTTTATTTATCTTTATTCGAAATTTTTATTATTTGGAAAAAAATATATATGTATTTATTTTTATTTATTTTTTTTTTCATCGCCCCGACGTAGATTATTTATCTCTCTCGGATAATTCTCTTAACGACTGTCGTCAGGTTACAGATATATACATACATACATATATATGTATGTATGGTATATATATATTGAACATTTCAAACAAGCTTTACGACTAGTGTTACGCTTGGTAACGAAAAGTCCACAGGACGGAAATAATGATCGACGAGTGTACAATCCGGTCCGGCCAATTATCGACTCGCGCCGGATGAGCCAAGTGAATTTTTTTTTTTTATGTATATCGTTTATTATTTTTTTTTCAACGCTGCGGTGAAATATAATCACGACGTAGATTGAGAATCGTCGCGACGAAACGATTGCCACGGTATTTTTTTCGAACGATTAATTAGCGAAACTAATTAACGCATTACATTTGAATGACGATCGGACGAGTGGGATATGTCGAGGGGTAGTCTCGTCGTTACTCGTGGCGATTGGAAAGTTTGACGATAGGACCTGACTTCGGTTCGGTCTCACGAGGCTACGATACGATCGGTTGGAAAATAAAATTCGAAATAATGGATGAAATCATTTTTTTCCAAAGTCGGTCAAGCGCGAGTTTGACTCGGGGGCAAAGGGTTCTGTGATATACCGGGCGGGACAATAACTATGATAGTTTGTTTGCAGGTGGAGGTATTTTAGATATTTGAAGGTGCCCTTCATTGTTTTTTGAATCGATCCACCCTCTTTCAGTATTTCTCACATCCTCCTCTCCCGCCCCCAGTCTCCCATCTTTCGTGTTTGATCAGATGCTCTAGCCTACCCTCATCCCTTCCGCAAATTTCACACCGCCTTTTCTCCTCTGTCGCCCGGTATCTGTTTGCCTTCTCCTCATTACCGCATCTTGCCCTTCGCCAACAGTTGTCTGGCTACCACTTTTCCCTTCCTGCTTCAGGTATGTCGGCATCCCTCCCGTCATAATTTCTCTATACCGTTTATTGTACCTTGACGTTATTATCTTATTTTACATTCACTGACCTTGTCTCTCGCTTCCTCTCGTTTCCAGCTACTCTCTACCATGTTTCTTTCGTCCTTCGTCTTTCTTCTTACCTCTGTGCCACCGTATCCGTTTTCTCGATAATATCTCTCCTCTTTTCCAATATAGTCCTCAGTAATGAACAGCTTATGCGAATCGTCGTATCTTATTGTTCTCAATTTGTTTTCTTTGTTTGTTGTGTTTTAGGTGAGGTGTCGGGTGAGACAGTGCCCGCGGGAACGGTACCACGTGGAGGCGGCGACCGCGTCGAAGCGGCAGATCTGGGTAGACACAATAGTATAACGGAGAGAAGTGACGGGGCCACCCTGGCCGCTAACACAGCGATCGACGCGAGGGGCGGTAGCCCTCAGGGCGCCCACCTCTCGGGGGCAGCGACTCCCCGGCCACCCCGGAGCCGCAGGCGATTGAACCAAAACGGACTGGACACGACACAGGTGATTATACACACACACACACAAACACACATACACATGACCACATCCGAGTCTTCGTTCTCACAATTTTATCTCGAGTCATCGTCGGAAATTCGGTGAACAATGTTTGTTCAATAATATTCGAACCCAGGCAATCCACGTTCCCATCGAGTGTTTGCATTGCTCCGGAGTGTCTCCGGGTTTGTGACCACGATGGAACGACGAAATTGGCCGAGAGCATCGATCGTACTCGTCTCGCACAGGTTTGAATCCTTGAAAAAACCGTCTGGCATCCGATTTTCGACGGCTTCGCGAGAGCGAGTGGCTCGCTGTATTTTCGTGATTAAGGAGACACACCTAGAAGGCAAAGAAACTAAAAAGAAATACATGAAGATTCAACTTTTGTTATTGCGAGATTAATGAAGATGCCATCAATATCATTTTTTAATTGTTTCTATGCATGATTCATTAAATTCTTTTCCACGTTTTTTTTAAAATAGAGGTGAGATTGAAAATGGCGACGCCATACGCAAATGTTTATGGAACGCTATTTTTGAACATCGATCTGAAAAAAAAAAGATAGATCGTCAATCAACAACGATCTATCAATTTATGTTGATGGTTGATCAACGTAAATGGATGATGTACAAATTTCAAAACGCCATGTAATATGAATGGCTTGATGGATTTTGCCCAAATTCAATCCGAAACATCTTTTGATAATAATGCAACCTTGTGCCAAATTTTAGTCCGATATCTAGAAAATTGCCCCAGCTAGAGTGCGCACACCATTTTTCTACACATTTCAAAATTTCTTAAAACAAAAGCACTCCATGGATTTTTTTCAAATTCACTAACAAGCATCTCCCTGTAGTCGTTCAACATTATACTGAATTCGAGCTCGATATCTCTAAAATTGTGGGAGCTAGAGACAGAAAATAAATTTTTGAATTTCTTTTAAATCGCGTAAAAACGAAAGATCCGCTTGGATTTTTCTAAAAATTTAATCATGCTATCCGCCGTGAACCCTGTACATGTGTGACAAGTTTCAACTCGATATCTCGAGCCGTTCTCAAGTTATGAACGCTCAACCAATGTTACACACACACACACACATACATCAGGACATTTTTTGCTGAATGTGATTTTTAGATGTTTTGCGACATTCTGAACACGTTTTAATGAACATTTCGAGAAAAAAAATGTTCACGAAAAAAATAACTCGGTTTCTAGGTGTACATGCCCCCTTAGGCGTACGGTTGGTGTTGATCGCGCGTGCGCGCGACCTACGGGTTAGTCGTACCTCTGTGGGTCTCTATCTCTTCGAGAACAGCAGGTAGCACGCACCTGCGATCCAAGTGGTGGATGGTGTACACGATGTACCGTTTCAATGTGGCTACCGCAGACGAAGGGTACAACTTGTTCACGCTTCGGACGAGTATATACCTCATCTATAAATATCCACGAGGAATACATACATGTATATACCATATTTACGTATACATACAGATGTACATTTCGTTACGGCTTGGTTACTCAACTACGAGAAGATTTTCGTTTGACGAAGAGGTCGGAGCGACACCCGAAAGATCTCACGAATCATTGGCACTCTCGGTTCGACCGAACATTTTCTCGAGGATCTCTCGAACGACCGGACAAATGTCGAATTTTGTTTGGTAAACGTGTTCGTTGGCTAACTCGTTCGACAATGCTTGTTAACTCGCGTGTTCGTTTGGTTTCATCGAGCGTTCAGACAGACGCTTATATTTTCAGCCAGTGGTCTTTCGCGACGATCCCGGATTCACGAACGAGCAAAATTATTGTTATTTCGAATCATGAGAGCTAATTGAGATTCGAGAAAGATAAATATCGCTCGTTGTGCGAGTATAGATATCCGTTTGAAAAATTTTATAGAGCTATTCAGAGAGTTATTCAATTAAGCCGGAGTGATCTCATGATTATTTTTTTTTCTTTTTTAAGTTATTAAATTATCAACTTAGTTATTAACTTTTAAATAATGAATTCAATTATCAACTTGTCAAAGTTATTCGATTATTAAGTTATTAAATTATTTAACTCTTAACATTAGAATTTGTTACATCCATAAAAGAACAAAAATCAACATTTCGGAGTGCATTTCGGAGATATTTCATCCGATTATCTATTTAATTATAATAGTTATGTAAATTATCCGATCGTGAAATCGATCGTGATAAAACCATAGAGCTGAAAAGTGTAAAAATTTCCGGTGTCCCAGAAGCATCGAGCCGACGTTCGCGGGGTCATATCCTACACGCTTATCCTACGTCGAGAATCCATACGCGATCCGCTCATGTCTCGTTGAGCCGGCGAGAAAGAGATTTACCGCCTCTGCTACAAACTTCAGCCGAGCCGCGGGTTTCTCCGACGAGATCTCCGATCGCCCGATGCCGCATCTCCATTCTTCGCGTATAATCTTCATTCTAACGTGATACAACGTAACACACAGATACGTCCAGTCCAGGATGGACCAACCGGTGTTGCCGCAAACGCTTGGTGTCTATTCCACGGCGAATAACCCGGGTCTCTCGTTCTTCTTAGTGTCACGCTGCGTTCAACCGAGTCAACTTGGTCCACCGCATTGCCTTCATTACCATATCTAAGATGCAATCTCTTCTCTCTTCCATCCACCGACGGATTAATGCGTCGAGATACATATATACATATACATACATACATACATACATACATACATGTTTGTTGGATTGCACTCGTGAAGTTTCGTAGTTTGTTTCCCGAAGAACACGCCGCACGGTAGAACGATGGGCGTAACGCGCGTTGAGACGTTTACTCTCGCTCTCTCTCTCTCTCTCTTTCTAGTGAAGCCTCTTGGTCGGACGTCCCGCGGCGAGGACGTGCCGCAAGGCTATGTCCATCAGGTCCGAGTAACCTTACTTTTTCACTTTGTGTCCAAACCCCTCAAGAAAACAATTTTCCATCCAACCGAATGATAATCACAAATGTGACACGCTGAGCTCGATTATTTTCCATCGGTCACTTTTAGAATCACACACAGTCCGTATTATACAAATCTAATGTGACCCATGATTTATATTGACGGAAATTTGATTTGTGTGAGTTTTTCTTTGTTTGGTTGTTTAGGTGAAGACCGAGAGACTGACGCCCGACAACAATTCGACGTCTTCTCGAAGCGTAACGCCATCGTCGTCGAGCCATCCGGGAACGCCACCAAATGCAACGTCCCTCGGGGGACCAGAAGGTCCACCGGCGCCCCATCATCTCAAACACATGGAACAGATGATGGGACGTAATTACAGCGATTTCATGAGAAGCCTAGCCGCAAAGTACAACAACGCTAATCCGAACGAGTGAGTTGGCAATACGAAAATTGAGAATACAAAAAATTGGGTTCGGGGTCGAAATCCAGAATGAGCAATGTCCGGAAAAAATGAAGTACCAGATTTTTTGGTTCTTTTAATTGACACTAATAAAATTGGACAGTTACTTTAGCACGCCGAGAAACGGTTATCCACCGGGTTTGGATCCGCGATTTCCGGCGTTCAAGGCAGCCGCGACGCCGTTCGTGGGTCTTATGGCACCTCTGGGACAGCCCCAACCACCGACCGTGCCAACGACGTCACCGCTGTCCGGCAAGGATCCGTCAAAGGAACCCAAACCGGACAATCTATTCGGCAATCCCGTGTTTCCACCCATGCTCGATATGTCGTCGACGCAGGCGTTGCTGCATATGGTGCGAACGGCAAACGCCGCTCAAAACGCCGCGGAATTGGAAACTTATCTCAAGGGTGAGTTTTCCGCATTGCGGGATTTTCGTTATCGTGCATTTTTTTTCTTTTTATTCACAAAAAATTCAATCGTAGCATGTTAATCATAAATACCCGTTTGAAAAAGTATTGAAAATACTTTCATGATATTCATCTTGACAAATATGAAAATTCCATCGCAAAACAATTGAGAGTGAAGGTACCAAAGGCGCCATCCCACAAAGCACACACTTTACGGGACGGCGAAAATACGTTCGCATTCGAAAAGTGCTGTATTATTTATCAAAACCAGGAAAACAATTCACAATTATCTTAGAAATTTGAAAAAAAAAACCCAAACGTAGCACAATAATTATCAATAATATTCATTAAATCGGAAAAAGTATTTCAAACACATTCACATCGAACGAAGGTCTCTATCCTGGCCCAAGATTTTTTTCCTCCAACTCTCAAAAATCGTTCAATTCAACATCAATGTTCAATCAATACGTTTTCGATCCATTTGCAGGAGCGAACAAACGTGACGTAGGTGTGACGAGTCCCCTGGATCTCTCGAGTCCGGGTGGTTTTGCACCCCGCAAACGTCAACGAACGGAAACCCGAAGATCGGGTAGCGTGTCACCGAAACCAAAGCCCGCGTCGATGCCCCGACCGAATACACCCCCACCGGTCAGATGTCCCTCGCTGTGCGGTCACATGCCCTGCGGAGACGGACAAGCCGTTAATCGCTGGACCGTCGATGACGTCGTCAATTACGTGTCGTCGATCGAAATTTGCACGGAGTACGCACAGGTGAGTCATCCTTCCTCGTAACACACAAGTCACACACATTGTTCCAGCGTTGAACATTATCACTTCCAACATACAGTGTCTTCGACTATTCGTTGCTATCCGCTAAAACTGCACCGGCATTATCGTGTGTCAGCAAAACACAACAGCGCGTTCGAACAAAACATCGTCTCGTAAATCAACTTAAAACCATAAAACCCATGATAATCGCATCAAACACGAGATTCGCAGCTGAATGATCCTCTCACGATGCCAACGATCCACCGGATGATTCATTCGCGTCGTGAGGAAAGATAATTATCCGCATTTTTTATTACGTCCATTTAGAATTATTTTTTTCGTTGTATTTTTTTTGTTGCACAAGTAAAAAAATTATATACAGTCTACGTATAAACTGTATATATAGGGGTATACAGTCTGTATATAGATTATCTATAGACTATATATTTTTTATAATACTAATAATAATTATTATTTTTTATTATTATTATTATTATTATAGTATAATAACAGACATAATATATATATGAGACATTCCGCATCATTTCGGCTAGTAAAAAAAATGTTCCACAAATCATTTTAAGAAATTGAGTCATTATATTGAATTATATTCACCAACTGCCGAAATTTTTAAAAAATTTCTGACGTTTTTCTGGTTAATTAACTTTTTCTTCAAATTTTTCCATTCAAATTGCTGTATCTTCGGCACGATTTGACGTATTAAATATGAAAAAACGAAAATGTGCGTCTTTTTATAGCCTCCCAGAAAAAAATTAATTGAGACTTTATGGAGCAAGTTGAACGTCCGTTTCAGAGTAAAATATGCCAAAATATTTTTCTTCTAAAAAAAATGCGTTATTTTAGTTTTCGAAATTTTCGCAAATTCTCAATACGAAAAACGAATTTTTGGTATTTTTTGTATTGTGGGATCGTTAATCGGTAATACGTAATTTTACCGATTTAATTGATAGCTTTTTTTCAGTTTGATTCTTTTTATTTCATGTGCTCCAGTCGCTTTTATACATAGATTATACAATAACCAAATAGTCTACACAAAGTCTGTATACAGTCTATATAACATCTATATATCGTTTATCTCTATTATTATACTATAATAATAATAATAATAATAATAATAATAATAATAATAATAATAATAATAATACTAACAATAATAATAATAATAATAATAATATCAACACCATACTATAATATCCATGTATAATCTCTGTTGATATATAATCTACATAGACTCTCATCCCATTCTTACATACCTACAGTTTATACATATAATTTTTTCACTTGGGGATGACTTGGCTGAACGTCGTCACAGGTCGATGATTCGCAAATTATCAAAAAGGAGTAGTACGTCATCGGTCGACGCGGCAATTGCTCGTACAAGCTAACGATCCTGATGCTTCTGCAACGCCTTGCCTTGCCCCTCCACCCTCCCCTCCCTGCCCTTCCCATCTTCACCTGATACTTCGTTCTGCTGTTACAATCTTCACCTCGACGGCTAGTTAACGGCAACAACGGCATCTTCGAGAGGGGGGGGGGGGTTCATTGCTCGATGGCGCGCAAATTCTCGTGCTGTTGAGAGCCGTACCACAAAGTCAGATATATATGCGACTTTTGCCCCTGCAGCGCGGATGCACCGGATGGCTCGCATCCGTCAATCCGACAGCCCGCATTGCTTCGCTTCTGATGCTGCTGCTGCTGCTGTTGCTGCTGTTGCTGTTGCTGTTGTCCGTCCGTGTGCACAAAGATCGGTGTAACAGCGGACACGGCATCGCGTATACATCGTGGCACGGTGCATCGGCGCTTTCCACTAATGACCCCTCGAAGCCATACGTATATCGCGACCCGGTATACTACGCTCGTACCACTCGCGCGCGCAAGCGCGAACCCTTCACCCGATCGTTGTCCTCACGTCCGCACTTTCTATCTTCCTTCCTTCATCCAATGGACTCAACGACGGACTCAAAGACGAGAGTTTAAGAACGACCATTTATTTTATTTATTTTATTTATTTTATTTATTTTATTTATTTTATTTATTTTATTTATTTTATTTATTTTATTTATTTTATTTATTTTATTTATTTTATTTATTTTATTTATTTTATTTATTTTATTTATTTTATTTATTTTATTTATTTTATTTATTTTATTTATTTTATTTATTTTATTTGTTCATTAATTAATTAATTAATTTATTTATTTGACTTCCGTTTGACTCTGCTGTGCGGTTTTCCGAATTTGTTTCTTTGAATCCCATTTTTCAGAGTTCCGTAGAATCTAGGAACCCTTATGGTTTCGCAAAGTCCGTCCGGCCGTCCGTCCGTCAAAATCTAGCTTTTAATCAGTACATTTCATCAAAATTATAACGAAAACTGTAGCAATAACAGCTTACGAAATCAATGAAAATTCTTTTTTCAAAATTACATTAATTTCTATAAAATATATTAAATCGCCCATAAAAATGAAAAATAAAAGAAAAAAAAAGATGGCTACGGGACCCTATCATGTGCGTGTCCAACAGGCTATTTAACTACTTTTTTCAACTTTGGCGAGTTAAACTTGAATTTCGAGAAAAGCTAGTTCCGGAATCGTCAATAACGATATAAATCTTCGATAATTGCCGATTGATATTCCAATTTGTACACGTCGATGTAATAAACGATGGGTCAATATCGTCGATTCCATTAATCGTCAATTACATTTTATTCATCGTTGACGACAACACACGGACATCGGTAATTCAGTTTTTTTTTGTTTCTTTCTGTTTTTTTTTTTTTTTTTCGAAACAACGAACGATCCCGTGGCTCGGAAATATTATTCACTCGCCAAATCTTTTATTGCCCTGGCTTCGTCGCAATGTAACCCAATGAAGATAAACTTCGGTCTCGCTAATAAGCGAAGCCGAACGATGTAGTCCTCTCACGACGCGTCACGCTGTGACGATCGTAAATTTCGGAAAGCTCGTTAAAACGTCTGTGTGTGAATATTCATGAGCTCGGTCCTCGTGTACTTTTCTGCGCTGTGTAAGACATATATATATATACATATAATCTGTTTCGTGCGTAGCGTATGGGAGGCCGGGGCGAAATGGTGACGTCAATAGAATGTAGACATCCAGACACTCCATGCGAAACGTTGACATCCTCAAAATCTTGATAAACGTGACAAAATTTCATACTCCACAATTCTTCACGAATTTTAAAGTACCGCGAATTAGTAGATAAAAATGAATAAAAATAATAACAATAACGAGAAAACGTGTGACACGAAAGAGGGTTGAGATAAAAAATATTCTCATCATCGATGACTTTCGACGATCTCAAAATTTCGTTGAGGCAATCAATCCCTTCGGTTTAAAAAAATACATCTCGTTGCAACCTCATTCTTTTGATTATTGTTATTATTATCATCATTCTTGTTTTATTTTGGTTTATGAAGTTTTTAACGTGCTTCGACGAATCGATCTTGTTATACATGTAATTTCGTAAGATGATTATTATTATTATTATTATTATTATTATTATTATTATTATTATTATTATTATTATTATTATTATTATTATTATTATTATTATTATTATTATTATTATTACATCAAAAGTTCGATTATCGTGGCACAGTTGAATCGTACAATTTCACGAGAAATCCGGTTGGATTAATTAACCGACGTAACGTGGTTATTCGTGCAGGTGCTAACGATTCACAGTGACCGGTGTGAGATTGTCGTATCTCGATAAGGGATACCTATCTTCATTAGGAATATATAAAGAGGCCCCTTGGCAATCCTCGGCTCGATTCGTAGTTTAGCAGTTGGTTTGCCTCAACGCCCAGTAACGCACTTTTAAAAATCTTTCTCAGTATTTCTCGTTGAAATGAATGCTACAAAACACACACACACACACACACATGGACACATGCACAAATAAGTTTCGTTACCAGCTTGCGAATGGAGAGCGTACAATCGAACAGCTTATAATTCTCGCGACTGTCCCTTTTACCATCGTCCGAATACGTTCGGCCTCTTTCTCGCTCGTTAATTCGCAATCACACACGGCTAGACTAAAGTGCACCGAGAGGAGTTTCGCTTGTGCGGCGCATGCGCGCGCGCGGCAATCGTTTAAGGCACGTCTCACGGAGAGCGGCAATTAGAGCTCGCTCCGGTTCGATCTATACAAACGCATCTGAGGTAACTCGCATAAATCCAGAACGAGCCCTCCCCCCCCCCGCCCGCCTCCGATCTTCCCACTCCTTCAACGTTCACCTCGACTATCACCGCATTATTATCGTTCGATGTGAAAAATGCATTTAGAATGCACTTTCCAACGAATAATTATGATTAATTATCATCGCGTGCGATAATCAATCCATTGGAAAAATGTTGACAATAATTGTGAATAATTCAACGGCGAAACATTGAACAACTATTAATCTCAATATTTTACAAAGGTTGTTTTTTTTATTTTTTATCAACGGGAAAAAGAAAGAAAAAAGAAGATTTTGAAAAATTACCCGAGAGAATAAATTCATAGGATCGAAATTAATAGATGTGTGGAATTAATTTATTTATCCAAACGTTTCACTGGCCTTTTAGCCCCCTCCCCTGCCACCCACCCCTCCTGGTAGACATCCGAAATTCATTTTTCCCTCACGTTGTTAACCTTCGGCCTCTTACTTTATCAATGATTCAACTGATTAATTCACTAGAATATTTGAAAAAGCAAAAAAGAAACGATTATTAGGGTTCCGTAGAAATCTAGGAACTCTTATGGTTTCGCCAAGTCCGTCCGTTTGTCCATCTGTATGCCACAGGCCTCCCATTCTCTCGGTTATGGATCGATTGAGATGAAATTTGGTACACACACGAAGATCGGTGGCCTAAAAACAGAAATAACAACATAAAAAAAAAATGTTTTTGACCCCCCTCCCGCAAATTAAACAGTGTTCACGATTTTTTTTTTTTTTGCTCACACGATTGAGTGAGCAAAAATCTTTGGATAGGTCTCTTCAAATGCAACAAATAATGTCCTGAGACCTTTCCATTTCAACCCTTCGGTCATGAGATATTTGCTTTCAAAGTCGTTATCAGAGTGCCCCCCCCCCTCGAACTTTTAAACTATCGATGCAAAAAATGTGAAAAAATTTCAAAATCACAGCTTTTAATTAGTAAATTCAACCAAAATTATAACGAACACTGCAGCAAAAATAGTTTACGGAAAATATAAAAATAACCAACTGAACAATTTTTTTTCAAAATTTACGCCTACGGAACTCTATCATGTGCGTGCCCAAAACGACTCGATTGTGCAACACAAACGAAACACCTTCGACTTGACAAAAAAAGTCTCTCTGCAAGAGTAATCGTAAATCTCGTGCACGTATACGTCGACGACGTAGTGTATTATCTTCGTATGGGTTTATAACCAACCGATCGGTGCGCGTTGATGGTGATCGGTCGTATCGGTCGAGAGAGGGTCTCTCTGATGACTATGTAGGTGTAACTTATGGGTAACAAGGCTTCCCCGGATTATCACGAGACAGCACCAGGGATAGGTTTCTGTGGGACATGCACTTCTCGTAGGTTCAGCCTCTACGAGGGTTAAAACCGTCTACGTTCTGTTACGTCTATACATAGCCATATATACATATATACATATATGTAAACGACAAGAAGCACACCCGTGTCCACGTGAACGTATGCAAGCGCAGGGTCGTTAGAAAGTCATGAATGTGGAGCGCATAGTCGGTTCGTTCGTCTTCCGCGGTGGTGCCCCCCCCCCTAGCGCCCCTTCGGGCCCTCACGTATACGACCGGGGCACGGATCGCTCACAGAAACGTCGAGGACCCTCGTCTTCGTCCACGATCCCCGTCGTATCCCACGCCAAACTCCATCCTCGTTGCTTGTCGCTCATAGTTTCTTTCGTTCTTTCTCTCTCTTTGATACTACAAATATTACTAGTCTCGTTATTCTATCCAATTTCCCTCTGCGCAGATATTATTACTGTTATTATTTATTAAAATTTTATTTTTCAATCTCTGTAGTTTCTGTTATTTGCTTTTTTATTTTTTAAAAATCTTTATTTTATTTCAAGCATTTTTGTATTATTATATTTGGCTGCGTATTGCTCTCTGAGGGCTTTCGAGCCTGGATCACGAAATAAACGCATCTTAATCGATCAATCAATCTTTCTCTCTCTCTCTCTTTCTCTCCCTCTCTCTCTCACTCTCGAACTCATCGAGCTTATCTTCACCGATCGACCGATATAAATCCGCTATGCGAAATATTCGGTCATCCAACAATATCCCAAAGCGATCGAGAATCGCAATTCGCACCAATGTACGCACCTCGTGGCTTTCAGACTCGCTTTTCAAAGGAGTATGATGAAAAGCCGTTGTAGCCGTAGTAGATTATGCAGCCCCGATCCCACACACACACACATTCGTACAAACCTGGCATACAAAACATAAATATATATTCATATACTCGATGATTCATCGATTTCTCAGCAACATTCACGAAAAACCGTTACGCTAATTGCGATCTCTCGTGTCCATTGTTTAGCCCGATGGATGTGTATACCGGTGTGCGTGTGCCGCGCGCGCAATGTAACTCTTATTCATCGTTTCTCCGACCGTTTTGTATGAACTCTACGGGGCGTTATGTGTTGCATACATCAAAGCTCTCGGTGCGTATAATGCAGAACTCACGGATCGTACGAACGAGTGAACCTGGGCATATGTATATATTGTATATGGCTCCTTTGGCAATGGATTTCCCACACGATTCCGTCTATTGCCGGAGAGCTGTTCGAAACCTCTGCCCCTCACCGTCCCCCTCGCTTTTCGTTCCCGGGGGGCTCCACGTTCCCTCGATTTTCAATCAACGAACTACGGGCGCGCGAAGTACCTTTTCCTCGTGACCGAGTTAATGACGTGTGCGTCTCTGCATCGCTCTCGTTCGGTTCCAGACCGCCATCCACCGCTTCGACCAACTTTGCGGAAGGTGTTTGTATGTGTTTGTATGTGTGTGTGTGTGTGTGCGTATGTTTCTGAGTGTGAGTCTTTTGGCGTTATATGGCACGGGGAATATATAAATAACGCGTTGGCCACGTACTATATCGTCTTAGGCACACGTCCGAATTTTTGTCTCAACTCTTTCACACACTCACACACACTTACACACACTTACTCACACACGTACAGGTGCACGAAGCAATGTAGTCTGAATTTAGCGTACGAGTGAGACTTTCTAACGATTCGGTACGGACAAAACCGCTCATGATTCGACCCCGGTCGACCTCTCGTTCGAGACTGTTTCAATGTGTGAGTGTGTGTTACGCCTTCGACGCACGTGGTATCGTGCATGTGTGAAAGAAATCGATACGGAAGGGGATTGCCAAGTGATAAATTAATCATTAACGTCTCGGTCGAGAATTTTTTTGCGATCGCAAAGCGATGCCGGATAAACCGAAAAAAATCATTAAGGTAGTACCCTCCATAAGAGAGTTTCTCGTCAGATTTTCATGATACTTGGAGTAGTTATAGGTATTGATGAGAAAAAGGTTCAGTTAAATTTTTATGGCTTTCCGGAGCGCGAGCAAAAAGATATCAACACTTTTAATTTCACACGTTTAACATCGAGCCTTATGGAGAATCATGCTCAATTTGATATGATTCAAAAATTCCTCGTCAGATTTTAATGAAAACACTTAAGCTGCAAGTTGAATATTCGGAGAACATTTTGGGCACTTGAGAGTAGAGATCAGGAGACTGTGATGATAATAATAAGCAAATAAACATCGGGAAAATACAGTTTATATCAGGAATTGGTCGTGATCCACCTGTCGGGTGATTCTTGTAATTCAATCTTCGTTCCGGGACTGAACGCGAAAAAAACTCGTTGAGAAATGGAAAGTTGCCGCGGTTATGGATTCAATACGGTTTATTAAAATATTATTAACCCCGATGATCGAAAGATCGACGATGAATTAATATTCACCCCACGTGTCTAACTCCATTTCAACCGAATACATGAATATATATATTATATATATGTATGCATGACTTTCTTCGTCGGTAAACGGCTTTTCGTGAACCATCGAGAGAATACTCATCGGTCATTATCGAAATCGACTTGCTCGATCTCGACGTTAATTATTGATTTATTCGTTGTTACGTCGTACTGACTAATGCCCGGCAATCATGATGTTCGCATATCTTCATAACTGAGATTGAATGATACAATATTTCGTGCGATTTATCAGAAGGAAACGTTCGTAACTCTCGCGCGTTATTGCACAGACTCAATATCAGTTGAGGGATCATCGCGGAGAGCTTCTTGGGACGTGTGTCGGTTGAGCTCTCGGTGCCGATCGTTTAACACGTCGGTCGAGAAATCGAGTCTGCATGGTTGGGTACATGGAACACATCCTCGATAATCACGCTAGCTCTTCCTGCTGTCCGTAACTGCTAAATCTGACACAAAATCATACAACTGAACAAAACGTAAAATTTTAGAGCATTATCAATCGTCATTGAAATCGTCATCACTCGTTGCTAAAAAATAACTAAAAATTTACAATCAGCATAATTATACAGAGTATTCGAAAAAAAAGTTTTTCAAGATGTTTTTCATGTTCAGTGACCCAAAGAAAGCGGGAAACAAGTTCTTGTCGTGAATTTCAATGATTCTCAATTTTCAAGACATTATTTTGCCTCCGGGGATTACACACTTTTAAATTACGCATCGTTAGGATGAGAAAAGCATGTCGGTCAAAGTTGTATTCCGTTGCTATTTCAACTATAATAAATAAAATCAATATACATAATAAAAATTGAAAAAAAAAAATTATTTGGAACCCATGTGGGTGGCGAAAATATGAAAATTGAAAAATGTCCTTTCTAAGGACCACTCAAATATTTATATATTTGAGAGTTGGAACACAAGCCGGAAGCTTGTGTTCTGAGATTCGCGGCAAACTTTCAAACAAACGTCAGACGATACGTATTTTTTGTCAAATGGGCGCGACCAGTGAAAAAAAAACAATGGAACTGAAATTTAATTTCAGCTGTTTTATGTCATTCTGGGGCCGATCTGTCAGATAAACTGACGTCTCTGGACTGCAAGGTAAACAACCACTAGTTTTTCTTCAGAAGGTTGCAACGCACTCCAGAATAGTCGTAGAGCAATGATAGAAGGCACAAGCTTCCGGCTTACCCGCCTCTCATTGGTCCCCTTGTAACTCATTTTTCCCGAAAACTACTGATCGAATTTAAATTCTGCAAATGGATTTTCGTCTCGAAATTTAACAGGGAATACACCGGTTCTCACCTTATTCGATGATTACGAGACACTCATAGGAATAGTACTAGGCAAAGCGTGTAGGACGTGAGCTCCAACGGAAGATCGTGAGAGGTATGTTGGAATCCACGATATTCGCGTTAAGTCGAACGTTAGTTATATATACACACATCTATATATATATATATATCGACGAGCGCGCGTGCTGGTCAGCTCTGTAGTCCGGCGGTGCGGTGGAGGCGCGCTCGGGCGTCCCTATACCACTGCTACAGCGTTAATTAGCTCAGAAGCCACGTGCTAGGGCTTTCTCCCTCGCTACTTCGCCGCAGCGGCAGCACGCGTACCGGTCGAGTAGTAACACACATACACACACACAGACACACACACAGTACGAGCACATACGGTTATATAGTTGCAATATCGTGGCGATCGTGCTTGCTCGGCTAACCCGATCAACATCACTCGCCACTGCTTAGTTTTTACCTAACGGACTGATCGCTGCCCTCTTCCTCCCCCCCCCCCTTCGCGCCCTCCATCAAATAACGGGGCCCCGAGGCGTGCAATTCTCGCACACGCCTTGCCACACCATACGGATATACCATACACGTAAAAATGTACCTGCACGATGTGGTTTTCCAGTTTCGCACACGGTTTTACATCCGGCGACCGATTTTTGCGCCCTAGGTTATCCGAGCATCGTTTTTGCAACTCCATCCGTACCATTTGACTTTAAAAACAAAACGCGCCCTTGATTCCCGTTGGAATATGAAGCGGTTGTTGAAAAATTGTTGTTGTTATTGTTTTTTTATCGACCTGGTGATTCGTTACAACTAGCGAAGCGGACTAATTGATCGATCGGGCTTTCTTTTTCCATGGCCTAGTGCACAGACGCTCTCGAGAACTCGACTTCGAATGAGAGATGAGGCGTAGTCGATGTATCTCACCAATTAGAGAGAATCCATTCAGAAGAAATAAAAAAAAAAAAAAACAATAAGATCGTAAAGAAAAAAACAACACAGAAAGACTGCAAAGTACGATCGTTATGATATAAATTACATCGATGCATCAATACTATCGAGACGTGAACAACGTTATCAACGACACTTCTGTAATCAAACGCCAGCCATAGAATTTTTACAAAATATTCAAATTCTTTATTCTCATCTTTTCATAAGAATGCAAAATTGAAAAAAAACCAAAAAAAAATGAACGAAGCTGCTGGTTCGTCGTTGTCCGTTGCTAGTCGGCGGTAGTCGTGACACAGCGTGGGTGTCTCCATTCCGGGATTATCGTCGAATCCCATCGAAAAATCTTTATCCCCCCCCGTGCTCGTTAGGCCTATGACTAATTATACCTCGTTATAGGTCAATCCTTAATTACGCGACATTGGTGTCCCGTGCAGTCACTGGCGCAACTTCTTTCGCGTCTCTTATCGTTACCACCATCTTCGGGATAACCACTCGGGCAACAGGTTTTCTCATCTCCGGCTATACGCCACGATAGTTCCGATCCTTTCCAAACTCTCTCAACTTGTTCCTTCACAGCGACGAAAATAATTAAAGGAAAAAAAAAGAAGAAGATGCTGTCCCAAACGCCCAAGCTCGAGCGAGTCCATTATCGTTTTTTTTTTCGTCGAAATCACTCAGCAGAATGGAAAAAAAAATTGATTCCTGACGATATCCTTGATTACCGAAAAATATAGAAAAAAGCAAACAAGAATCCCTCATCCTGCTATCATGATTTCGTTCTCATTGCTCCGACGTGTAACATCACGATCAATCATGTCGATGACGCGTTTGCGAGTGTCCTTATATTCACGTCACGAATTTATCGTATTTCACGCTACACAAGCTAAGCGCAGTCTCTTGTTATCATTTGAGGATGTGCGAATTGCGCAAACGACAACACTTTTAAGCTTATTATGGCACAGCTGCATCGGCGCACGAGATGTCTCTCACAGTGCGGTCAGTTGGAGGGGGAAAATGATTGCGACGACCGAAGATGAGACTACGTTGAATCCTGGAACCATATCGGAGGGCCTTGAGGCGGGGGTGGGGGTAGGGGGATGAGGGGATTGCTCCGATTCTTCGATGCATCTTCACCGATTACGGAACTTTTGGTGCTGATGAATGGCCCGCAGCTCTCCACTTTCGTCCGGATCGCCGTGTCTACTGGATCTCCTACGATCCATTATTTCTCAGTTTGGTTATGTACACCTTCGAGCCGTCATTCTTCTCCCTCGCTCACAAATCCAAGAACTATCGTGTCGTGCTTCGAGCGACAGATCTGGGTTGCCCGGGTTATTCGTCTTTGCTTGCCTCATCGTACGCTCCGTAAACGTTTTATAGATTTACATGTATATATATATATAGATAAAGATATAGATATATGGATATATGTATGTGTCTGCTATAACCAGATTCAACAACTTATGTATACACGGTTTTCCAAACGTGATTATATCCTCTCGCTGGTGCACAAACGTGTAACACACGGTCGACTGTGTCGTATAGCAGGCACTCCCACGTGGCATTTTCATCTATTCGTCGGTACCGAACGATCGACATCTATCTCGATCTCACTGTTCGTTATATCCTCCGTCGTCTTCCCAAACACACACGTACACACACACACACACACACGGAAGTCATCAATCAACGTTACTTCGTCTTCTTCGACGTCGTTTGAGTGACACATCAACTCGCGTTTTAATTACACAAGACTATTATAAACTTCTTATATTTTTATTTTTATACATTACATTTATTTATATAGACAAAAATAGAGGTGTATTATTATTATTAATGTGATATCTATAAATATATGGTAGTAGTAGTGAATGTATTTATTAGCAATATTTTACAGAAATTTTCATTACTACAGATTTTTATATTTTTATATATATATATATATATAAACATATATTGCAAATAGGCCATCGTCGCAGGTCCTACAGTCTGAATGAATACACATTTTTTAATAAATATTGATATATCATATTTTTTATCTTTATCTTCTCCAATCGGTATTACAGATTATTATAACAAGGTCACCCTTCGTCAAAGTACGTTAAAAACATGATATAAAGAATTTACTATAAAAAAATACGGCCAAAGCAACCAGCCAACAAAAATCATAGATTATCGATCTTTTTTTTTCGACAAGAAAACCGTAGAACTATTTCGTTGTATTTGCTGTTTTTTTCTCCATCATCGGGTGAATGACTTCACAGCCACCTGTGAAGATGGCGACCACAACTGGGGCGGCCAGCGTGAGATCGTCAGGGAGAAGGGGCGATGGGGGGAGGAGAGGAGGGGCGGCGGGGTTGGGGCGATAACCTTTGGTAGAAAGTAATGGTAACGGCGGATCCAACGCTACCGCAAAACGTTCGTTCGGTTGCAGTTATCGTATAACAACAAGACGGACCCTCCGAGAATGACGTGCGATAAAGGTCGAAGCGCATTCGGCTGTTTTACCGGTTATAACGTTGCAAAATATATATTTAACCATTACATATATATAAATATAGGTATATATATATATATAACCGATTCCGAGGGGTTCTCCGTAGGGTCACTGGGTTGAGCGAAACACGAAGGAGAAATTTTATTGGGTGGGGCCCGGGGGTTCTCCATCATGCTAACCCCACGGAATTCCACCGTTTTTTTCCGCTCGTTGCATTCCAATTAAAGTGTTTTATGTCACGACACCGCGCATACCGATGTCCATCGGGTGTCTAAAATATCTTCTCCCTCCCCCTCCTCTCTCTCTTACACACACATGCGACCCTTCGCACACACAAACACACACTCCGACCTTCCCTTAAAAAAATCCTCCGTCATCCGGTAGTCTCGTTAAAACTTCGTTCCCCTAACTATTTCGCGATGAATCTCGCCAACCCATCCGTCCGCGAAGGGAACTACTCTCTCTCGATAACCCACCGACTTCCCCTTCCCCTCATCCTTCCCTCCATTTTGCCCCGCTGGAAATTGTGGTTAAACGAACTCGATGAGCGCGTATTGCCTTTTAAAGGTATCGTCCATTCTGTCTCCCGGCTTGTCTCCTTCGAACAGTGATTCAGACTTTGAGCGTGTGTCTCGACGCGGTGAACGGAGCTCTTTCCTGAGCTTGGAAGAGATCCCGAGACGGTCCGGGTATATATAATGGGCAGAAAGGTTCCGTCGGGATCTCGCATTGCGTTGGGATGCGTGCACGTGGGTTCTCGAAGACCCGGAGGGAACGTCATAGACAGCCTGGTATCTTTATCGAATCCGATTCGACTGACAAACTGTGCGGAGGATCGGCCAAAAGACGAATGGCCGATCTGCATGAGGTATGGAGTCGTGCTCGTTGCGATTAGTCAACGGAAGATGCGACTAGCCGCAGTACCGAGGCATTACGCAGTCTCCTGTATGGGTGAGCCTATCGCTATGCATGTATTTATATGTGTATGTAGACATGTGTGTATGTGCTCTCGGCGTACTCCACTCTAATGGGCATCGTTAGCCGTTCACGTGAGGCGACGTAGGATCGCCCGGTTCGAGACTTATATTCCACTCCCTGGTCTCCATGTACATACAACTAGTAGGTACACCGATGAGAACCTAAGTGTGTGTGTGTGTGTGTGTGTGTGTGTGTGTGTGTGTGTGTGTGTGTGTGTGTGTGTGTGTGTGTGTGTTACATCGACGATCCGGGACCGAGAGAGCCGATCGAACTCGGGGCGTGCACGAGTTACAACGCAACGCGTCGATCGCGACACGAGAGACGTGATCGCCCAGAGTCATCGCGGAGTTGGGCTGAGGCTTAGTCGATGCGATGAGGTTACCAACGCTGTTCGGAAAATCGCGCAGGTGACCGTCCGACCCGTGGAATTCCACGTACGATTAATGGTTTCTCGGCCAGTGTTGAAGAAAGGGGAGGGGAGAAACTGGAGTAGCTTCGTGGGATACGAAGGAGAGGAAAGATGAGAAGGAGGAGGAGGAGAAGCCAAGCCAGAAGTCCAAACGCGACTCTCTCGTATCCTGAGCTCCATCGCAGGCTACCACTTTTTGTCGATTCTCTGTCTTGGTTCATCTCTTTCTGTCCCTCTTCGAATCTTGCCTCCTACGTTTTCACGGTATTCTTTGTCATTCGATACTTTTGTTTTGTTGTTTTTCGGGTTTTGGGGCAGCTGAATGAGGAAGAAGATGGTTGAGCCCGAGTTCGACTTGCTTGGAAGAGGGTGTCTTGACATTCATTAATTTCACATTCCTTTTTGTGGAACCTCTCTGATCTTTATTATCGAAATAGATGTAGCATAGACAGACGAGATGAACTAGGTCCTAGCGCTGGGGAGCTATCAGCTAGCTCACTCCTTCTCGCGCGACTCTGTTGCTGTCGCAGTCGAGTCGCAAATTTGTGAAGAAAAATTGCGACTCGACAGTGTTCCGGAATTTTTTTTTTTTGCTCACACCACTGAGTGAGATATCTTTGGATGGGTCTCCTCAAATGTAACAATTTTTAAAAATCTCATGTCAGTACCAGTGATTTTGAAAATAAGGATAGCGCGAATGCTCCAATCGTGAAATCGTCGATATCTCAATTATATAGTACATAAGAATCTAATTATCATTCCATTATTATACACGATAAAGTCCTGCTGATACTTGTCCGACTTTTTTTTTATCATCATCCCATTCGAGGGTGTATTCACCTCATTGTCTTTTCGCTGTGTTCATTCATTCGTATTCTTCGTTCCAACACGACGGAGCGACAGAGATGGAATACGCCTATTAAAGTACACGTTTTTATATGTATATACATATAAATATATATATATATATATATGTGATCGCGAAGTCAGAAGTGGGTCGTTGCACGGGTGCGGTAGCCCCGGACACACCGTCTATACGAGGAAGCAAACACACTCCTGTGTACCCTGTTGCATTGCTCGTGCACGTTCTCGGTTGCACTGTGTGCTGCTGCACCGAGTTTACCGATCTCATTCCGGTCACGATGGTAATGATAATTAATCCAGCGGCCGCGCCGCCGGGACTGACCACTCCTCGTTCTCCGCGAACCCCGCAGCCTCCCCCTCCTCCTGCCCTGCTGCAACAACGGATGCTCCCAGCTTGAAGAGACCTCTGGCGCGGGTCCGATCGCCTCGGACCACGTGACCGCCGCAGTTCGCCGGTTAATGGAACTGTTCACCCGATGACGCTCATGTTTCACTTGTTCTCGTTGCACCTAACTTGCTCGTAAATTTCTTCTACTTCCTTTCTTTTGTTTTATTTATTTTTGTTGCTCGCTCTTCGCTCACGTGCTGAGTTTTCCATGCCGAAGAGTCTAAATCTAATGGAGTTAACTCGACTGAGCTTAGGACGACACCAGTTATCGATTACCTTCCGTGAATCCGTTCAGGCGCACGATGATGACCGCACCGTCGATGACCCCGAGCTGCAGGATGTACCACGTAATTCGCGGTGACCCTACTTGCGGCGGTCAGCATGCGGCTGACTCGAGCGTACCCCGCTTCCACAAAATTTAATTCGCCCGGGAGATCCTCGTGACGAGAGTCTAAACCGACTTTGAAGCGGCGTGGTGAACTTTCGTTGGGTCGATGGAGTTCGCGAGGTTCGCTCTCGGATTACCGAAGGAGTGAGTATCGTGGAAACTCGTACGGACGATCCGTATGCACTTTAAATCGGATCGTACATGCACTTTCGAAGCTTCGAAGGATTCTGGGGGTCAATTATGATTTGAAAGTCGACCGGTCGATTTTTACACGAAATGTTGCGAAATTTTACTTTTGACATAAAAGCAGCTCTTGAAGGAATAATTATGGACGAAATCGTTGGTAAATGAGAAATAATTGCGATGAATATCGTGTGAGATAGTGAAAAATCGCATTTCCGACTAGTCGAGTCAACCGATCGACTTTCAAATCATAATTGATCCACTGCGGGAAGATCGGGAATTTACGTGGAATTTTGTTTAATTGAAACGCTCGTGGTATTTATTCGGTTGCCAATACTTCGTTGTGTGAATGATGGAGGATTGATCATAAATTTCATGTGATTCCAGTGTGAACGATTATAGACTAGCACCAGAATATTCATTCCAACCAAAGGCGCGTGGAGCTAAAATGTCACAGAATTATAACAATATGAATACTCCGTTAAATGTTATACATAAATAAATATCTTAATTTTTAAAATTATTAAAAAAAATAGTATATTTATAAGATAAAACAATGGATACAAATGTTTTCAAATAATTACACGATCAAGACAAACCGCGCCACAAAATAATGAAGATGTCCTCGTGATTCCTCGTTTCTGTCTAAACAATCACAACTCTATCGGAACCACAGGACCCAACCGATGCAAGTTCCATTTGAATATCGTGACTGAAACGATTACTCCGAACAAACTAACCGACAACAGCGTCTATCCTCCGGCTGTTGTACCGCGTGCCAAACGCAAAGACACGTTTTACGGTTTCACTATCGAGCATTCCACTCGGGTGAGAATGTACTACCGACTAAACGTATGGCACATTGTCATAAGCCAAAGTTTCGAAAAAAGCCTTCCACGGAATACACATAACCCCCTCCCCCCGTCATCCCTCGTCCTGGCTAGTGGAGGCAAGACGACTGTGGGCAACGGTAGCAACCGCGACACACAGTGCCAAGTAAAGTGCACCAAACGGACGTTTTCTCCACCTCGAGTGTTCCGAAGATTTATTGCCACGTGTATGGCGAACTAGGTACAAGATCGGGGCACGAGTTCGCCCGGTTTGGGTTATACCTCATGCGCGCGCAATATGTTTCGCGGATCTATATACTTTCCCAGAGTGGAAACGTAACACACGGACGTATACGTACAAACTTATATCGAGGGACGAGCAGATGAATCGCAACCGTTACCGATATGCCTCCAGCCAATGCTTCCAGCACACATGTGCTAGTGTGCATGTGTGTGTTATTATAGGTTTGTGACTTGGTGTGTGCCTCCAGGTTAGGTATATCTGTCTTCACGAACTTTCGGTATCTGTATGAGCTATTGGAGAACCACACGTATCACTGGTATCGGGATATATGTTCACACATATTATGTATATACAGGGTGTCCCATTTGAAACAGTACGGTCGAATAACTCGTCAGGAAAAGGGTGACAACGAAATGGGTCGGATGAAAGTTGTAGGAATCGAAGGGGGAAACATAGTTCTGATGAAATCTATGCTCTCGCAGCTTATGTTTTTATGCTACGAGCATAATGACATTTTTTTGAAATGGTAACAATACTTTTGAATCACCCGAAGTTGTTCCTTTTTTCGAGACAAATTCAATGATACCCTATGCTGAGGATTTCTGAGGATAATATTAGTTTACGCTATATCAGACGCGATTTAAGTGTTCCACGCAGTGAGGCACACCGAATTTCGTGATTCGATACGATAGATTTTTTCATGAAAAATCGATGCGAAATCCTTAACATAGGGTATCGTTGAATTCGTCTCAAAAGAAGGAACAATTTCAGGTGGTTCAAAAGTATTGTTCCCATTCAAAAAAACTGCCGTTATGCTTGCAGCATGAAAACATGAACTGTAAGATTATCGATTTCATCATCACTAAGTGTCTCTCTTCGAACCCTACAACTTTCATCTGACCCATTTTTTTGTCACCCCTTTTCCTGACGAGTTATTCGACCGTACTGTTTTAAATGGGACACCCTGTCTATATAGGATATTTACCGAAGGAACGAGTTCGAAACCCCGCGAGCACGTGTTGTGCCATGGACTTTTCGTGGTTCTCGAACATAGTTATTGGATTCGAGTTAAATCGCTCGGCCAACTCGTGTATACCTATATACACAGCCCGATACCAAGCCCGATGGTGTTTCGCATCCACCGAACCCCCGATACGACGTAGTTTGTAAATTCGCAGAAGTGAAATAGTCCGAATACGTGAGATCGCGAGTGTATAAGGTAACTCGCGAATTATAAAACGTGCTTCGATGGTTGTAACGCGGACAAGCACGAGGACGAAGGACGAAGGTGCAGGGGGGAAGAGATGTTCTGATGTTGTTGTGCTCGAAACCATTAGGATCAACACGATATATGACGTAACCACGGCGCGTCGTGTTCTACACAAACTTGTAGCTTAGTCTCGAGCACCAACGAAGATACTGCCTGGGCTTTAAAAGAGGTATTTCAAATCATATTGCCGGTTCTGCGTCGGTTCGTATTATTAAGGAGATACATTAGGTCTCCTTCCTGCCCCCTTTCCCCTCGGCGCAGTGTGAAATAAAACCCATTTTGGATTGATGCAGCATGAATTTACCATGGATTCACCATGATTCATTCATCCAATTGAACGAATATCAACGTTTGACAGGCTTTGTGATGTTCGTTCATGGGAAATGAATTCATGAATAATTGATCTGGATAGATTAATCATTAATTTTTTTTCGTCAATCAAAGAACCTTCGAATAGATATCATTCCAAATAATTCTCCATGAATATCTTCAGAGAAATTCTTCATGGATCAATTTCCCATAACTAGCTTATTGCTCGTGCATTCATTTTCCATAAGCTAGTTATGGAAAATTGATTCCTCTGGATAGGTCGATGGAGAATTATCTGGAATTATATCGTTTTGGTAATGAAAAAACACTAAAATAAATGAGTAATCTATACAGAATAATCTATTTTTCATGAATTCATTTCCCATAAGCTCGTATCAGTGACTGTCAAACGGTTTATATTTGTTTCCTGATAAAACTGAATCCTAGCAAATTCATGTTGTATGGAATGAGTTTCTCTATACATATGGGTCTTCTCTCAGCTTTCAGACCCCTAGAGTAAAAAAATTATATATAGTCTATATATGAACTATATATAAGATTGGGCTTGTACAGTTTATATATAGACTACATAGAGTTTATGTATAGTCTATATATAATCTATATATATAAACTATCCCTAATCTCATACACAGCTATACATATAATTTTACTTGGTCCAGCACTTACAATATAGCTCGGAGAAATGGTCCCCCCGATTGTAGGGCGAGAAAGTGCCTCTATGCACGATTTTATCGACAGTCGACTGTGCAGATCCAGATGCGAGAGAATCATTGTGCATTGCCGATTCGGCAGAACGCGGGCGGGAGGGAAAAGGGGCTCGTGGTGGGGAGGGGGGGGCAGGAGATATCGCGTGAACCGGCAGACATGATTTAGAAACGTGATCGACGTGCTGGCGAAACAAACGGCATGAACAAACACACTTGAAGTCGTTGTAAAACGATCGGAGACGCGCCACACGCCGCGACTCTCCCTCCTCCTCATCCTCCTCCTGTGCTTTCAACCCCGATCGTGTTGTACGAGTCTCACATTAGGCCCATACAACCCACTGACATTATCGCCGTGTATCCGAAACGTGTGTACGATCGTGCAGACTCTCTCGCCAAGATGCATAAACGACGGAATGCGCATGCCCGGGACCCCAACTTCGCCAATCCGTTATTCATAGGACTGTTTGGCGCTTTCGGCGTAACCGGGAGCAAAGGAACGAGATCGTGATGGCGTGCGCTGCAACGATAACCCGAAAAGTGACGTCTTCGACGAGAAGATGAAGAAGGTGGAAAAAAAAAGGAAAAAAAAATTGTATGGTAATGGCAAATAGCTGACTCGAGTATTTTATTTCGAATGTTTTGAGACACGAACAAACGATTCACGAAAGAGTCTTCGGTTGTGCTTGCTTCGAAATTATTTTTTAAACCCAAAAATTTTTGTGTGTATACGAAAAAAAAAAAAAAAAAACGTCGAGATTATGATTGATATATTTAAAAAGATTGAAATTTCGACTTCTTCGTTATTATGATCCTCTTACTCTCTCTCTCTTTCTTTTTTTCTTTTTTTTTGCTACGATATTTCGAACTCGCAGATTTCCATTTCCTCAGGACAAATTGTTTTACTCGTGTGTATCCATGTGTGTGTGTGTGTGTGTGTGTGTGGAGCAACGAATTAGAAACGAGAAAAAAAATATATGGTGGTTATGCGCGCCCGGACGCCACGAGTTCTCACAGCGGTGTCGGCTGCCCCGGTAAAATTTGCAAAGTGGTATTTTTCGTCCTAGACGTTCCTTCCGGGCACGAATGCGCGAACCACGCGGTTTCTACGTGCAATTTTTTTTTTTTGTTTTGTTCTCGTTCTCGTTTCAAAAACTCCTCCCGCGTCTGGGTTTCTCTCCCACAACCGCATTCCCTACGGTTATTCGGATCGCGCCCGCCCGCGCCCGCGTTCACCAAACTCTGACCTTCACCTTCGAATCCCGGCGCTCGTCGGTTTATCGCCGCACCGTTTTTCATCGGTTTGTAAAAAAGAAAAAAGAACTTAGAAAAATCGCCCAAACGCTAATCATTTCTAAAATTCGATAGATAGACTGCAAAGTGCTGCACAAAATTCCGAAAAATTTATGAAATCTCTTCGACTATCCTAGTACAAGGATCAATAACTGTATCGGTGATTTGATCATTTCAATAGAATCGAAAAAACAAATGAAAAAGGTAAAGAACGTACCATTTGGACAAGGCACGATTGACCCGAGGTTACCGTTTAAGGGCCAGAAGACATTGCACATCCATATGCATTGTCGTATGCCCCGATCGTTAACCGTTCGATCGACTGACGGAGCCTTTCGCCCAAAAAAAAAGAATCAACAAAGCATATCACGAATTTTAATAAACGCAGAAAAGCAACGCTGCTTCAATTTCCAAGACCTTAAAACGCGAATCTCATTGTCGACGTCGTTTTTCGCCATAATCTCATGTGGCTTCGCAACGATATCAGCCTGCCCCCCCCCTGCCCTGTCTTTTATTGTGATCAGATTTTTGCGCCTTACTGTACAAAAGATCGTGTATGCCGTGACCGCGGCGCAAGGAGGCCGAGGGATGCCCGAGAGTAGCCCGGCCGATCCGAATCCCGCCGGCGGGGACAATTACGCAGATGTGTGCTGGCTACATGTGCGCAACGCTTCTCGAAGAGACCCGGGGGACGCGCAAAGCCCGTTGCATCGCAACGCCAAAGCCCCGCGTACCGCAGAGACGGTCCATTTCGCCCCCCCCCCTTCTTCACCCTCGTCCCTATAGTGCGCGCGCACACGTTGCCGAGATGCATCTGTGTAGCATCATCATCACCGTTTCACCCATACTCAGGACGTTACCATAATCGCGATATCCCCGATGCTCCTGTGGCGGTGAATTAGTATGCACTCGCGTGCGCGGGAGAGCGAAGAGTGCATCGTCGTCGTCGTAGTCGTCGTCGGTTTGGTTGGCATTCTCGGTGCTGACTCGCTAGCGCGGCCCCTTCCTTTCCATCGTCGTAATTGTATACGCGTTGCTGCAGCCGAATGGGTGCATAGTGTGGATGCAACGCTTCGTATCTTATATATATATATATATATGTATATATTGATATATATTATATATAGCTATATGGGAGTGGGCCAGACGCGTGCGTGTGTGGTGCTGCTGCTGCTGACTCGAGGAGTGATTACGGAACGCGCGAGAGAGGCCTCCCGGTTGCCCCCGGCGCGTGCGTCTGCACCACTGCCCCGTCTACCCCATTCGCCTCTTCATTTTTCTTCTTTCTCGTTCGTTTATTTTATTTTTCTATTTTTATTTTTTCATTTATTTTTTTTCACATTTTTTTCTTGTGCCCATCGGTCCTGGTCCGTGGCTCGATGCCCATGGGGGCCTCATCCGCGAGTTCCGAGAAACCGACGAGAACCCCGATGCCAGGATCCTTTCGGCATCCTGGACTCTTTTGCGCCCTTGTCCTCCTACCGCCCCCGATTTTCACGCAAAATCCTAGCAGTCCCAACTAGCTTTCTTCGAACTCGCTATTGGAACTATATCTGTAGTGTCCAATTGCCACGGAAATTACCGTGGGCTCGGGGGAAATTTTGCGGGCGGCGTCGGTATCGATTATGTTGATGACGGATGATTTTTCTAGGATGTGCCAAGGGGTTGTTATTTTTGGATTGGGAAGTTTAAGGTAGTATCCTGCAAGCTGTAAGAGCCAAAGCAAGTCTAAGATATACCATCTCCTGATTGAGGTACGTAGTACTTTGATGTGGCAACGTCGTGTGTTATGATGTCGATCAGAGAGAGAGGGAGAGAAGATAGGAAACAAATGCGCAACATTGCCATGTCTACTGGATCACGACCAACTTCTGATAAAAACTGTATTTTCCCAATGTTTATTTGCTTATTATTATCATCACAGTCTCCTGATCTCTACCTTCAAGTGCTCAAAATGTTCTCTGAATATTCAACTTAGAGTTTAAGTGTTTTCATTAAAATCTGACGAGGACTTTTTGTATTATATCAAGTTGAGCGTGATTTTCCATAAGGCTCCGTGTCAAACGTATGGAAATAAAAGTGTCAATATCTTTTTTCTCGCGCTCCGGAAAGCCATAGAAATTCAACTGAATCTTTTTCTTATCAATAGCTATAAGTATGCCAAGTTTCATAAAAATCTGACGAGGAACTCTCTTAACGAAAGACTACTTTAAGATACTGTGTGATAGTTCAGTCGGATGATTTTGTCTGTTTTTGGAGGTCATGAAGTCCTCGTCTTGTTCTCGTTGGGGTTTTGAGAGATGCCGGAAAGGTTATTTCGGGTCGCATGGAAATGCCATTCGACGAATGCAATGATACAAGTACTTGCCAAGTTGAATCCTACGAACATACGAGCGATTGATCTTATTTAGAATTAGTTGTGTCTCATTGAAATGCCACGCGATGTAGAAACGAACCAGTTGCCAACTCCCGGAGAACCGTAACCGTTCTTGTAACGTCGAATCAAAGAAGTTTTGCCCGAGGTGTCAGTCTTGGATTGTATATCCGGTACACTGAACTTTCACCGTGCAATTACACCAAAACCGCAAATTTTCTGTACAACCGCGATGCGGGAAAACTCGTTCACCACCGGCTCGACCGAGGTTAATGACTCGGGCGGTCGGGGTCGTCCTAACCGAGTGTGAGTTGACGTAACACGCGGAATTCCGCGCTGTTCTCTCGTGCTCCCCAGCCGATTGGATCGCTCAATCAACTACGCCTTCGAGTTGGAAAACATTCGCGAGATTCTTTGATTCTACGTAACATTCGAAGCGGTAACATTTTTAAACCCTATTCCTGAAACGCTTTGATGTAATATGTATTTTATCTTGAACCTTATTCCTGAAAAGGGGGGTCACATGGACTCTGTCTTTTCAAAATTTCTATATCAAATATAGTTTTGAAAATCCGAAGTAATTCATGCATCGTAATTCAAAACTTTCAATTCACGATAAAGTTATAGAATATAATATTAACAAATGAAGGGTAGAAGTACCAAAGGCGATAACCCACAAAACTCGGAGGAATGGAGAATTCGAGGTGGGGGACCTGAAAACTTTCCGAAAATGCAAAAAAAACGCATTCTGAAGAACTGTGGGTTAGCGTCTTTAGTACCTTCACCCCTCAATTAAGCTTAAGCAATAATTAAATGAACAATTCGATGGTCATTCGCCGTGTATGACAATGCTCGGATTCGCGTGGCACAATCCACGGATCACCGGAGCGACTTCGGCCAACGTAAATTTTTTTTGCCCCAACGGGCCTCGAACGGCGTTCCGCCACAGACGACAGGACGACGTCATCGAGAACGAGTATTTACGCACGGATGCGCGGCCGCGAGCGTGCGCAATCGAGGAAGCGAGGAAGAACGAGATTCGACGCAGCGCGCGGCATGTCAGAAACGATGCAAAACCCCGTCCGGCCGACACGAGCCCGGCCATCATCATTACGCCGATCTACATCTACATTGTCATTAGAGCATGGCCGCGCGTGATATGGCAGCGTCGTTTTATCGTCGAATCCCAACACGATAAACATATCCCCCATCACTTGTTTCAAGATGCATCGGTATGTGAAATACGGTTGATGCCCGCGTTCCGGGGAGCCACCTGCGCGTGCGCAGAAAAGAACGATAAAAGAGGATACGGATGAATCGTGCGCGGATGGATAAGAAGCGGGACACGGCGTGTGTGAGTCCATGTACGAAGGGGTGGAGAGATACTGATTGCGCGGTGTAAGTCGCGGATGGGGAGGGATCGAGGATAGGGGCGGTACCCGGTACCCGCAACTACCCCTCGAGGAATGAACGCTATTCGCATAAACGCTGACGCCCGAAGGCTTCGTCGCCATGTTCACTCACTACTTTTCCCGGCCTTCCACCGACGATCACTGTTATTACTTCGTCGATGCTCATCCGCGTGCACACGCATCTCTTTCCTCCCCCCCCTCGACTCGCAATCTTCGAATCCAGATGAAATTTTCATTCCACACGTTTCTTCACTTTTGACCGCATTCCGACCCCTTCCCTCTCTGGCGCCTTCGCACAGTACCATCTTCCGGAAGACACGAGAAGTCCGTATATACAGTTATCACCGAGCCATCACGGTATCCCAGCAATTTGCCGTAGTGGCGATTAATTAGCGTTCGCCCCGTTGCCGTACTGTCGTTCGTTTATATCGTGAGTAGTACTTCAACGATAAAACGACGGGTCGAGAGAAGGGTCCCCCGTGCAACGTGGGCACAACACAGCGTGTGCTTGGTTCGTGAATCTCGTGGATCCTGCGGTTGGGGTTCCGGAGTTACAGCCTTATCGAGAGGCGTTCAATACGGATTGAGCAATTACTCGGCAATATAATTGGGTCTTGGGGGGTTTATGACTCTGTGGAGAATTACGAGACAGTGGCGACAGGCGAACGCTGCTGTTGATGTGCGCGACCGCAGTTAGATCCGGTGGTCCAATAGTCGTCGCTCAAACTTGCGTTCCCGTGGGCGCATCCGCAACCCTGAGGACGGTGAAGGAGGCCCGAAGGACAATGAGCGACGGAGAAACAATAGCGAGGAGTTGGCGGAGCGAGCAAAGTGAAAGAGACAAGGACAACCGAGAAACCGCGCGCGCAGTGTTGGGTCTCGCTGGCGGAATACGCGGCGCACACTTCAACGCCATAAACAATGGGGCCTCCGAGTGCAGGGGCCCGGCTGATAGGGTCACCGGGTCGGACCCTCTGTGGGAGCAACTCATGACTCTCTTAACTCCTCCTCGCCTCTGCTTCACCCTGCGCTCCTTCTTCTCTCTCTCTCTCTCTCTCTCTCTCTCTCTCTCTCTCTCTTTCTCCTACAGTATGTACGGACAATCGCCGAGTAAAATACAATCGTAACGTTACACCACAAGGCATACTCACCTGCGTGTGCATGTATACCGATGCAACGTCTACCGCGAGTCACGCCGCTGAAGTATCAAAGCATAATAATAAATAAAAAAAAATGTTTCAACACGACTGCGCGAACAAGCGGTTCATCGTTTTTCAACGATTTAAGGTAGTATCCCACATACTGTAAGAGTCAAAGCAAGCCTGAGATATACCATCTTCTGATTGAGGTACGTAGTACTTTGATGTGACAACGTCGCGTGTTATGATGTCGATTAGTGAGAGAGAGAGAGAGAGAGAAGATGGGAAACAAACGTGCAACGTTGCCATGTCTACTGGATCACGACCAACTTCTGATATAAACTATATTTTCCCGGTGTTTATTTGCTTATCATAATCATCACAGTCTCCTGATCTCTACTATCAAGTGCCCAAAATGTTCTCCGAATATTCAACTTGCAGCTCAAGTATTTTCATTAAAATCTGACGAGGACTTTTTGTATTATATCGAATTGAGCGTGATTCTCCATAAAGCTCCATGTTAAACGTATGAAAATAAAAGTGTTGATATATTTTTTCTCGCGTTCCGGAAAGCCATAAAAATTAAACTGAACCTTTTTCTTATTAATACCTATAAGTATGCCAAGTTTCATGAAAATCTGACGAGAAACTCTCTCATGGAGGGTACTACTTCAAAACATGAAATTGGATTTCAAATGAAAAATCATAAGAAGAATCTCAGTGTAAAGTCTGAATCGCACTTTGGGAGTTGCATTTTATTTACTTTTTTTTTAGGACGAGTTTTTGTTTGTTGGTACATAAATAACTCCGGAGGTAGTACCGATTACTCCACTGAGGTTGAAACAATTATGCAAAAACGCCAATTTTTTTTCACAATTCCAACCGTTTCAACAATGTTGTTATCTGCCTTCGAAATTCCTGATCTTTCCGAGTCTGAGAAATGCAGTGAGCTGTAAAGAGCGAAACGGTTAATCGAAAAATATTAATCCAATGCAATTAAAGATTATCAACACCTATACACACATTATGTATGTATATAAGAGACTCGGACTGGCGGATTTAGCCCTGCCGGTAACCGCACCCTTCGGGGCGGTTCAACACCGCGTAATACCTCGCAGCGCCTGTCCGCACGTTCGGCTCTTTATATCTAACGCGTAACGCTCTCCCCGGTGGTTTACGCGCATGATCGCGAGGAACAGCGTGAAAAACTCGTGGCTAAAAGATCCTTTCGAAAGATATAGGATATCCGTTACGGGTTTTGCCGCAGTGCACCGGGCGTTAAGGTCGAAACTCCCGAGAAACGTAAGGCTGGTTCGCGGAGGCCAGTTCGAGTAGGTACGAAGAGAGGTGGGGGAGGGGAGGGGCGGGGGAAACTCGAGATACATATAAAACGTGAGTCTCCTGGCTCGGCAAAATGCCACAGCCGAGTCACACACCGAGTTTCCAAGTGTCTGACGTTCATCGGGTTGGGATAGGATACTACTATGATACGCGTGCTGTGTGAACCGGGAATCTATCTCTCTCTTCACCTTGCGATAAATTCCAACTGCTGACACGTTTTTTTCTTCATTTTCTTTCCGAGAACACTTATGGCCATAATGGTCGTAAGATCTGGAGCAGGCGTTCCGCCACGTATCGATGTTGCTTCCGCCCGATCCCGGGGGCAATAAGGCCCAAAAATATACAGGGTGTCCCGTGTGAAACAGTACGGTCGGATAATTCGTCAGGAAAAGGGGTGACAACGAAATGGGTCAGATGAAAGTTGTAGGAATCGAAGGGGGAAATAGAGTTCTGGTGAAAGCTATGCTCTCACAGCTTATGTTTTTATGCTACGAGCATAATGACATTTTTTTGGAATGGGAATAATACTATTGAACCACCTGAAGTTGTTCCTTTTTTTAGACGAATTCAATGATACTCCATGTTAAGGATTTCTCATCGATTTTTCATGAAAAAATCGATCGTATGCAATCGTGAAATTCGTCGTGTCTCTGGTACAATTCGGAGTACAGTTCGGAGGATATGTACCTTGCGAGGGATGTGTGTATATATCTATATGTATACGAGTGATCCCGAGGAATCGGGCGCGCAACGTGCCAGCCGGGGGCTTCGTGAAAAGGTCACACCACGAGGTCGCGTAATGACGGACCGAACTCTGCAATCACGCGAGCGCGCACGCCACGTGGGCTGATGGTACGCGCGCCTTTAACCAGTCATCTCATCTCCATCCATACAAATATCGCTATGGCACACACATATATACATACATATAGATGCGCCACATGTTCGTCCGATTCGTATTTGCGTGCGAGACGAGAGGTGGTAGCCCTTCGAAGGGTCGAAGGATACTTGTACATACCGCAAGCAAATAATTTCGCCACAGGGTCGTACGAAAATTTCGTTCAGTCAATTTTCGCAAATTTTCCGATTGCAAGTGTCAAATGGCTGCCGCCAAATTTAATTCATCGTCAAATCGAAGTCATCCCGAAAATAAACGATCGCGTTTCGATTGAGGTAGTATCCCACAAACTGTAAGAGTCAAAGCAAGCCTAAGATATACCATCTCCTGATTGAGGTACGTAGTACTTTGATGTGAAAACGTCGCGTGTTATGATGGCGATTAGTAAGAGAGAGAGAAGATGGGAAACAAACGCGCAACATTGCCATGTCTACTGGATCACGACCAACTCCTGATATAAACTGCATTTTCCCGATGTTTGTTTGCTTATTATTATCATCACAGCCTCCCAGTCTCTACTGTCAAGTGCCCAAAATGTTCTCCGAATATTCAACTTGCAGCTCAAGTGTTTTCATTGAAATCTGACGAGGACTTTTTGTATTATATCAAATTGAGCGTGATTCTCCATAAGGGTCCATGTTGAACCTATGAAAACAAAAGTGTTGATATCTTTTTTTTCACGCTCCGGAAAGCCATAAAAATTTAACTGAACCTTTTTCTTATCAATACCTATAACTACTCCAAGTTTCATGAAAATCTGACGAGGAACTCTCTTATGGAAGGTACTTCCTTAACCGTTATAGCAAACGATCGATCACGAAAATTCGATCGATGAAAAAAAAAAAAAAAAAAACCCCGTACGTCGTAAGTTCGATGATCGCTTTGACGTATATAGCAGAGCGCGTGTTCGTTCGAGTATGGGGTTCATTGGATACCGTGAGGTCCGATGAGGTCAGGTGCGAGCCGGGTGGACGACGACGACGAGGCTGTACGAAGCGGGGTATATATCGAGCGAGCCTCGAAAGAGGCCGCGCGATCAACGGTGTCATGAGATTAAATGACTCGGCGGTCCCGGTATAGCCCAGCAGCGAGCGAGACAACGAGACCGGGCGAGCGAGGTCCGAGGGGGAGGGAGAGAGCGAGGGCGGTAGGTCGAAGCTTCGGTCCAGGGCACACACAACGGAAGACGATAAGAACTGTTCGCGAGATCGGAGAGTATACAGCGAACGTTGGAAGCGGATCGTGAAGAAGACGAAGAAGACTCCGATAGTCGGCGTGTACACCGGTCTACGGTCGCGCCGAGTCACTCCCTTGTAATTACGAAGTACGCCGCGAACGAATAGAAGAAGCAAAGTTGTGCTCCTGCTCCCGGGTCCCGGATCCCCCCCCCTCCCCCCCCCCCCCCGGCCCCGATCCTCTTCGTATTACACATCTTTCACGTTTCGTATATTCGTATTCGTCATCGTTCGGTTTCTTTTGGGTATATATCGTTTTTGACTCGGGTCTTTGTTGTTGAAGGCCTCGAAACCTATTAGGCTATTTCGGTTTGCTGTTTGTCGTGGTCCATTAGTTTTTGTGTTGGAACTTTCCGTCGCAAGTCATCGGTGACGATAGACAGTGTGTGTGTGTGTGTGAGAGAGAGAGAGAGAGAGAGAGAGAGAGAGAGTGGGAGAGAGAGAGAGAAGGAGAGAGAACTTGGATCGGTGTTTCCGAGTCACCGACCGACTCAACGGTAGTCAACGGTCTGTTCGTGTTTGTGTGTGTGTGTGTGTTTCGATTGCACGAAATACTTCACGACGTTGTTTGTAAAACAACCGTCTATCGATTGTTCACTCATCGATGACTGGAACATTCAGCTTTTTTCGTCTTCGAAAGTCCATAGTAATAATGATACACCGTCAATGGGAATTCCATCGATAGCGATCCAACGAATTTTGAATACACGTACACAAAAAGTCTTCAGAAAAAATAAGTAAGAAATAAAATATTTCAAATATTTCAAAAACTTTGGAAAAAAGGATAAAATCTTATTGAATCTTTTTTGTAGAGAATTCAATTTTCTGCAAAAAAAGTTCTTTGCATTATCGTCGTATCCCACATAGTTTCTGAGTTATTATGAACTTCATCGAAGCTTTTAATTTTAAACATTTTCACTGGAAAATGTTTAAAATTATCATCGAAGACCTACTACCCGAAGTGAAAAATGTGCGGAGTTCTGGATTTTTCGGTGCAATACTGCGGAAGGAAAAAAATCTAAACTATCAGGTGCGAAAAATTCTATGTTAATCAAATGGCCAAATTCGACGGCTTTGGGGAGTACTTGGAATTGATCTACGAGGCTGGGCCTTCGGCTACCTTAAAAATTATTTATTTAGAGACATTTAAGCCCATGGTAGGGACAAAAAATGTTTGACCCCAAATAAGGACCACCCTAATATGCATATATATTAATAATATACAATTTGGCGCACGTAGCCAAACTTTCAGATCTGTTACCTCAGATATCGCCGAAGAAAAAAAATGCAATCCCTGAAAAAAATTCATTTCCGTCTCAAACTGTACGATCCAAAAGAACTCATGATTATATTATTCAATATGCCAGCTATTCGCGAATGCTAATTTTCTTCAACATAATCCGTTCACACGTATCCACCCACGTTCATGTAGGTCAAAACTGTCGGAAGAATGCTCGGAAGTAATTAATCTCGCTACGTTAATCTCGTTTCAGATACGACCTCGGGTTATGTATATTATCCGTCACATTGTATGATTCGCTCGAGACAATGTCGTCTGACGGAATTTCCCGCCTGTGTCGCCCCCCCCCCCCTCCTACCTATATCCCAGACTTCTTTCTTTCACGGATTCGAGCTGAAACTAAGTCGTTGCGTTTAGGATTGTCAGCTTCAGCGACTTTACGCCAAATTGGCGACTTTAGGAACTAATTTGGCGACAGGAATTTCGATTGGCTGTACTTGGCGATATCTTGACGACTCTTCGATTTCACAATTGAAGCTTATCGATTCTTATTTTTCACGGACATTTAATTTAATGTTAGCTATTTTATATCATCAAATCGTTTCTCATTCAAACTTGACTCTTAAATTTGACAGTCACAAGCAGAATTGCGTTCAAATGGTAGTCCCGAGAAAATATGAGAAACCAAGTAAGCAATCCAGGCTATATAATGCGAAACTGTGATATAATTTTGTTAAGTGGGCTGACAAGATATCGCGAGTAGTAAATGCTCGATTCAATTGAAAAATCCGTGTGTACAATCAATTCGTCTTTTGTATCCGATAAAGACTTTGGTTTCTTTTTTTTCTGCGATTTTTCACGACTTTAGAGTTCTCTGGAGATTCGCCATTTTTGGGGACTTTGATGAACTCTGCTGGCGACTTGAGGTTCACGATAACTGGCAACCCTGGTTGCAACGTTTGTGCAACCGCCATTCAACCATCCACGATTATTCTCACCTTTAGCGCCGTGAGCAATACCGTCGGCGACTGCATGAACGGGTGCGGGCGCGACGATGCGGACATTCCCCGACATTGCCGTTCTCGGCCAATCGATCCGTTCCAATCATCTCGATTAATCGAGTTAACCCCGAATGCACCGTGTCTCCCCGGGCACGATCTAACTCATAGCTTTCGTCGCAATTATCACCGCTGTACACTCACAAACACATACACACACACACATTGCCATTCATAATTATCACAAGAAAGACTACAGCGCGATGCTATATAGATATATATTAGGGTGGTCCTTATTTGGGGTCAAACAATTTTTTGGCCCTCCCATGGGCTGAAATATCTCGAAAAAAATGAATTTTGAAGTAGCTGAAGGCCCAGCCCCGTAGACCAATTCTAAGTACCTCCCCAAAGCCCTCGAATTCGCCATTTGATTAACATAGGGTTTTTGGCACCTGATATTTCATATTTTTTTCCTTCCGCAGTATTGCACCGAAAAATCCGGAACTCCGCACATTTTTCACTTAGGGTAGCAGGTATTCGATGCCAATTTCAAACATTTTTCAGTGATTGAATTCGGCGGGGAATCGGCAAGTTAAGATAGCTTGTTTCTTAAAAGCTTCGATAAATTTCATTATAACTCGGAAACTATGTTAGATACGTCGATAATGCAAATAACCTTTTTTGTATGAAATTGAATTCTCTACAAAAAAGATATGATAAGATTTTTTCCTCCATCCAAAGTTTTTGAAATATTTGAAAAAATTAAGCGCTTCATTTTTTCGAATATTTCAAAAACTTTGGAAAAAGGAAAACCTACTTTGAAATTCATTTGTTTCGAGACATTTAAGCCCATGGGAGGGCCAACAAATGTTTCGACCCCAAATAAGGACCACCCTAATATATATACACAACAAATGTGTCCATACGCACGATATCTCACCAACTAATCGCAAATGCATTATTCATAAACAGAAACAACGCGTTGTAAAGTCGCTTTCTAGGTGCTGGAATAACGCCTGGGTTCGTCCTATCCGTGTATTTGTTACGCGTTAATACACGAAACACAGTCGCTTCGCAACGTTCTGGTGTAAAACGTGTTCGTTGACGGTGCAACGATCAACGCAACTGTGTTTACTGGCGTCACCGATTCGACTCGTATCCTACGGCTTTTCCATGTATATATATATATATATTTTATGTTATGCGTGTGTATGTTTTTTTTTTGGTTTTTTGTTTCGTATTTTCTTTTTCTTATTTTTTTCAAAGGTTTTTCTCGTTCCACCGAGACAATTAATTACGTTTGTCCATATCGCACCGCCGGGAATTATTTACGAGTATCTCGGGGTGACACATTTATCAGCTATATCGGTCGTATCGCTTAAGAGCCTGTTTGTGCCCCGCGGTAAAACCTGCACGAGTGTCTGTCACCGCAACACACCGGAACGAATATCGGAATACGGTTACGGGGGTTCTTTGTACATTAGCACCTAACGTTGTATAATATAGATAATTAATCTAATTTCCGTGCTCGTGACAATTGTTTTTTTTTTATTTTTATTTACCTTTTCTAAAATTATTCATTGTTGATTCCGATGTGGAATATTCATTGTGGAAATATAACAACGAAAACAAAATAGAATCGAGTGGAGAAATGTTTTTGGAAAAATGTTATTCAGAGATCGTTATTATGCTAAAACTTATTTTAAAATCGCTTTGGCTGAAGGAGGTTGAAAGTAGAACGAAGCTAGAAACAATTCTTTTGTGCTCTTCGATTTAATTCCACCCGAAAAACGTGCAATTATTTTATACTATTGAAGTTTGAAAGTTGAAACGAACGTGAAATAACGAACGAAAAAATATTGACTCTCACTCGGAAAGTGAAACAAAGGTGAAATAACGAAGGAAAAAGTTTTTACCTCACTCGGAATGGTGAAACGAAGGTGAGAAAAAAAAATTGTCGATACCACATTGAGGTTGAAACGAAGGTGAACAAATATTTTGATATCACTTTTGATCAACTACCAATTCGGACACAAGGTGAAATAGGTTGAAATCTAAGGTGAAAATTTGGATTCCAAAGACACAATCACCAACAATTATTTCACATTCGGACATCATCCAAGTGACTTGACTCATTCACAAAAATTTCGATGTTTTTCAAACATCACTCGCAACGTAATTTTCATTCGTCTGCAATGCGACAAAGCACCTCAGCGTACATTGCATTTCGTTAGCCTCAGGAATTTGTATATTTTTTGTCGATGAAACGTGAAAGGCGGAAAATCGATGATGCACGAAGGACGCCCGCAGGTGAACGTCGCGATCGAGCGAGAAATAACGGAGCGCGGATTCCGGAAAGACAGAAGAGGAAGACGGAAGATAAAAAAAAACAACAACAAAACAAAAGAATCAACATCCAGAAGAAAATGAAAAAAAACTTCAAAAAACAACAAAAAAAATAGTGAGGCGGTTGGTTTGACGATCACCGATCTGCCAGACCGAAGGGGCCAGTGATTCAAGACTCGAAGAGACAGACACGCCTGGTGTGCGAGGACGCGGAACGGCCTAGAGGTTCGAACTCTCGGACCTCGCGGTTTTTCGCCTCTCCCTCGCTCTCTCACGGGGTTTTCGCCACGGTCGCCGGACGTTGGCAAATTCTCGAATGCTCGGGATTTTCTCATATATCTATTATATTTACCGTACGATGCATCGTCCGTACATCGTCGCATCCGACATCGCCGGGTTCGACGATACGGATGACCATATTTGATCCGGATTTGTCATCTCGAAAGGATTCTCGTCCTGTCCCGAATGTCTTCGGATCTTTTACTGCAGATCGTCATCGATTTGCCCAGCGAGAAATATAATAAAATATCAATAACGACAATATTTTGTGTGCGGTTTTAGTACTCGAACCCCACAAAATTGGGGGGAACCCCACAAAACCGATTAGGAAGCAATGCTTCGTATTTCGTTTCGCCAAGACGATGTTAGAGGCGAATTCGTCCAATTGAATCGACCCAACAATCAGGGGACTCATTGTCGATTTCAGATAGACCGACAATGACGAAAGCGAGTGAGCTGGACGTTTGGAAAGTCATGTCACAGCAAGAACCTTTATGAGCCTCCATTGGCCTGTAACCCAAACGAATGGAAAACCTTTTTTCCTACATTTCTTTATTTATTTTTCATTCCCAAAATTACGACGATGTAGTTACCTGCGGATAACGAGTCGAACAAGATTTAAATCGAACCCGATGATTATTGAATCTTATTTTATGTTTTCCATCGCGTGCACAGATTGCGTACTTACCCCTGCTCCCCTCCCCCCTACCCTTGCATGACGATAATAATTGAGAGACAGATGCCATTGGGGGATGTGTAACACGTTGATCGTAAAAAAAATCGTGCATTCGATATTAAGTTTTGAGAGACGGTATAATAGTACTGCACAATTTTTTTTTTTTTTTTTGCAACAGCATCAGTTTGCTCTAGTAGATTACGTGACCAGACGTCTTAATTCGACTATATGCAGCTTGTGGAATGACGGCGAGAGGTGAAAAACAAAAAAAAAAGCCATATGAGGTTTTACTATATAGTTGGGGCACTGATTGGACCTCGCTGACTCGTCCACTTTGTAGAGAACGCGATCGGGATGAAAGACCATGCTGTATATCCGACCCACAAGCCTATACACACATATACACACACACACACACACACACACACACATATATATATATATAACATATATAGTTATATAGTTATAGAGTTGTGCACGCATTGTAAGAGAAGATGTGTTAAAGGCTGTGGGGCCGGTTGAAAAACGGGTTATCCGCACGACCCGTGTACGCTCTCTTCTCTCTCTCTCTCTCTCTCTCTCTCTCTCTCTCTCTCTCTCTCTCTGTCGATGCTTCTGTTGCTCCTTGTGGCGAGCGCTAAAATCGCGTTCGCGCAGAGGGCCCAAAAGCGATTCACTGCGCACACGGAAGGACACGATCCAGGGGGCATGCGCATCGCGGCCGGGTCCCGGGGTCCGCGCGCGCGCGCTCGCGCCAGAGATCGAACCTATCCCGGCATTCCTGCACGTCACCGTTACCGCCCAGTGGCTCGCCGAATAGCTCGCTCGCTCGCGCGCTGCTCCCGCACTGTGCACCCGCGTGGACCCTTATATAATTAACCATTAAATTATAAGTTTGGTTATATCTCGAGTAACGTTCGACGTTGGGACGCCTCCTCCGCCTCTCTTCCTCTCACCCGCTCGTACGTACAATATATATATATATATGCGCTGGAGGGAGCTCCCCCCCCCTCCCCCTCTGCCCCGGAGAATCGAGAAGACGCGCGAACGTCCCTACGGCACGCCGCTCCAGAAGTAATTACTTATACCCCTCGGCTTGATCCCCGAGGGCCGGGGAGGGGGGAGGGGGGGAGGGACGACGGGGGCCCTCACCACCTCGCCGCTATTTCTTTCTCGGCCCGTCGAAACAGAAGCAAGAAAACCGAGGAAGAGCCCAAAGAACAAGAAAACAAACTCAAAAGAAGAAGAGGAAAAAAAATAGAAAAAAAAATTAAAATAAAATAAACTCCACGTAAAAACAGAAGGAGCGAACGATCGTCGGAAGAGTGGAAGAAAAATAAAAAGGAAGAATGGAACGTCTACGCGGCTACCTTACTTCGCTCATGGAATCACTACACCCGAATGCCTGAGCCGCGCCGATCCGCGTCGTCACTCGTTACATATTATCCCAGAGTTCACCCGGTGAAACAAATTTGTCTCTCACATATTTCCATCCTCATTCGTCCTGACGTCCCTTCGTGCTAACAGCAACGATATTTGCCTCGAAAATAATTCACAAAAACTTCGGCCGAAAAATTGATTTACAAATAATAAAAAAAAGGGTCGACAAAAAATTATTGGATCGTTGAATTAATTCGATGACAATTATTTCTGGCGGAGAAATTTCAGAGTAAAAGGGTGAGCCTTTTTTCTGTTCTTTTTTTTTCTTTTTGTTTTTTTCTTTTTTTGCTATGCGGTCCGCGCTCAGCGGAGGCTGGAAGAACGAGTTTAATGCTGTTCGGCGAGAGTAATCGAGACCGCGCACCGCGAAATCTCGTATCGTTCGCCGGTCGCGCTTCCTCTCGCGTTTACGCTGTATCGCCTGCTCCCGGGTGCAGTCCCTCCCCCCCCCCTCTCACCCTCTTGCCTGCCCCGGCCCCGATGGTGTTTCGATAACGTCGGTGGCCGCGCACCGCGTATCGTCGCAGTCCGCGCGCTCACGGCTCGCAAACCGCCCCGAAGATTTACATATTAAAAGGTTTACAGGATAGGCCCGCCGGGTGTAACGATCTAGCTTCGTTTATACATATATATATATATATATATATATATATATATATATATATAATATCATATACATATATATAAGGGTGGTCCTTATTTGGGGTCAACAATTTGTTGGCCCTCCCATGAGCTTGAAAAATAAAGCGCTTCATTTTTTCAAATATTTCAAAAACTTTGGAAAAAGGAAAAAATCGTATTGTATCTTTTTTGTAGAGAATTCAATTTTCTACAAAAAAGGTTATTTGCATTATCGTCGTATCTCACATAGATTCCGAGTTATCATGAAATTTATCGAAGCTTTTAAGAAACAAGCTATCTTAACTTGCCGATTCCCCGCCGAAATCAATCACTGGAAAATGTTTGAAATTGGCATCGAAGATCTACTACCCTAAGTGAAAAATGTGCGGAGTTCCAGATTTTTCGGTGCAATACTGCGGAAGGAAAAAAATATAAACTATCAGGTGCCAAAAACCCTATGTTAATCAAATGGCGAAATTAGAGGGCTTTGAGGAGGTACGTAGAATTGGTCTACGAGGCTGGGCCTTTGGCTAGTTTAAAATTCATCTTTTTCGAGACACTTAAGCCCATGGGAGGGCCAAAAAATGTTTTGACCCCAAATAAGGACCACCCTAATATATATGTATAAATATATATATCTGTACAATCTCTCGCAGGATTTAGCCACGGCCGAGATTAAACAAGATTGAAGAATTAAAAAGAAAAATAAATGATGAAGAATAACGTATTGTATACGTAAGAGCAGCAAGAGCGAGATATAGTCACACAGGTGGATATTACGTGAACCCGCGAAGGCTCGTTGCGCAGGTGTCGTCGTCGTCGTCGTAGACGGTGCTGCTGCTGCGCTGTTGCGGCCGAAGCTCATCCGCCGGGATATCCCGTCGAGAAATCGAGAGGCAACGTTATCGAAACCCACTACCGAGCGCAATTACGAGCGCAATTATCGATCCAACGATATATCATGCGCAAATCGACTACGTTGAATGAGATGTCGTTTTTTTTCCCCCTTTTCTTTCATCGTGCGAACAAGCGCACGGGTAGTAACCGATTATCCTGCAAGTACAGTTCAAACTCGAGCGTGTGCATGTATATTCGAATAATAATAATTTAAAAGACACAAAAAAATTAAAAAAAAAAACGTAACAACGATTATCGAGATTTCTTTTACGTGCATATTTATTTCAATGTCCTATAATACATACATATAATATACAATTAAAATATAGGGGACGCAGTGACTGACATGGTTTCCCGAAGTGTACAAGTACAAGTAAAATTCATACTACTAAAATATACGAATTGAAGAAAAAGGAAACAAATTAACGATTTCGTGCTCATAAATAAATGTACGACAACAATATATATAATTATCGGACACATAATACACACATACACACACATATATATATACTTATAAGAATATACTTAAATTCTTATATCGACATTTATCGATATAAGAACGAAATCGTGTTTAATCGTGACTTAATTCTCTTATAATTAATATTATTTGAATACATCATTTACTCTACTAAATACTATATATATATATATATATATATATATATATATATATATATATATATGTATATATATGTATATATGATTTGACGTAGTTTAAAGCGATTGGATTTGTCGAACGGATCTCCACCATGTAAATCGTCGAAGGCGTGTGTGTGTGTGTGTGTGTCGTAATAACGACATATTTCCCCGCTATCCGTGGGTTTTAGAGAGAGCCTGTGTCGCCCATACACACACGGTCGGCGTTCTCTCTGCAAGCGCAAACGATTTGATTAATTGCCGATGTAATCATTGATTTATCCGAGCACTCCCACGCTGTGTATAATACGTATCTGTACGCGATCGTGTACCGCATAACGTTTTATATGTATATCGAATATATAGCGCCATGGCTCACGGACTTGTTTCGTTCGTGTTCGTGCTCGTGCTTGCGTGCGTGTGTGTGTGTGTGTTTTGACTTCGAAGCTTGTAGAACGAGGGACACGGGCACGAAACAGAGAGATCGCGAGTGAATAAAGACAACGAGGAAGAAAGAAAAAACCAAAAAAAAAAATAAAAAAACGAAAAATAAAAAAATAATGAACATAGACCGTGGGTCTTGTATGCGCACGCCGCGGCTCCTACACAATTTCTGTCACGAATTACCAGAACCGCTCGACTATGTGCTTCGAAGCTCGGACATCAAGTCTGCAATACCGACATCACAAGCACGATGTTAAACTCGTTGTTGTGGGTGCTCGAGATATACGACTGACGAAGGGAATCAAAAAAAAAAACGCACGCGCTGATAACGCGATTAAAAAAAAAAAAAAATTAAACAAAAAATTATAATCGAGACCGAACGATCGAAAAGTAACATTTTGCGCCTCGTATACACTCGTACGTATAATTCGATAAGACTTTCCAGTCGCGGCTGCGGACAGTCGGGAAATATCGGTTAACGAACCGTCTCGCCTCGTCGCCCAAAGCCCGTCGAGAAGCTAATTAATTCGTCGCGACGTCGTCATCCGCGGTTTTTCGGTGACTCGTGCCAGCATCTTGGCACAGGTGCTCGCGACATAAACACTCGTCCACGTCGGAGGCCCGGAGTCGACGAATCGTGCGTTTCGACGGACCGTAAAATAGATGAGACCCACTTGGTCGTCACGCGGAGACGAATTAATCGGTCGGCCGATAAAACGGTAATCGGGTTGTAAAGCTCTCGTTTGCCGGTTTGAATTGGGGTGCACGGTGTCAGAATTGTCCAAACGTTCGTGATGTCGACGTAATTTTTATTTTGAAGATTTTCATTGATTAACAGTTTGAAATATTTGAAACAAATTTCAATGGTTTTTATTTATTTATTTTATTTTTATTTTTTGACTGTTAAAAGCGTTTGGAAATTTTTACGTCCTCATACTGGCAGTTTGTATTTGTAAACTGGCAATTTTGCACTATTCTTATAATCGAACTACCAAGCTCGTGGAATTTTTAGACAGTTTAAAATATTTTAGACAAATTCAAATGGTTTTCTATTTATTTATTTTATTTTTGTAATTTTACTGTTAAAAGCGTTTGGAAATTTTTACGTCCTGATACTGACAGTTCGGATTTGTGAACGGGCAATTTTACACTATTTTTATAATCGAACTATCAAGCTCGTAACATTTTTAAACAGTCTCGTTATTATAATTTAAGCGAAGAATGCTTCGTTTTATTTTTTATTATTTTTCTTTTTCGGCCACCGTTATTTCTCACGAGTTGTTCGATCAGAGGTTTAATTCGCAAACGATTACCGATCAAAACATCGAAACAAAAAAAAAATAAAACATGAGAAAAATAAAATAGAATAAAATAAAATAAAATAAAACCATTGTCAAACTCGACGAACCGTAAATAGACAATTACGCGTGTATTTATTTTTCGTACGTATACGTGTTCCACGTAACGCAGATAAATCTATACGTGTGTCAACCCAATCGTATGACTCGTGTTATTCGTCACGGACAGCCAGAGAATGCGCTCGAGAGTCTCGAATTAACGTTCGCGTATGTTAAACAGTTGGGACGATAGTATCGGGGTACAGCGGAACACAGCGAGTGAGAGAGAAGAACGAACATGTGGAACAAAGACGGTGAGAGAGAGAGTGAGAGAATATGCGATAGCCGAGACAGAACTCGCCCCCCGACGAGACGGGAAAAGCGAGAGAGAGAGAACAAGAGAGAGAGAGAGAGAGAGAGAAAGAGTAAAAGATAGAGAATGAGAGACCAGTCTCGATTTATTGCGGCCACGCTCCCTCGATTTATTTCCTTCCCGTCTCCGCCGACGCTCCCGCGAGCGCTACCGCCCGTAATTGCTCCAATTACAGATAAAACACCGAACCACCCCCCAAGGCTTCCGCATTGTTTTCCGTTTTATCGGGAATATTGTGCGATTTTTTTTTTTTTTTTCATAATGCAACATTTTCCGTATCGTAAATTATTTTAACTCTGGAATTGAAAAAAAAAAATCTTAAAAAAGAAACAGGGATAATAATGATAAAAAAACGTCGTAATAATAATAGGGGTGGTCGGTGTGTCCCGATCATCGAACGTTTGCTTCGTCCAGGAAACGGTTTATCACTCACAGACAGGATTATGCGTCCGGTTTGTTCTTTGCCGGTCGTCAGTCCAACATTTTCTCGTTGATGTACGATCGCACATAGATTTATTAACTCCGGCTGTTTTACTCGATAACAACGACAACAACAATAAAAAAATTGTCTTTTTTACCACCGAGCTCACTATTTTATTATTTATGTGATGAATTAAATTTATTGTGAAGAACTTGATTTTTTTATTTCAAGCGAGCGTGATATTAAGTATTGCAATCGCGTTGATCCTCGGCTGACACACTTGACGGCGTGTGACATACGCTGGTGTGCAGGGTCTTTTCGACCCCCGAGCATAAAAACGCTTGCTGCGAGTGACCGATTGATTTTTTTTGCTTGGAAAAATTGTCGTATATTATTTGATACGACTCCCTTCGAGAGGTGCCATAGATCATTTGGTTCAAAACCGATATCTACTATGAAAAAAAAAATTTTAAAGGTGAAAAAAATTGCAAAATTTGCGATTTCACAAAAAATCGAAATACCATCATTTTTCATTACATCAATAAAAATAGTGAACTGAATACTCTCAAAGTATCCTACTTTCAGAAAAAACATAGCCTGATAGTGGCTTCTGAAAACGGCGTACTTATATTTGTTTCAAGAAATAAAGAATAAATGTCTCGGTAAATAAACCTAATAAATGTCTTGTTGAAATTAATTAAATAAGTCTTGTTAATAAAATTACTGTTGATTCTGCTCGGAGGCTTTGGAACCCCAGTGTGCTCAAGGTTAAATACCTGTAATTATATATTAAACTGAAAAAAAAAACAATATTGACCTGTTAATCAAAGACAAAATTAAACAAAAAAAATGTCCGATATTAAAATACTTCGATTGGGCACAATTTTCATCAGATGTATCCGAACATAATTCATCATCATAATTCAAACGTAACAGACGCCACAACGATTGAAAAACTTTGCTTTTTTTCACACACCCTTATAAATATACATACATAAATATATCCTTACACACATACATATATATATCAATCGAGTGGAGTGGAAATTAGTGCAGCCAGTCATTCTCGATGGCGGAGAATGCAGATTGCAATTCTCCGGCACCGAAATGCTCAAGGCTTTTAACGGCAAGAACACGACCGATCGTCCGACCGAGAAGATTAACCGCGGTTCAACCATCTCTCGCGTCTCTCGATTTTGTTTCATTTGGGTGGCGTGGCAAACGTGCGCGAACGGCTAACCGAGCTTCTGGCCTCTGGTCTGATCTTGGCTGCGAGCTCGCTGGCGCGCACCCGCGCGATGCACCTCTCTCCGTGTGTCAGCCTCTTTAGAGCCCACGACCACACGCGTCGTCCGTTGCGAGATCTCGCGGGTACACACCTCCTTCCGTGCCGCCCGTTGCGTACGCGGTTTCTCATCTCTTCTTTATATGTCCACGCGGGCCGTCGTCTCGTGTCTGCTCGTCCAACCTCGGATTATACCGGAGCCAACATCGTGTGGCACCCCCGGACCCCGAGAGAGAGAGAGAGAGAGAGAGAGAGACGATGCGCGGACCTTTGTCGTTCTCATCGATCTTCGTCGACCTCTTTGCGAACATCTGCTCGGACGCTGGTTAAACGCGCGACCGCGATGTACCATCTCAACTCTATTTCCACAATGGCGCGAGATGCATCACGAGACGGGGGCGACGATCCTCGCTTGCTCATCGCTAATTAAAATTGTTTTGTCACGAAATTGTATACAATTTTGCGTGTTAACAAAAATTTCAGATGTTTCGAATTTTTTCGTTTGTGTAGCACTTCAGAAACGATACTTCACTTTAAAATCCAATTTAGGAGTAAAAATTTTGCTAAAGCAACATTTTAACATTTGCCAGAGCTTCCTCTGTGAGGAACTGTGGTACTATCGGTTTTGGCTTGCTCATAGAGGAAGCTTTGGCAAATTTGTAAAATGAGGAAGCCATGTGCAAGGTTCTACTTTGCACCTTTTTTTTACTTTTGTGACGTTGAGAGCACCGTGTGAGTGTAATGTGAGTCGAAATCAATGTACATGTGTACATGGGACAATTCGTGTCAAATTTGAAAAATTATAATTCCCATAAAATCTGAACGTCCCGATGGTTTTTGCTCGAATTCGATACGAAACATCGTTCGATAGTAGTGCAACTTTGTACTAAATTTTAGCCCGGAATCTCGAAAATTGTGGGAGCTAGAGACCGAAAATAAATTTTTGAATTTTTTCTAAAATCGCGTGAAAACGAAAAATCTGCATAGATTTTTCGGAAAATTTAATCATGCTATTTGCCGTGAACCCTGTACATGTGTGACAAGTTTCAGCTTGATACTCGAGCCGTTCTCAAGTTATGAACGCTCAACCAATATTACACACACACACACACACACACACACACACACACACACACATACATCCGTAAATTTTTTCTGAATGTCATTTTTAGACGTTTTAGGACATTCTGAAGACGTTTTAATAAACGTCTCGAAAGAAAAAAATTCACAAAAACAAACCTTCCTCTACGAGGAAGCAATAATTGAGGTTATGAATCACCGATGAAAAGTACGAAGATGACTCCTCGATGGGAGACTTTCAAACGAGTTTGAATTGGAGCAATAGACCGCGATGCAGCTGCTGATAGTTCTGTTGCGTGATGCATGATGATCGTTGTTGCACCGTTGTCTCGGGGTATATATCGCCCCGGGGGCGAACGCAATGAAACGTATATCTCTCGCACGACACAGAAGCGCATTTTCCGCGAACAAGAGACGGACGAACGAGAATGGCCGGAATAATGGCATCAGGCGTGGTGTGACTGTCTGACCCCTTCTTCATCGTGTAAAACCGTTGGCGTCTTTTTCCACGCCGTATAGTTTCGCTATGTCGTGGTGCTTCGCCAACGGCGCTATAGAGGCCTATATATATCGATCGACCATCGGGGCACAGCCTCCGCGAAACATTTCGCGGAACGTCGATAATGAGCGCGTGAACCCCTTTCTCGCGGGTGTTCGTTAGCGCCGTCCGGTCCGTCGGTCTCGCGATCCGTGCCTTCTCCATCGGCAATCTCGTCTTGATCCGGGATCGAAAAACCCTGAAGCTTGTGTGACGCGACGAATTACCCGACAAAACGACTTTCACGAATCGCTATAACGACCGAACGAACGACCGAACCACAATCATTTGTCGAATCATTGATGCTGTGTTTTTTTTTTTGTTTTTTTATTTTTTTGTTTGATGGAAAATTAATTTTTGTGTTTTTTTGCTTGTTGCAGGTGAGTTTCGGATTATTTTGATTGATATTGATGACTGGGAATCGTCGATAGCTACTTGTTTGAGGAATCGCGTGAGTATTTGCGAGTAACGAAAGAAATATTGGTGTGATTAATTCTCGGTACAGTCATTCGGGGTAACTGTACGCGCTTGGGGCGTCCAAGCACTGTTAAACAATGGTAATGAAAGATATTGGAATCAATTTATAATATTTAGATAAGGTCTTTATTCAATTATGGATTGATGCTGAAACAGATGAAGTATAACGAACCTGACCTCGAACTTTATTCTGATATTTGGACTACTTTGTCACAGGAAAACATAAGAAATGACTTAGAACTTACAAGTCGATAAACTGGGTGTGCGTTTGGGTGTCCAAACGCTAGTCTCAAGTTCCGATGAATATTATCATTTCTGTATTTTCGACGTCAATTCAAAAGCAGTCAAACTAAATTTTAAAAAAATTCTGTTCTGCCCAATATCTCACAGTTCCCTTCAGGAGGTAAATTCTCAACCGTACATCAAAAGATATCTAAAGAAATTCTTTCAACAAGATCACTAACAAACTTTCACAGCCTTTCAATTCATCACCCAGCCTTCCCAGAAAATTCCATTGTTTTCGGGCTCTCTTTCTTTTCGTTTCGAAAGAAATAATCAATCAATCGAATATCCCACAATCACACATCGCGTCTCTGTATCACGTTGAACACTTACGAACGGTTTAATACGGTACAGTCACAGCATTAGCCCGAGTGATCATCGCTGGTTGTAAATCCATATCTCGTTGATTCGTCGGTCGGTCGTCTTTAGCCCTAGGGCAAAACGATGATCGCATCACGTGTACATCTCTAACGAGTAGAATAATTTCGTAGTCGCACATCGTCTCGCCTTCCCCTTCCACTCCAAAAGGTTTTCCGTTTGCATTCGTTCGTTGGTGCGCATCCTGAACCGCACACGATGCACCTCGCTCACGTAAATCCCCAACCAACTTTCGTTTCATAACAACAACGAAGCAACGTATATAAAATATATTTTTTTTATATTTCATTTTCTTTTTTCTCACTGTTGTACCGAAGAATCGTCTTGCCGGGCGCGAAGGCCCCGGCGAGGCTTTGGAGTTCCGTAACGAGAGTTTCGCACATCCCGACCGTGCCAAATATACATAAACACGTGTATGTATGATAAATATATACGTGCGAGACTCACGAGTGAGCGATGACGCGACGCCGTCCGCATTCCCATTATTCCATAGCATCCGCGTTCAGTGAAAATCACGTGCGACGTGTGAGAAGAAACTAATGTGGCTAGTTCGCGCGGCTCCGAGAGTCGGCTCGCCGTTTTCACTACTTGCCTCATGGCTATATACCATACAAATACATATATCGCGTATGATAAACCATTTCAAACATTTTTTCCACCGATGACTTTCGCTCTCGTCCGACACGTCAAATCGGACACGTTCGAGCAAAACTATTCGAAAAAAAAGAGAAAAAAATACTATGCGAAAAATCCACACGCTTCCTGATCATAATGACTGTACACCCGATACCAATTATTTTCATCCACTATGACGTGCGCGTCAAACACACAGTTCGTCGCTGTCATCTCGAGTACCTAACATATTCTATATCTATAGATATACTTCTTTGCCACAGTAAAGTTGACTCGAAACAGAGGGAAAGCATTCACGTGTCTATAGACTCTCATACAAGTTTCTCAATCGTAACTCCACACACACACACAATTATAATAAGTTTCCGTTCGACAAAAGTGACGATGGTGTTCGATGGCAATTGAAAAAAAAAATATAAAATTGTGAAACAGAATCGGAAAATGCGGTTACGTCGATCCTCATCAGGATCTATCAGGTTTCTCTTCAATCTCATCGAACCTTTTTCTAATTCTCGACTACGCTACCCCCCCCCCCCCTCACTCCCCTCGAGGAACGTCGAGTTTCTTGCTTCGTTGCATTTGAAACCCGAATATGTTGCAAAATAAATCGAAAGTCGATGGGTTTACGACGAGTTCGACAGCGCAGGTGAATACGGAGGGTGAAACAGGGTGAAAGGAGGGGATGAGGGGCAGGGGGGGGGGAGTGAGGATGAGGATTAGTATATGGTAAATCGTTTTAATGGTTCATCCCAGTTTCGAGATGATATCCCAACTGTTTTTCAACTCTTTTTTTTTTTTTTTTCGTTATCGCTCTTTCTCGCGAATTACATCTATACGGCTTAAACGATAATTAACCGTTAAATCGAGGAATGAGAGAAGATATGTGTATACACACGAATAGTTTACAAAGGAACGAAGCCGCGCTTTGGAGGATGCGCGTGGGCCGACGACGACTAGTTTTATATATACCAGTTGTATATCGTGTTACTTGTGTTTGTGTGTGTGTGTGTGTGTGTGTGTGTGTTCGAGTAACCCGCGACGTCGCATGCACCCGATCGATTATTCAACGTTGTCTCGGTCGCGCGATCATTTCGAACGGGCGACGTGAAAACGTGATTCTCGCGAGGTTATCCGTGACTTCCCCGAGAGTTTGGTTGCATGAAAACGTCGTATGCGACGTTTGGAACGATCGGTTGTTCACTTTCTCGCTTGTCCCCCTCCCCCCCCCCCCGCCCCGCCGACCAAATCCGGGCAAAACGTGTTCGGAGTCGAATTCTTATTCAACTGTTTTTTTTTTTAGTTTTTTGTGTTTTCATTTTTTGTGTGTTTTTTTGGTGTAATTCAAAGACAGCGTATAGTCGAGCGGTGTATTAGACAAATGTAAATCTTCGGGGATGCGCTGTATATTCGTTGCGCCAGAATTGCGAGCTACACGAATTGGATTTGCATTGTACACGTGTGTGGCGAACACGTGCTGACGATGCGACGGAACGATTTGGCGGTGGCGGGGAGGAGAGGTGTGAGGTTCTTGGGAATTTATTTGTTTCGAGTTGGCGAACGATGGGGACATACACACACACACACACACGCACGAAGAATACATATATGGTAATCCGGCAAGCTTATTTTTTCTTTTTCGTTTATTTTATTTTATTTTATTCAATTTTATTATAATTTTTTCTATGAAAAAAAAGAAAAAAAAACATTTTTTTACGACCAGCTTACCGCAACATGAAAACTATTCGTGAACTATTGCGTGATTTCCACGGCGAAGAACCATCGAAACATTCTACTGTATCATCCGCTCCCAAAATTTTTTAGTCGTTTTTTTTTTTTCTTTTTTTTTTTAATTATTATTTTTTATTAAATATTCGACTGCTTGAAGAATTCATCGACCATCACGATGGCGTTACGAGCGTCTCGTTGTTTTGTTGGACGCAAAGAATTCTGAATCTGATTTTTTTTTTTTTTGTCAACGTTGAGTGTGATTATCGATCGAGCGTGTCGGACTGCAATTAAATAATTAACCAATTGAATAACTAAATAACTTAACGATAGAACAAAATTGATCGGTAAATTAGAAAAAACACCGTTGTCGAGATGTATCATTATTCATCTCATTTGAGCAATTGAAATCTCTTCGAATCTCGCGATTATAATTTATGTTTCCCAAACATTTCGCGGATTCAGTCACGCGCGCCTGAATCTATCCGACTTATCCGCAATTTGAGAAAACGTGAAGCACATGTGTCACGTCGCGACTCTCACGGAGCAATAAATATATCCACATATATACATACACATATACAATATGTATATACATGTACGAAATCGAGTCACGTTGCTTACTACGTTTGCACGTTGTATACTTGGATTACAAGCCTGCCACTCCACCGACGTATAACTTACTTCGTTAGTTTTTCACCCACATGACTCTGTGGTGGCCATTAAGACTGGCACGTACATAAGTAAAGACCCCGTGTATCCAACGAGTCGCGGCGAGTATACATTTTTTTCATTTATTTATTTTTTTCCGTTCATATTCCAATATCCTTCTTCGTCGGTCTTCCGACTTTGCACTTTGACATTTGCTCGGGCGTCGCGCCCACCACCCACCGACACCAAATGTCACTGTCTGTGAAAAATACGTGATCGATACGCCACTCGTTATTACCAGCCCCTTCCCTTCCTTGGTCCTTCATCGTCATCGGCCGTGCGACACGATCGGCATCGCGATGCCGATTGTCGGTCGACGAGCCGCTCCACCGATTCCGTGTCGACGAATCGAACCGAGAAACACACTGCTATGCCAATCACCGTGCCGCTAGTACCATTCCCAAACGGATATCATCTTGAATACATGGAAGGAAAAGAAAATTCTCTGTCCACGATAATGGTTTCATGTACGAACAAATGACCGAGAGAGATCGGTAGCCAACGATCGACGATGAGAAATCCAACCGTGTATTCAGACCCGACAGCGCCGGTCCGTCCAATCCCCTCGACGAAGAATTGATTTTGTGTCTTCGTAAAATATCACAATCTTGATAAGTCGTGCGCCGACCTCACTCACGGCACATGTACTGCACGGTCGTTGCATCGGATTATGCATAATAATTCACTCCAGGTAACAAAAAAAAATAAATAAATAAAAAAACGGCGCTTCGACATCGACCGCCATTCCATGTTTTTTTTAATCGTTCCGTATATGCATATATCTATACACTAACATTGATTACTCGGTTTACTATCCAAGAGCACACACGGTCGTAAATGAATGATAGATTGACGTATTGAGAACGACATCCAATGGCTTACGGAAACAATAAAAATGTATATCCATTAGGGTGGTCCTTATTTGGGGTTAAAACATTTTTTGGCCCTCCGATGGGAAGCGCGTCATTTTTTTAAATATTTCAAAAACTTTGGGAAAAGGAAAAAATCTTATTCAATCTTTTTTGTAGAGAATTCAATTTTCTACAAAAAAGGTTATTTGCATTAATGTTAATCAAATGGTAAAATTCCACGTCTTTGGAGATGTACTTATTGTTAGAATTGATGTACGAGGCTGGGCCTCCGGCTACCTCAAAAATTGTTCATTTAGAGACATTTAAGTCCATGGGAGGGACAAAAAAATTGTTGACCCCAAATAAGGACCACCCTAATATACATATACATAGTATTTCACGAAAAATTTTCAAATTCCCACGGGGCAAGCTCGTGGATCACCCCCGGCGCGAAATATTGCGGTTGGGGGGGTATCCGCAAACCGGAAGCGAATTGTGAAGAACCCGATGAACCTGCGAGGACCGCGAAGAATCCGACGTTACAACGGTCCGGGGCAAGGTCCCCGCGGTGCGGTGGACAAAAGAGAAGAACGACGGGTAAGAGATCGTTATTGTCCGCGCGGGGCCCGTGTAGGGCGGTTCAAGAATAGTCGGCGAACGTTGCCTCTTGGTGGCGAACAGCGTGTAACACGTGGCAGTATCTTGTATCGGTAACGTGCTCCCGCTGGTAGCAGCACACGTTCGCGTTTGTTCCTATCGTCGTCTGTGAGCGCGCGCATGCGCGCTACGACCTGTGCGCTGTGTGCGGGGCTTTCGGTTTGTTCCGCCGAGCGGTGGATGCGCGCAGTGTGTGCCATACTCGCGGTAAGAGACGCAATGGCGCGGGCATTCGCATTCAGCGATCACTGCGCATGCGCGCTGTACAAAAACACAAACACACACACATGGGGAACACTTGGAAGAGCGCGAGTAAGAGAGGAAGAGCCTGGGGTAGAGTCCGTGTCGGCTCGCGGTCCTTCTGGCATGCCTACAAGAGTAGATTTCCTGCCGATAAGTCCATCGCGCACCACGGAGGTCCACCGCGATCGCTACCCTAGCCATGGGGCACCGCCAACAGTGCAGAGCAAGAGAATTACATTGCGCGTGCGCGAGCGAGCGAGCAAGCGAGCGCGTGTGAGTCCTTCTCTTCCTCTTTATAATCTTCTTCGTCTTCTTCGTTCTTCTGCTGCTGCGCTTCTGCCGATCCTGCTGCGCAAACTCCTGCCCGATAGAGAATCCTCTACCGGGCACTCTCATTTTTTTTTGTTTTGTTTTTTTTTCATGTTTTTCATGGCGTTCGCCATTGTGTTACCTACTTGCACTTGCATTCGCGTGTAGATGAACCAATGGTACGTATATCGGTATGCTCGTGCACCACGGATGCTGGACTGCGTGGTACCGGGTAACCGGGTTCAACCGAGGTCATTGCAAGGTTGCCTGCTCACGAAATAGAGAGAGAGAGAAAGAGTGGAGAATCGCGATGGAGAGACGTCGCGGATAGAGCGACTCTGGATGACAACGTGCGTTTGTCGTATACAATGCACTTTCTCTCCAGCTTTGGCGCTTTTTTTTTCTTTCGCTTTTGCACACATGATTTTGTGGTTATCTACGAATGTTCATGGGAAACATGGTAATCGTGTTGCTCGAACAAATTGAGAACAACCGGATTCGAATCAGATTGCTATTGGCAAGGAGAGCGCTTCGACGCCCGGCCGCTAGATGGCCAACCCGTGGGGCGTCGCTCGCGGCCACTTCGTCCCACCCTACGCTCTCGATTCCCCATCCAACTACCATTCCTACCCGCTCGCTAAAATTCCTCATAAATTTCATTTCGTCGAACCAATCAAAATAAGTGAAACACAACAAAAAAACATTACCGAAGGCTTGAAATAATCGATTGTGAAACGTCTATCCAGTTCTATCTATCGTGATAACTGGAGCACGAAGTTGAAAACCGCGAAATTCGTTTCGCGAAGTGTAATAAATAAATTTAAAAAAAAGGAAAAACGTTCGTCACAGCCCGAGTGTTCGAGGTTGTCGTTCGTGGTCCTCTGACTCCGTTAGAATTCGACCTTTTCGTTGAATTACCAGTCCCGCAGACGGATTGCGAAGGCGCCGCGGAGTTTCCAAACCCGGGATTGCGGCAACGTCAAGGTGCGATACGCAAGTGACTGGAGTGTGTGATATTATACCGCAACGGCGGCGCTGGCTACCGACGTGCGGCCCGACAGTCCTTTTGGTCCAAGAAGTCCGGCTGCGCGAGTCCCTCGTCGGCTCAACGGAGCCCGGAAAAGATATACGTGGGCGGTTCTCCACAGCGCATTCATACATACATATATCCATACACGTATATCTGTATACATGCATAACGTATACATGTGCAATCACATAGTGGCCGAACCGTAGGTTGTAATTGAAGGCGTTCGTGCGTGAAGGTGTTAATCTCACTCATGTATAGTAGTAGCCCGTATCTCAGCGGCATTAGGCATGGACCTCGGTTGGGTTTCTGTGAGTAACGACGATAAGGTGTTGCGGCGGCACAAAGGTCGCATGAATTTCCGTGTCGCTATCTACCCCCCCACCCCTTCCTTGCCATGCCGCCTCCCCCACTCTGGCCCTATCTTCGCGCTTATTCGATACTTTACCCTCTCTGACTGTGGCGCAAAACCGCGGTTGAATTATATTCGGTGACGACGATGCCGACTGCACTCCGGCAAGGATGATATCTCTTGACCGTGGCTCTTGGGAGGAGGGGGGAGGGGGAACGAGGATCTCTCGCGCTGAAGCTAACCCAACTCTCTCTCTCTCTCTCTCTATCTCTCTCTGTCGCTTTATTTTTCCGTCTTATTCTCTCGTTCTCTCCCAGTTCTCGTTTCACGAGTGTATCTCGCGTTTCCACGGATAAAAAAAGTAATATAAAAATTTAAAAAAAAACGAAATACGAGTTATCGCACAGACGATACTGGCACGAGAGGTGGCGAAGGTTGGGCGCACCTATATATACTTCGGTACTCTATGGAACACCGCGAGACTACGAAAACCGAACGTGTGTGGCATTGTACATGTGTGCTCTGTGCTCCGGAATTCTAAGTCCACGATGACGATAGTTCACGGTCGCGACTTGACAATGATTATCATGAAAAATAAATTTAAACGCATGAGGTTTTAAAATTTTCTATTCGAGACGTTAAAGTTGTGTACTCTCATATATGACTTTAAGGCCAGCCCTATACCGGACCTTTTGAAATTTGAACTCAAATCCTCGAATAAAATGAGCTTGAGATTTTAAAAAAATATATTTATATTAATTTCGTAATTTTACATATTTTTCGATTCATAAAAAAATGCAATGTTGACTTTCGTTTCGGTCGATTCTATTTCCGTCTATTTAATTCATTCTTCACGGTTCTCCACCTTGGCATTTTCATCAATAGCGCCTATATAACCGAGAAATTATATATTTTTTTCTCTTTTCATTGAGTTGTAATGAAAATAATAATAATAACAATGACATCGACAACGGGCAATAATAAAATAAACGACTTGGAACAAGGCGTGCCCAGAGTGATTCAAATACGTGTATGCATGTAATTGCGGCACATTGCATTTTAGAATTATTATTTTCCACAACGGTTGCGATATGACTTGACCAAAGGTCATCGATGCACCGATTCAATGTGTCTGAGCTGCGAAGACTCCGGAGGCTCTCCCTCGGAATCTATTCATTACTATTGTGAAATTGGAGAATAAAGAGGTCGAGAGATACATTCCGACGGTTTATTCTCTAAAGCTATATCCACGCCCGGGTCGACCGGTGGTTGAGATTTTCATCTCCGACCCGCGGCGGGTGCACACACACACACACATACACACACACATAGTCGCATAACACACCCCGAACGGTACACGATACTCACTGATGTGTACATCACCACATTCAAACGTAACGAGTGGTTGAGTAAAACATAAAATTTTAACGAGCCGGGCTGTGCGAAGCTAATTGAACATAAGGGAAGTCCCTGATCGTCGGCAAAGTTATAAAATAAAATAAAACAAAATTGAAATAAAATAAAATAAAATAAAATGAAATAAAATAAAATAAAATAAAATAAAATAAAATAAAATAAAATAAAATAAAATAAAATAAAACGAGCTGAAGGACTCAGGTCGATGGCCCATTGTCAATACAGGGCGATACTGTAATAATAGTGATAATAATAATAATAATAATAAATAAATGTTAGCCATGTATTGTCAATAAACAACTACTACTAAAATAAAATAAAATAGAATAAAATAAAATAAAATGAGAAAGAGAGACCCGCACGAGGTATATGGCACGTTTGCTCGCTCAAAGATCTGGTGCGATGGGAAATGAAAAAGAGTAAATAAAAAAATAAATAAATGAAATAAAAATCGGGAGAAAACGTTCACGTATGTGACTCTTAGCCTTAAGGACGGGGAGACCGCGCGATACTCTCGATATCCCGGTCGGTCTTTCGCGTCGTTGCTACCGCTGCTGCTGCCGCTGCTGCTGCTGCTGCATCTGGACTCGTTTCAAGAGTCAATCACTCTTATCGCGTACGATCGACGAGCGAAGAGGGACTCTACCGCTCCGTAGGCGTGCGCGCGCGAGCTTCACCGAACGCAAATGATCACTCGCCGCGACAAGCGACGAGGAATACTCCGCGACCGACCGGTCGGTCACAGTGATTGGCCGTGCACGTTGAAACCCGTTGGTACAACGGATGCACCGCCTGGCCAATGTCTGCAACACGGCCACCGACTGTCATTCTCATTCGCACGACAAAAAAAAATAAATAAAAAACTGTTTTTTCTCTCAATTTTTTTTATATTTATATTTTTTTTTGGAGTCGGGAACAACCGTCACGGTGCACATATGCATACCGCAGTCAACGGGGGCGCCCCCCCTCCCCTCCTCCCCGCCCCCCTCCGGTCCCAACAAACGCGAGGTCTGAGGCATGAGAAATTGCTCGATCGCAAAAGCCCGCGAACCGATGAACCTTAATGGCGTCCAAAAGCGATTACGTCGAATTCACGACGAAGGAACAACCCGAGTTACCGATTATCATCGTTTATACTGTGCTCCCAAGTTTACCTTCTCACACATATATATATATATATATATATATATATATATATATATATATATATATATATATATACGCGCAGGTTTGCGCGTTCCGCTGGCAATCGCTCAGCGCCGGGACAGAAACACACACAGCGAGACGACGAGTTGACGTGTGAGTCGATAAAAATTCATCTCGTCACCCGTCAATCCTCACAACCTAATCTTCCGGACGTACGCTTATTTGGCAACGACTCTCGCGGGTATACCGATTTTTATTCTTTTCTCGTTTTGTTTCTTATCCTTCGCTTTTTTTGCATACGAGAGGACGGTGACGGCTTTTTTTTAAAGAAATCGTGAAAACCGTCTGGGGTTTGGTATTGAATTGAAAAAAAATTACGCACGAGAATGAAGTTTGATCGTCTCGTCGCTGCGATCGGTTCGGCATTCGTTGTCGTTCACGATGTCGTCGGTTGTGCCGCGGCGGTGTCTTCGTCGTACACGGAAGCGGCTATGCAATATCTCGCCATCGTTCGCCGTTTTCTTCGGTAAATCTCGCAGAGATCACGTCGCACGGCCTGCGGCAAGACGCCGACGATTTGCGATATATATGTGTGTGTGTGTGTGTGTGTGTTTGTATGTGTGTAAGTACGAGGGCGACGAAGATCCCCTCGACGAAGGCTTTCCAACGATCGGCGTATATATATATATATATGTATATACAGGGTGTTTGACTTACCACCAAAACTGTAAATATTATCGTCTTTCTGTACTTTCGGGGATTTTTTTGCGATTAGAGCGCCATCTATAACGAATCGAAAAAAAAGAGTTGAAATAAAATTTACGTATTTTTTTATGGGGAATCCGAATCTGCAATAAAAAATGGGGGTTCCCATTTGAGATTTTAAAGTTGCCCCACCCTCTGGGATGGGGGTGGGGGTGGGAGTAGGCACTTTGGTATCATTGGATGGCTCCCTTCGTGCTGTGTAATTTTGATCTAGATAATAGTTCTGTGAATTTAGTAGTTTCGAAGATATCTGAGGTCCTAATAGTTATTGGGACACCCTGTATATATAGGTACCTCTGTATATGTTATTTCGATGTAACCAAACCGATGTGGGAACCGAAACGTGCTTCAAAGAAATCACGAGCGTGGTACGCGAGGTATATCCACAACCGGGGCTGATGGTTAACTCGATATGCGCTCCACATTGATTCGAACAATATTTTGTCGTTTCATCTCTCTTCCTCTCTCTCTCTTTCTATTTCTCTCTCTCTCGAGTTTCAGGGAAGTTTAGGTGCGCGCGGTGTAACTTTCAAATCTGTCGGTTATTTTTGGAACAATTTTTGCTGTTGACTGTCGTGCTATTTGAGACTATGAGGGTGACACACAGCATCCGTGAAAAGACGGACAAGTTGTGAGTAGCACTCGCGATCTGATGGTTTCGTCGTAGGTACTCTTTGTATTATTGTATTAACTGAATCAGTGAGTTACTGCATTATTATCTAATTACATTTGACGACCATATTTTCTTGTGATGACTGAAGAAAGAATGGATAACACATTTGCTTTCACATTTCAAATGGATTATCATTTTTATACAAAGAATAGATAACACATTGCATTCACAGTATTATTTCTAGCTTGGACACATTGCACGTCCAGGCTAGAAATAATCGTACATAAAATAATTCTACAGAAAATCATTGATTATTGATTAATGATTTACGGTTTTTTAACTTTACTCGTGCTATGGGACACCCCATTTTATGCCAAATTTGAAGATTCAAGGTATTATTTTTCTAAATAGCTGAATGTTTAATAGAATTAAGTTACGTGGTGTTTCTAAAATCGTTCAGAATTTAATTATCTATATTTATTTTGAAATTTGTTAATCTTCGTTGTTCGAGAAATCGATGGGGTCATTGAATATTTCACGGAGCTGAGTTGTACGGAGCAACGTAGTAGATAACAACGCCCCATCGCCATATGCCCCATGCCCCATGCGGCCATCCGGTCGCCCGTGAAGCCGCGCCAATTTGCGAGCCAGATCCGCGCGCGGTGAGCGCGTTTATGATTTGCGACCGTGCCGAATCCCATAGATTTATCGACGCTATGGTTTATTATATCGCGAGCGGCGCGGCGGCGGCCCCCGCGCGCCCGCGCAGCGGCAGCCACGCCGAACGACGGACGGAAACGTTAATGGCGAGTTACCGAGCGCGCGCCGCTCGAGTTATGCGACCTCCGAGGCAAAAAATCGGCAAATGCGGGGTCGTCGCGCGATTCGCCGGCACGACGAGTTTTGCGGTAGCACCGATTGTCAGGACTCGCCCAGCGCAGTGCAGGATTGCTCGCGAGAGCAATAACGATTTGCCGCATCAGGCGGGAAACCCCCCATGGGGCATTCGTCGCGGGGATTTGCCTGACGATGATGAAAAGCTCGATTTTCGTTTTTATTCGCACTCAAATTTTTTTTTCCCCGCGCGCTTCGGTGTGAGCCACGATGTCGATAGAACGATCGGTCGATCGATCGGTAGGTAACGATACGCGAATTTTGTGATTTGTGAGAAATATTCTATTGGCGACATTGAGGGAACGTATTGTGGACGAGCTGATGAGTCGCAAGCTCAGTGGACTCGGGGTTTGTTTTTTTTTTTTTTTTTTTTTCGATGTCGATTCATGAGATTCGTAAATTTAAGAATTATTTGCGTGATTTATTGTCGATGTCGCATAATTTCGCGTGAATTCATGTTCGAACTCGAACGATTTCATACCGATCGCGCGATTCCATGCCGATCTTTCACGGTGTCATGTCGATTTTTCATGATGTTATGCCGATTTTTCATGGTGCCATGCCGATTTTTCATGGTGACATGCCGAATTTTCATGGTGCCATGCCGATTTTTATGATGCTATGCCGATTTTGCAAGGTGCTATGCCGATTTTTTATGATGCGATACCGATTTTGCGTGGTGCCATACCGATTTCTCATAATTACGTAAAGATTTCGCACTATTCGCATACCGATTTTCCAGTGATTCGCACAGTTACGTTCGAATTTCGAATATCACGATTTTCATCATAATGTTTGCCAACTTCGGATCGCAATATCGATCATCCAACGTCACACGATTTATCGCATTTGTTTCCAACGTCGATTCAATAATTTCTCACCGATCAACAATTTCCCCTTCGACATTATCGATCTGCGTGTTCCACATAGCGATGCACTTTATTCACAATCAACGCCAACAAGATCGATAAAACTGTTATCTTCATTTCTGACAACTGACAACGGATCGTATAAAATCGGTTGGTCGAATTTTGCGAATAATCTCGATCGTTCGACGATTCCACGGGATTACGGAAAGCCAGAGCCAATCTTTTATGCACAAAAGCGTATATAATAATACTTGGTTCGGTTGTGTCGTGAAAGCGTTCACAAAGTAGCCCGACCATCCAGCGACGTGATCGTGGCTTCATTAACGATTGGAAAACCTGTTAGTTATGCTAATATCGATACTTATAAACCCTTCATTAACGCTGATGAGCAATTATAATACGGTCGCCCGATCTTCGCTGCGCTGTGCCACACGGTGCTAATGCACTCTCTGCGAATGTCTCTCAATTACACGATGACAGCGTACACAGTCCGTTGTCAACCGCGGCAGGGGAGACGAGAACGAGGTTGAGTGGCTTCCGAGGTTCGCCACGTTTCTTACGACTGTATATCGTAATGCGAAACCGATAACTTTTTTTTTATTATTATAATCATCGTGATTATTATTTTTTTTCTTTGCGTCAATGAACCAAAGCCTGATGCAAGTGAGACGTTCTCAAGGGTTCGTCTACATGAGAACGATCGTCGCAAGCTATGTGTTCACTGCTACACGATTTTAATATTACATTGTATCACGATGTCACGCGTTATTCTCGTGAATAACGTGAGATTAAAATACCATAAAAAATTAATCACCCATGAAGAATCTATTGTCGTATATTCGATAGATTACTCATTCAAACGAGATTTCTCTTATCACGTGGGACAAAAATATTCCACCAACTTTGTTGCCCAAGTGGAAAAAACCGATACAAACAATTGACAGATTATATATAGAAGTGGGCATATGTTTTTTTATATTCAAACTTTACCATAGATACGTATGGTATCTATGCAGATTATGTATAGTGTCATATTATATTGCATATAAAAAACATATGCCCACTTCTATATATAATCTGTCTGTTTATATTTTTTTTCTTCCATTTGGATGGGCATTTTTTTCATACAGCCCTGTCGAACCATTTTTAAGGTTCGCCCCGATTTTCCAAAGTTTTTACGTTCAAATAACATGGCGCAATATTTTTTTCTCACCATTTGGATAAAAAAAAATTATCATCCACAAAATCATTAAAATATGCAACATTTCTCTATGACGAAATGTTATTATTTTTCTCCTCTTACATTACCATCAAATGTCCGTGACTCCGAGTGAACCTAATACAACGAAATCATTTGTCATTCATCTAGTCAAAGCTCATTTGAATCACGATATTCACGTTCATTCGATAAAACAATTTAATTGCCCCATGTTACTTAAATATAAAATGAAACATCGGGACCACCCCTTAGATCCGTCTGATCAAGCTCATCTTTCTGCAGCATTCTACGCATGCAAGATACTTTAAAGTCAATGAGCGCCGCAAAAATCGCTGAAATTTGTTTTTTCAGGACACCCTAATGTATATATGCGTGCGTGTATCTGTGTGTGTGTGTGTGTGTGCAATACGCAAGGCGTTCCTCAACACATTCGCGCATGCGCCATTTGAGGATACAAGCTCGCCACAGCCCGTAGGCATGTTTTTCCTTTTTATCGAGCGCACACACGTGAGCGAGGAGCGAACACGAGGGGAACACTCCAGCCCGGGGGTGAGGGGGTGGAGTGACCGCTGGACGGCCAGAGGGGCGGGCGGGAGCTAGGGAGGTTGTACGACGGGGTACAGATGCCGGGATGTTGATCTGGTTAGGCTGGTGTGCCCGAGGCGTTTGCCGGTCGCGTCGAGTCAGCCTCGCACTCGGGCCAGCGCGCACAACCGCGAGTTGAAAAAGCCCGCGCGGCCAGACTGGCACTCGGTGCGCGTGCGCGAGATGGAGCGCGCGCCACGACCTCGACAGGGCGTGGTGGGTCACCGGACCGCGTTGAACAGTGGCGTAGCAACTGCGGTAACCCAGGGGGGGAGTCGAAGGGGGACTTCCCCCGTCTTCGCGTTTCTCTTCTTCGCTTCTGCGCATGCGCCTCGTACACCCGAGCACTTTTTGCGCGGCGATAATCGACTCGAGAGCAAAAGGGCCCTGTTGCGGACTGCTGCCGCCGCAAACCATTCACTTCCGGTCGTGTACCGATCGCTTGTGCATGCACACTTTGGCCTCGAGTCTCTTTGACTTTTTCTATCGTACGTCATTGCCGTAAACGTTTGGGATTATCGCCAAGCCGGGAACGAGCTTGCTATGTACATATAGATTGGGACGCAACTTTTTGTTGTTTGTGTGTGTGTGTGTGTGTGTGTGTGTGTGTTTGATGAGGGGTGAGGAAACACGTTCGTGATCGCGGAACCCTCGGGCGAGATGATGAACTCTTGTGCATTGTTGATGCGTGAAACGTTGTATTACGTTTACACAGCCGTTATCTTGTAAATCGAGGGGTGAGAAACGTGTCGTTGAAAGCTCAAAGATCGGTACACTGAAAAAAAAACTCCATTGATCGAATGTCTTTTAATTTTGTTACTCCTATGTAATTTATCTAATGAATCTAGTTAAGGGGACTGGGCAACGAGAATAGGCCGAAAATGCGATAAAATTCAAATGGCATTTGTGAAGAAACGAAACAACGTGCATGAATTTTTTTTTTTGCAATGTTTTTATTGACATTTCGGCTTATTAAATTCGCAGGTCGCAACTTGAAAAATATATAAATATTCAAAGAGGATACGGGCTGATAAAGATGGCGACGTGTCTCACGCATTGTTTCCGTTTAACCACGATTCCGGGTGGCCGATTCAAGCTTCCGCGAATTTTCAAACGCCATTCTCTTCGGAACATGTTCCTCCACAGATTGAACCTAAAATTTTCGAATAACCATGAAAATTACGGAATTGGCGACAAAAACTCGAAAAAAATCGAAAAACGGACGACATTTTTTTGACATTGAGCTCAACTTTGCGAGTTTTTCAGTCTGCTTTGCACCAAAATATTCGGAAAAGATGGCAGTAACGAAATACGAAAAAACAAGACAAAATTCGAATTTTCTCGCTGCCTAGTCCCCTTAATCTAATAAATCGGAATAATCTAATAATTCTAGCCAATCTAGTTAATCACAATAATCTAGCTAATCTAATCTCAATCGGGTATTGAACGACAATTTACTCTCAAAGTGTGAAAAAATGAATTTTCTCACCTCAACTCTAATTACAATCTACTCCCAACTCCGGATCGGCAGAATAAATAAAAAAATGTTTGACACATAGTTCAGTTATCGTTCAAATCTCATACAGGAATGTGGTAATGGTTAATGGACCTGGAATGCGGTTTTTTTTTTTTTTTTTTTGTGTTCAGCAGAGTCAGAGTCGAAGAATTCAAGTGCTTCAAGGTACATTGAATAGCAGCGGCAAGTCCACTCCGTCGGTCCATCGATCCGCGAAGAATCATCTCGGATCTTCGTTCTGGATTATCGACCAACGTGACGTTTGGTCTCGCGGTTCCGAGCGATCGCCCCGCGGCTCGTTTACCGAGGTTACATCCCATCGCGATGTTGTGGCCACACAAAGTATTTGTCGGGGTCGGGAATTCGATATTTTACGCAAGAACGGAGAACAACCGTTACCTTCGGTCGACATTGCCTCGCGCCCGTTCCCAGGAAACCCTGAACAGCAGCAATATCGCCGAGCTAAATGCGCCAACAATGTGCAGCATCGAGATTCAACTGGACAACTGCGACTCGATCCTCCGATAAACTCGCGTTGAAATTGTTTTTTTTTTTTTTTTGCTTCCTCATAGAGGAAGCTTTGTTTTCGTGAAATTTTTTTTTTTCGAGATGTTCATGAAAACGTGTTCAGTATGTCTCAAAACACCTAAAAAACACATTTAGAAAAAATGTCCGGATGTATGTATGTGTGTGTGTGTGTGTGTGTGTGTGTGTGTGTGTGTGTGTAGTAATGGTTGACCGCTCACAACTTGAGAACGGTTCGAGATATCAAGCTGAAATTTGTCACACATGTGAAGGGTTCACGGCGCATAGCACAATTTAATTTTTGGAAAAATCTATCAAGTTATTTTGTTTTCACATCATTTTTTCGAAATTCAAAAAATTATTTTTGGTCTCTAGCTCCCACAATTTTAGAGATATCGAGCTCAAATTCAGTATAATGTTGTACGAGTACAGGGAGATGCTCGATACCGAATTTGGAAAAATCCACGCATTGCCTTACTTTTAAAGCATTTTTTAATGTGAAAAAAACGATCTTTACACTCTAACTGGAGCAATTTTTGAGATATCGGACTTAAATTTGGTACGAAGTTGCGCAATGATCCAAAGAGAAACCCGATTGAATTTGGGCGAAATCCATCAAGCCATTCATATTTTATGGCGTTTTGAAATTTTTCCAAAAATCAATGTAACTGCTCTAGCTTCCATAATTTTTGAGATATCTGGCTGGAATTTAGTACGAAGTTGCACTACCATCAAAAGAGGTTTCGTATTGAATTTGGACAAAATCCAACAAGACGTTCAGATTTTATGGCGTTTTGAAATTTTTCCAAAATTCAATGTAAGTGCTCTAGCTTCCATAATTTTCTAGATATCCGGCTGAAATTTAGTACGAAGATGCACTATCATCCAAAGGGATTTCCTATTGAATTTGGATAAAATCTAACAAGCAGTTCAGATTTTATGCAAATTATTATTTTTCAAATTTCACATGAATTGCCCCATGTATATTGATTTCGACTTACATCACACTTACAAGGAGCCCTCAACGTCACGAAAGTAAACAACGGTGCAAAGTAGAACCTTGCACATTGCTTCCTCATAGTTTTGTACCGTTTTTAAATTATTGAGATGTAAAGTAGAACCTTGCTTATGGCTTCCTTATCTTCTTACACATTTGCCAAAGCTTCCTCTATGAGGAAGCCAAAATTGATCGACACAAGGTTCTACTTTACATCTCAATAATTTAAAAACGGTACAAAACTATGAGGAAGCAATGTGCAAGGTTCTACTTTGCACCCTTTTTTTTTATCAATTCAATAAACGCAACACAAATACTGTGCGAGAAATATGACTAAGCGTTTGATCCTCCTGGAAAAAAATGTATCGTCATGTTTTCTCAGACTTGAGAAAAAAAAACTGAGGCAAAATCGCATCAGTAAAAAAATACATATATATATATACAGTGGCGTGCAAAAGTTTCAGGGCATTATACTTTTCATTCACATTGCACAGAAATACGATGGTGAGAGAAATATAGACGATTAATCATAACGCATATTCACTTATATATATGAAAACAATGAGTTATATACATTGATATTACTTCTAAATAATTATTTGTTCAACATTTTTATGTTAATTACTGTGCAAAAGTATCAGGCCGCATACGCGACAGCGTCGAAAAAAATCAGAAATAATTAAGAGAATTGAGGAAACATGTCTTGTTCTCCCTCACTCGACTTAATATCATGTATTGCCATGCCCTTAGCAGCAATGACTGCAGCGCATATCGACGAGGCATTGATTTAACTAATTGGGAGATTCGTTCTTCCGGCAATTTTTCCCACTCGCATGCCGCAAATGGTCCCAAAATTCCGTCTTGTTGGAGTGATTTTTCGTTCCAATTTTCGTTCTTGTCGGAGTGATTTTTTGTTCCAATTTTCGTTCTTGTTTGAGTGATTTTTCGTCCATATTGCCGTGAATTACCACCATCGGACCAACGCCATCAGCAAAGAAAGCTCCCCAAACTTTGATGTTCCCGCCATCGTGCGATAGAGACGGTGTCCATTATTGAATTCCGAATATTCAATCTCGCGGTTCTGTGATTTGAGTCATATTGCGACGTGGCGCTATCGAGTCAACCGAGCTGGGGAGCGTCGAGCGAGTTTCTCGATCGGTCGTTCTCTCTCTTCCTCTTTCTCTCTCTCTCTCTCTCACACTCTCTCTCTATCTCTGGACCTCAATGACCACCGCGCATCTCGAACGTCGAAAACGAAACAGTCGGGTGGGTTTCTATAAACAAAGCAAAGTCCGGGCCGAGGGTGCAGCACCTTCGCGGACCGGCCGCAAGATGGCTGGAGGACAGTGCAACGTGCAAAGTGCGCTCTCTCTCTCTCTCGTCTATATACGCGTGACGGTATAAACGAGCGAGTATATGCGGCGACGTGCCGCGCTAATAACGTGTTTGAGGAAGGTATAATTGATGCGGACCCCGGGTATCGCGCGCCCCTGCGTCCTATGCGCACTCCACCCATATATATATACATATATATATAAATAAACATATACACGTCCATATACCTGTATATATGCATATATATATATATATGTATGTATGTATGTATGGGCCTTGCGAGTTTGGAACAGGGTGGAGAAAATATAGGTTGTCTTGGTGGGTCGAGCGCCCCGGTCGCCCGCGGTGCAACATGAAGATGATATATTCCCGGCAACCGCAGCTGCACTCTCTCGACGTGTAACCATTGCCAACCACCGAGAGAGTCCAGGCCCCCACGATCCTCGAGACAGCGAGAGACTACGAAATTCAACACAACCGTTTGGAGTCTCTCGGCTGACTATATCGTGTTTGACTCTCGTAAATTCACGGTGTGTACCCCGAAAAAACCAAACTTCAACGACAACCAACGCCCCCACGATCGAAGGTCGTGAACCACGGGGTTTTGATATGTGGAAGATTCGAGATATGTATTTCGTTGCTTGTGTTGTTTCGACTCGATAACGTTATTGTTGTTGTTGAGCGAAAGACACAAAAAAACTTCGAGGCATCGTCGCGCCCCATAGAACCTAAAAACCCATTAAACAAAACACGCGAATTATGCTTCTAATAATCACCAAAATAATCTTGTTAATAATATTCAACTTTTGATTTTTTTTTTTTGTGTCATTGATGGGCATCCATTCAATGAAAATGTATTTCAAATACTTTTTCGAACAAATAACTATGATTAATTATCATGGGAGAAGAATGATCAATTTACGTAAATTATTATTATACAATGGATTTAAATATTTAATAAATCCAATAAAATTCATTATCATTCGGTCCGAAGAGTATCTGAGATATATTTTCTTTGAATGAATGCCCATCTATGCTTCACTTTTCATGTTTTTCACAAATCTCTGATCACTATTCCAATCAACTATCGCTGAGATTATTCACGGTATTTTATATTTACCCAGCGTCTCAAAATAATCTCCCAGGTGAAAATATATATATATATAAAATCTATATATGGGATTGGGCATGTATAGTTTATATATAGTTTATGTATAGACTATATATATAGTCCATATATAATCTATATATAAACTGTATATAAACTATGCATGCCCAATCCCATATAGAATTTATACATAGATTATATATAATTTTTTCACTTGGGCTTACACGTGCCGTCTGTCACATCATTCCCCTCCCCCCTCCCCCCCGCAATCCTCGGATTTAATTCGCGGTTCATCGATCCGGACGTTATTGCCGTTATTAATTTTCATTACGAGCTTGTGCATCGTGGATCGCCTACGCAAAGAGAGAGAGAGAGAGAGAGAGAGAGAGAGAGAGGAAGAGAGAGTGAGCTATCCGGTGAATTAGTGTCTCGACGCAGGGGAATTAGTGGATCGTCGTAAAACGAAAGACGAGTAGGTAACGAGGCGTGCTTATGGAATTCTGAGAGAGGAAGAATGAAGAGCCGGAAAGCGAACACGACATGATATGCTCGGGCTTAGGTCGTGCTTTACAGACGCATCAATATATATACATATACATATCTATATATATATATATATGTACACACATATATATATGTATATATATATATATATATACACACACATATAAATGACGTACAAGATCGCCTCGTAGCAACATAAATACAACAACAGCGGCCATCTCGTGAATCGGTTTATTTCTCGTACGTATTTGTATACGAGATATTATATACATCACGCGTTTCGACGATATGAGGAACGCACACACACACACACACACACACACACACACACACACACACACACAGACACACGCTGCGGCTCCATAAAAGAAGCCGCGAGGCCTCTTCTCCCGTTCAAGACGAAGAAGCAAGGGTTTCGATGGAACACAGTGTATATCCGGCCCCCCAACGTACACACCGAAAGAATCGCACCCCCCCCCCGCTCCCCCCTCCTCCTCCCTCACCCAACCACATCCAGTCGAGAAACATGTTTTTCTCGATGTACATTGTAATTTCATACACAATAACCGTTTCCACATATACAAACTCACAAAAAAACGAGCATCGGACGAGAAGCGAGGATCTCTGGACTGCGTCGAAGTCCGATGCACTTATTGGTGCACGCGCCCGCGACCGCTCGCTCGCTCTCGTCGTATAACGATAATTTCCCCCGACCCGTTGTTCGCGCATTCGTAATTTATGCTCATGGATCGTTTAATGATCCTGGCTATCCGGTTGATAATAATCTTTCGGTTGTCGTGTAAAAAAAAAAAAAAAAAAAAAAGAACTCGAGGATATGCTTGTTGCAGCGTTTCACGCACGTTTGATCAACGACGAAATTATTGTCGTCATGATATTTGATTATCTTGGGTGCAAAGTTTGCGGGATAAAAAAAAAATAATATCGTATCGGTGGATTTGAAATTTGTCGGATATTTTTTGTTCGAAAAAATTGAATTTTTGTGTATTTGACGATTTTGTTAATTTTAATCGCTGGATTTCCGTGGGAATGATTAATCGTGACAGAGGTCTATGGCAAGTTGAAGAAATATCATTTCGCACGGCTCGCGTAATTGTATATCAGGATATCATTGCGAGACTGGAAAATTAATTAGCAATCGAATTTCCATTCTCATCACGAAGATGCGATGAAAAAAAATCAATTAGTCATTCTTCGAATAATCGTCGGTAAAACGATTTTTTTCCTCCTCTTCCGCATACTTTGAGATTCACTCAAACTGAAAAACTGTTGTTCGCATCCATCATTCAAAAACGTTGCACTTTCCGAACGATTTAAATGTGAATAATAGTTACATCTATTTATTATTTCTGCTCAGGTTCTTCATTACTGATTTATTATTTTTGTTCAGCTTGGTCCATAAAGGCCTCTCGCACTTATCATTTGAAATGATACCGATATTGACTAACAACAATCGAATAAAAAATGGCTCAACAATCTAAAATCATCGGTAAGGGATCGTCTTACTCAACGAAAAAAAAAAAAATCTCGAATATAGAGCAACGCCAAAAAAAACTAAATCAAAAGCCTCTACAGACAAATCTCAACGGAAACAACAAAATAAATATAATAAATTCGATCACAAATCTCTTCGAACGGATGTAATAACGTTTGATGGAAACACAAAGCTTTGTATATTTGTGTATCACGATCGTTGTGAAAGACACACAGACGAGATGGGACGACGACGATGGGCATCTCTCGCTCGGAGAAACGGATTTCACTGGCACTGGCGGTTCGCGAGCGAGGTATAAGTTCGTAACGACCGCCAGTTGGCCTAGCCAGAACGAATGTTGCGTGCACAAGTTGCATTACCAGCCTTGAATATTTCATTCATAAGAGCCGGGGTGTCGGGGCGCACGCTCGTATTCAACCGACATTGCCGGTATGGTATATAGTACAGCTCATACGTAGCGTGCGATGTTGGCATGTAGGAACTATCCTCGGATTCTCTTTCTATCTCTCTCTCTCTCTCTCTCTGTCTTGTCTTTCTCTCTCGCACCGTCCGGCTCTCGGGCATCCGCTAGTCCGGTACACTCGTCGCTGCAATTACGCTCGGCGCATGCACCCGAGCCGCCGCCCCCGGAGCTGTGAATGAATCGTTTTTCCGTTACAACTTCTTTTTTTCTTTTCTTTCCGTTTTCTTTCTTTTTTTCTCTCCTCTTTTATTATCCTCGGCATGACGGAATGATAGCAGCTGCATCACGATTTCTCGGTCGCTATACGTCCGTTCAATCGCAACGATCGAAAACGTAATATTTTATGGTCCATTGAAATAAACTTGTACAGTGAATGACAAATAAAAACTAATTTGATTACCGAAATATTTATCATTTTTACGGTTCCGTAGAAATCTAGGAACCCTTATGCCCCCATTCTCTCAGTTATGGACCGATTGAGATGAAATTTGGTACACAGACGTAGATCGGTCACCTAAAAACAGAAATGACAACATAAAAAAAATGTTTTTGACCCCCCTCCCGCAAATTAAACAGTGTTCACGCATTTTTTTTTTGCTCACACCATTGAGTGATATATCTCTGGATAGGTCTCCTCAAATGCAACAAATAATGTCCTGAGACCCTTCCATTTCAACCCTTCAGTCATGAGATATTTGCTTTCAAAGTCGTTATCATAGTCCCCCCCCCTCTAACTTTTAAACAATCGATGCAAAAAATGTGAAAAAATTCAAAAATGTAACTTTTAATTAGTACATTGGATTAAAATTATAACGATCACTGTAGCAGAAATATTTTACGAAAAATACATAAATAACTAACTACAATTTTTTTCCCAAAACTTGCCCAACATGCTCTTGATCAATTCCTTTTTTTTTATTTATCGTCGCAGATGCATTTTTTCTTCGGAATTGTTATTTCTTTTTTATTTTATGTTGTGATATCCGGCGATGATTATCGATTCCGCGAAATATTTTGAATAACAATAATCCAGCAAAAAAAAAAAACAAATTTAAAAATACGTTTTGCAGGAATTTTAGAAACCCAAAACCGCACCTTGGACGTAACAACTGGAGAATAAAATGTCGGATCGTAAAATTTTCACGAATACAATTGTTATTGAACGTCGTTAAATGTTGTTTTGTTTTTCGTTTTTCTCTTTTTTCTCAAACATTGAGGAAATAAAGAGATGAATGATCATCGAACAACGTTGTGTCTCTATCGTCCGGCCCGTACGAGAAGTCGCAGACCCCGTTTTCCGTGACAACTGCGATAAATCAAACGTCGATAATTATACACATTACATCGTCCTTTACGACTTGAATCGTCACGGCGTTGACGCGTAAGCCCGTCGTTGTCCGTCTCTGTGGCGAATATAATAATGTACCCGGTCGAATAAAGATAACCCAGACACACCTAGTGAAAGGTTGTGCGAGCGCTCTTACACACACACACACACACACACGAGACATTCGTTTAAACGCAAACGGCATTTTGCCAACGTGCCGTCGGGAGGCTGCGTGGCTCTTGGTCAAGAACGTTTTATACAAATCGATCTCACGCGTGTGTTCCTATTCGCACGCACTCGAACACTTTCTGTCTTCGATGAATAATCATGTTCCTCGCAAAGCTTAACGATTTTTATCTTTCCATTCCAAACGAATTATGAAAAATATGAAGAGATAAAAATAAATTATTTTTATCTCTTCATATTTTTCATAATTCGTAATTTGTTTTATGAAAATATAAAAACAGATAAAGAAATAAAAAAGGTTCTTCAGTTTTATGAAAGTAAAAAAAAAAAATATGAAGCAATAAAAACGTTTCAATTTTTATAAAAAAAAAAACATTTAAAAAAATATGAAGTAACAAAAATAAAAATAAAAATTTCTTATCTTTTCGTTGCAGAATTTTCGTGAGCATCGAATCGACGGTGCGTCGCTTCCGCTTCTGTCGGAGGATCATTTGACGGGCCCGATGGGAATGAAATTGGGACCGGCTCTCAAGCTCCGCGCTTTGCTCGCGCGAAAGCTCGGAGCTTGCACGGTCTGTCTTCACTGCGCCCACTGTCATCAAACCCCGCTTCCGGCTCTGAGCGCGGCGGCGGCGGCCGCGGCGGCCGCTGCGGCAGCCACGAATTCGACACAGACCCCGGGCCGACGGCCCAGCAGCACCGGAAACTGACAAACAATGGCGGAGACTCCGGTAATCGAGGCCGATCCGAATCGTGCACTGCGCATCGAACGTCGCGTGCCACGAACCGTGCGCAAACCCGACGTCGTGTTCAAAAAACCGATCAAACAATGATCCGCGTTGACAAAAACGCGTATATGGAATCATCAACACGTTCATCGGTTCTCGGGTCAGCTTCGCGGAACGTAAATCAACGACGATATTATTCGGCGGAAATTCGACGACAAACGAAAACGCGGTTCATCAACGTAAACGCGTATTTTACGAGTGGAGACTCCGCCTGAACGTTTAAATATAAATATAAGGACGAAGGGAGGGAAAGAAAGAGAAAGAGATGGAGAAAGTAAAAAAAAAAAAGAAAACAGTACCTAAGCTAGTTTATAGTAATGAGGGCCTAATTGTGTACAGGGACTTTTGAGTGCCTAGGCCGATTTTGATTTTACGATTAAACGGCTGACCATCTGGGTCTCTGGTTCTTCCATGATGTACTTATCGAATTGTAATTGTCAATTGGAAATTTATGGGACTCGGACGAACGGCTCTGATGCTGAGAAATAAAAAAAAAAAAAATTATTCGGCACGATTAAGGATGTACGACACGTATGCAATCCCAACCGAAAGGGCGTTGATATGAGAAATTCTCGATTACAACTGTTTTTTTTAAACGCTAGAGAAATTCGTAATCATGAAATATCGCCAAATAGAGGTTATTACATGTTGTATCATATATATATATATTTTTTTTTTCACCTTTCTCGATTCCTTATATTGAATATTGAAAATTGGAGGTCTATCGATCTGGATTTTTTTGTGGACATTTATCAATCTGTATTACACACACTATATTTGTTTTTGAAATTGAAAAAAATAAGCTTCATTTCTATGCGTTTGTCGTCCACGTTTTATCGTTTTTTAAACTTTTGCATGTTTTTTCGTGATTATAACAAGTTTCTGGCTCTGAAATTTTCGAAATTTGAAAAAAAAAAAACAATTTTTTACACTTGTGTCATACATCCTTAATTCGTCTCGCTATCGTTATCGTCGCAACGTCGAATGAAATCAATGGTCACGCGCAATGCATTTTTAACAACACCGCAGTTTTGCAACGTTCCCTCGCTACGAACAATTTTGTTATTCAACTTTTTTTTCTTAAAAATTTTTGATAATTTGAAACAAATTAAAAAAAAACCGAATATTTTAAACGAAACAAATTTGGGAAACAATTATGAAATTTTTTTCGACAAACATATTTTTTTTGTTTTTTTTTTTTTTTTAATTTTATTATATTGAATTTTTGTGAATTTTTTTCTTCTACAGTCGTTTATCGTATCACGATGACGGAGAGAATGGATTCGTTGCGTTTGTGCGTGGTGTGAAATTGTATTTGCATCGTTAGATAGACATAATCGGAGACAATGTTACGTCTGTGTCAATATTATACGAGCGTTCGGTCGTAACCAATCGGGAAAATTAATGCATTTCGTATCCGACTGCATCGAGACTCGCTCGGAGCAATTTTTTTTTTTTTTTTTTTTTTTTTTTTTAACGTCTGTCCAGATTGAAACGTTCGAGTCGAGCTTTGTCAATGGGTCGCCCGAGCGTTTCTCGATACAATCTCCACCAACGACTCTGTCAATGTTACAAACGGTTACAACTCCGAGACGCACAATTTAATCGAACGGTATCGAGAAATCGCGTTTTGTGAACTCGGCCGAAGTAGACTTTCATTGGCGAGTCGTGTGTCTTGTGTGTCGATGAAAGTCCGTGGCAATGCGAATTAGAAAAACGCGATAACTATTCACGATAATTCGTAATCACAATTACGTGAAACAGCGTTTTATTTTTTTTTTATTTTTATTTTTTCAAGTGATTTCGATCCTCCCTACGATCTAAGAAAATGACCAGGCCCTACTTGTTTCTCGAAACTTTGCGACGAATGATTAAAGCGAGTGAGATAGAGAGCAAATGAAAGAGAAAGAGAAAGAAAGAGAGAGTGCGTGTGTAAAAGATATGAAGAAAAAAAAATTAATAAAATTCGTGCGCCGATTAAAAAGCTAGAACCATGTGCAATAACAATAATCTTTCGACTCGATGTAACTTTAACTGTAGGGTTTATTAGGTTATATATATATATACGTATTTGCTCAAATCGTTGTTTCTTTTACATATTTTAACGAAGTTTGTTTTTTTTTTTTATATCGATGACCATAATGATAAATATACTAAATTATATTTTTGCTAACAACCCTCTACACAATGCGAATGGACGTAAAAAGTGGTAAAAGAAAAAAATAATAATAATAATAGAGACAAAAAAATATTTAAAAAAAGAAAATAATAATTTTTAAAAAATTATCCGACAGACGATGGACAATAAATGCAATAGAATCGAGCGCAACGAACGCCGCGTGAATTTATATGTAATATAAACAATAACATTAACAATGATATCGATAATGATGATAAATAATATTAGATGATAATAATGATAAAACGAGTGGACCGATCGCCGATGAACTTCGCTGGCTCTCGGCCAATACGAAAAATTGTACATTTTACTTTCCACGCTGTAACATTTATTTATTTAGAATTTAACCGTTGCCTTATTTGTATTTCGCGTGTAAACATAACGTTAATAGATAAATCGCATCAGGCCCGCGCGACTACTATTACCATTTACACAAATGAACACACACACACATACACAAATACGGCCGGGTCTCAAAGTTACGAATTTTCAATGTCTCGAAAGCTCACAAGTTCGAATTTTTTTTCATTCGAATTTTAATCTATCGAATAATCAAATCTCCGAATTTTTTATTTCGACTGGTCATGTAACAGAATTGAAAAAATTCGAACGATCAAATGTCCGACCGGTCAATATATCGAAATCCCAACGATTCGAAAATAAATGTTTCGACTCGCAAATGTTTCGAACGGTCAATTCTTCGACGGATCAAAAGTTCGACAACGTATATATAGGTATAGTGGCGTAGCAGCTCGTTCAACCGCTTGAAGATTGCAGCTCCTGCAATCTTCACGCCACTATACCTATATATACGTTGTCGAACTTTTGGTCCGTAGAAACATTGAATCCTCGAAACATCGGCGAGTCGAATCCGTGACCCGTCGAAAAATTGCGCTTTCGATAAATTGCATTTCGAATTTTGTTTTTTCGAAACTATGACCGTTCGAAACTTTGCCCGTTCGGATTAATGGACTTTCGAAACTGTGCAAGGTCGGGACATTAAAATTCGAATTAAAAAATGTCGAACTTATGAGCCTTCGGTACATTGAAAATTCAAAACTTCCAGACCTACCCACAAATACACACACGCGTAAAACGTGAGATGAAAAAAAGAAATGAAACGAGGTTCGTAAGACGAGCAGTATTTTTAGATTTACATTAGCCCGAATTTACGACAGACGTATTTTCGAAAACGTATCATTTAAACGTATGTAAAAAAAAATTCAAAAAAACGAAAAAAACAACATCGACGCTTTACAAACTCGAGGACAATAAATATTAATTCCCCGACTTGGAAAAAAACATTTTTCGTCAAAATAAATAACAATGAAAAAACGAATCAAAGCAAAACATTGAAGCATTTTCATCGTCAGGACATACTGATTAAGAATTGTTCTTGAAAGTCATTCGAGCTTGCGCGAGACTCATCGATAATAAAGTCGAGTGTTTACTGTCGTGGGATTTTTTTTCCTTCAATTAAACGAAAAAAAAAAACGAATAAACGATCCGGATGTTTTTGTAAAAATCGTTTGGAGTAGCGAGCTCAGGTACGCGTGAAAACGAGAACTCCGGTTACGGCGGCTTTTACTTAAAAAAAAAAACAAACAAAATAAACAAAAAAAAAATTCACATTGTTTTATTGTACATACCGCTTAGGCATTTATTTATATCGTGCTTTTTTTACGAGACACAAACGAATTCGTGGTTATTTCATTGATAATCATCGCGAAAAAGTGATCATGACGACACGCACGACTGTGTCGCATCAACGTATCGCTTAAAATGCGTGAAATCACTCGGAGACAATATAACGACACGAACGAGAAAACTCGTTTTATCGTCAAAACGTTCGTGACATGTTGACAATATAACGTATATTAATTATCGAGTTGTGAGGTGTGATTGCGAGGAAGAGTGAAAGATAAAGATTAATAAAAAAAAATAAATAAAAAAATTTGAATAAAAAAAAATAAAAAAATAAGAACAACAAGATAAACAATATGCGAGAACCGGTGTTACGGCAATTTTGTGATACTTCAATTTCCACTCCCGCTCTTCCATCCATTTTTCCCCTTCGTCTTCTTCCCCTCATCTTCCACCATCGATCACTTACCGTGTTTTTATCTACCTTCTCCCCCCCCCCCCAACCCTTTGATCTCCTCATCTTACGTATTCCTTCATCGCAAGTCTGTCGTGTATTATTTTACGATTAACTGTCATATTATTGTATAGCAGAAATTAATGGTGAAAAGATTGAAACAGTACATTTGTTTCTGTTAAAATAAAAAAAATTGTTAAAGCATAATCACATCGTGTAAAATTTATTTATTCACATGGACACAATTGTTACGTTGATTATTCGTGAATACAGTGAAACCCAAAGGCCATAACAAATGATCGTGACAAAACATCGGTAAGGTATGGATTATCTTAGTCGGATCAACAGGAAAAAAAATGTCGAATGAGAAATCATTGTTTAAACAATAAATGATACATTTTTTTTTTTTCACGATTTGATTTTAATTTATCACGAATATAATTGATAGAGAAATATTGCTTCGTTAATTCTCACGAATTAACTGAGCAATTAATTTGATTTAAAAAATAGATAACCGAAAAAAATAATGTCGGTAAGGTGGGGTTCTCGCTCTCAAACCGAGAGAGGAAAAAAATAATCTTACGAAATCACATCTGTAACAAGGTCGCCCTGCGTCAGAGCACGTTAATTCATCACATAACGAAAATACTAAAATAATACGGCCGAAGCAACTAACTAACAAATAAATGATAACAATTGAAAGCCCGTAGAGACAAAGCTCAATAAATTAATTTTATTCATCAAATTCTTCAATTCTGCACAGGATAATTCGCCAGATCTATAAAGTCGTCATAAATTAATTGGCGTCTACGACGTGAGTGAAAAACTAGAGAGCACTTATCGTATAATGATAATTTTGTACGTGTGTAAAGACGTCGTTGCAGACTCAGGATCACGATCGCTTCATCGTTGACCCGGAAAAATTGGTTCACTAGCTGGCAACGTTTCTCAACGGATCTTCGACTGCAAAAGACGCACACGCATCGTTATCAATTGCAACACAAAATTTTTATCATATTTCAACATCTTTTTCATTGAACATTTCAATGTTCACTCACTTTTTTGTGAATAGCCAAAACTCCGTCTTCCTGGTTCAACAAAATGGACACGCGTGCGTAACCCTTGCCATCGACGACGACGGTCTTTCCGGTGCAAATGCCATTTACAATATTTCCGGAAATGACGTCACAGTACGTACCGGGCTGAAGCCCGGTACGAATGGTCGCTTTGAGATCGTGATTATCGGCGTTTATGGCGACGAATCCACGATCGCCTCGTGAAAATGCTATTTGATTGTTTCCATTGTCCCACCATAACGTCATTGCGGTGCCATTGACGTCGTTGCGAAAACGCACCATGTTGTACATCTGTCGCCAACGATGCTCGCATATCCAGCCGTTCGAACAGCTCGAGTCTGGATTTATGACCGGCGTTATGATGTTATCACTTTTGTCGGCCGGAGGTCCTTGGTCCTTGTTCTCGAAGGCGAAGGAACTCATCAATCTGGGTCTTCCGTAGGGATAGGCCAACATGAAAGCTATTGCCATCTGAACGAGAAGTTAACGTGCGATTGTCGTTAAAAATCATTTATCAACTTCACAGCTTCGGCTACCTTAAAAATGATTTATTTTCAGACATTTGAGCCCATGGGAGGGACAAAAAAAATATTTGACCCGAAATAAGAACCACCCTAATATATATGTGAGTTCTTGTTATTACATTCGATTAATATTATGTACCGACCTTGTACAGCTTGGACTCTTTGTGAGTGAGAACCGATCCACCGCCCCCGTGTCCACGCTGATTATCGTGATTGTCGATGAAAATCAGAGCGTCGTCGGACGGCAGCACATTCCACGATTCGCCAAAGGTGCGGAACCACTTTAACGGATTGTTGCCCCGCATCGCGTTACTAATTTCCCAACCGTAACGAAATTCCGTCACCGCGGCGAATGAGTTGTACTCCCTCTTCGAGATCGCCTCGCCACCCATGTCGATGACCTCCTGATAAACGTACGGACGTGAATTGTTTTTAAATCCATGTTCCACATTCAAATTGCGGAGACGGGAATAAATAACGCGAAGGTCATTGGGCCACATGTGCTTTGCCGCGTCTATCCTGTCGACGAATAAAAAAAAATAGAAAAATAAAAAATAAAAAATAAATGAAGATCAATAAAAATTCACTTAATTCAGATAAATTTATTTTAGCTGACGATTTTTTTTAATCTTATCCAAAAATTTGAAAAAAAGTGAAATAGAATCTCTTTTTCGTTAAAAACAATTTGAAAATAAATAAATAAATAAATAAATAAATAAATAATGCATTGCTAACCGAAAACCAGCGACTCCAGCTTCGATGGCCTTGTTCATGAAATTGACAATTTTTTCTCTGACGTATTCGCTGTTCTGATTCAAATCGTGAAGACCAACGAGTTCGCAATTTCTGACTTCTTTCGGATTGTTGTAATCGTTAATTCCGCATAGCGGATTAAAATCGTTCGGACCATACGGCACCGCGTAATACTGTCGAGCGTGAGTATTGGCAGTCGATGAACCGGTTCCCACAGCATTCGTTTGATCACCCGTCATGTGATTGATTATCGCATCGACGTAGATGCGCACGCGATTGTCGTTGCATCGTCGAACCATTTCACGAAAATCCTTCTCGCTTCCCGATCGCGTGTTCCATTGGTACGATATCGGCTGATAACGTTCCCACCATGGTCTTCGACCGACAATTATGTTTTCTTGTATCGGTGACACCTTGAACAATTTCACGGATTTAACGAAAGTTGAATTTTCGGTGATGGACGATGGCCATACATTTTTTTTATTTGAACTTTTAACTCTTTTTGATTGCCACATTAAAATATCCGTTCAGATTGTCGAATAGGGCAATGACTATACTGGCTAAGCACCGGTCGGGATTATAATAAAAAGAATTTTAAAAAGGTGCAAAGTAGAACCTTCTACATGGCTTCCTCATTTTACACATTTGCCAAAGCTTCTTCTATGAAGAACTATAGTACGATCAGTCTTGGCTTCCAAGACTGATCTAAAAATGTATCGTTGAAATATGTTGGTAAATGTGACTTTAATTGCTTGAACTTTCGACGTCGAAAAAAAAAAAATTGTATCGTACCTGAACACCGCCGAAGCCCATGGGGCCGAGAAATCGTTCGCACTCGTCGGCAATGTCCTTCCACTTCCACTCGAACAGATGCACCATGACATCGTGTCCGGGATAGTAATGCGGATTGTTCAACGACGTAGACGCCGATGGCGCGGCCGCGGCTGCAGCGATAAACAAGCTCGCCACTGCAACGATCGGATACATACTAAAATTTGTGCAGCTGCGACGGTCACGAACGCTTTGTATATATACGGTTCGAGTTATCGCGCACGAGTTTTCTACAAATTAGATATAGGTCGTCGTGCTAAACGCTCCTCCCGTTTGTTATCTCCCGGAAATCGTTGTGTGTCTCGTTTAGTCGGGCGAGCGAGAAATCATGATTTATCTCCGGACTTCACCGAATAATCTTACCGCACACTTATTACTCCATCCGCGCTTGCGATCGCTATCACTCGTGTCAGCATTTTTTTTTTGTGTGTGTGTTTTTTTCTTCATTCTTATCTGCTATCATCTGCCGCGGTAAATATTTTGATCATCGATCTTGGTTTATCGGAAATTATACGAATTCCACGGATTTGATGTGAACCAAAATATAATAAACTGCAGGTTAAACATTTTTTTTTAAGTTTGGAAAAAAAAAAACATTTATTTGAGATGATGCACGTTTTGATTTCTCACTGGGAAACCAAAGTTGATGAGGATAGGTCCCTGGTCGAAATTTTCACGAGAATCCTCTTGGACGGTCGCTTTTCTCATCATCTCAAATTTGTCAATGACAAATTACAGATTTCGGGTGTACAAAACAGATATGGGATTGAATCGCAAATGGTAATAAGCATGCTCATTGTCGAGAGAAAAGATTTTTTTAATAATCGCATCAATTGACATACATGAAGAACATCGACGTGACACTGAATATACGTCGCGTTTAAATTATTTCAAGTGTTGAATTATTATTTTATTAATCGTCGAGAGTTACACACTTATTTCCATGGCTCTGGTCGTATTTTTCCATTCTCGGAGATTCACTTGTTACCACTGGGAATCACAGCTTCGAAGTCGCCTGAAATGATTTACCATTATCGACGGAATGAGTTATTTTTTTTAAATTAAAAAATTGAAAAATAATATTTATAATTTAAAAAAAATAATAAAAAAATAATAAAAATAAATCAATAAATCAATGAAATAATAAATAAAAACGACAAAATATTCAGAAAAGAGCTTACGCCAATGTGAATTGCGATAACACCATCCTGAGCGTTTTGTCCAATCGAAAATACGGCCGTTCCACTTTGATCAACATCGATGGTCCGTCCGGTGCACTTTCCTCCTTCGGGTTTTCCGGATATGACGTCGCAGTATTTTCCCGCAGGCAGACCGGTCTGCAGTCGTTGATCGAGATCGGCGTACTCGCCGTTGATCACGATGAAACCGAGATCACCTCGAGAAAACGCGATCTGATTGTCACCGTTGTACCACCAATTCCGAATGGGTTCCTCCTTCACGACGTTGCGGAAAATATTCATTCCCACGATCTCGGGCCAACGATGCTCGCACACCCAACCGGGAGTGCAAGCGCCATTTTTAACAGGCGACAGAATATTTTCATTGTCGTCCATCGGTGGTCCACGGTCGGTGTTGTTAAAAGCGAACGAACTCATCACGCGAGTGTGTCCGTAAGGGTGGGCAAGCATAAAAGCCGTTGCCATCTGTGAAATTATGATAAATTGAAGAAACCTTACTTGGAAATGTAATAAATTGCATTTCGATTGTTTTTTTTTTTCGAAACTCAGGACCGTTCGAACTTATGATCCTTCGAAACATTGAAAATTCGAAATCTTTGAGACCTACCCGAAAAATTGATTATAAGAAAACCATTGGAAATTACATCAAACAGATGAAAATGTATTTTTTTAATAATTCGCGAACCTTGTACTGCTTGGGAACTTTGTGGGTGAGGATGGAAGCACCGCCAGCTCCGTGGCCTCGTTGATTGTCATGATTGTCGATCATCACGAGCGCATCTTCGGCCGGCAACAGTCCCCAACCGTTTCCCCAATTTTCCAATTTTTTAAGATCGTCCTGATGTCGAAACATGGCACCGAGAACAATGCCATACGTGAATTCGATGACGGTACCGAAACTCGTGTATTCCTTCTTGCTGACACCCTCACCGCCCAGATCGATGACTTCTTGATAAACGAACGGTCGTGAATTCGGCGGGAAACCGTGACTCGTGCTCAAATTGTTTAATCTCGAGTAGATGACCTTGAGATCTTCCGGCCACATATGCTTGGCCGCGTCGACCCTGAAATGATTGTATTTAAAAAAAAAAGACGAACATGGGAATCCTGACGTTGGATCCAAATCAGATATGACAGTCGATCGAAATTATTCGTAATCGATAAGATTTTCGTTGATACAAGATTGTACATTACATTCCAAAATGGTGGGTGGGTCAGCGATAAACAAATATTGCTCAATCATACTTTCGTAATCGTGTCCTATCCACCATCGGAGTTCGAACTTTTTTCTTTACCTGTGTTTTGAAACTGAGAATGACAGAATTTATTTCGAACTTTGTATATTCGTGAGTTTGATGAAGAATGAAAAATAATGATGATTCATTGCAACGAAATTTTTGTTATTCTTTTAGCTTCACTCGGTGGGCTCCATCAGGTCACTTCTGGACTCAGAGACTCAGAGGTTTTTTTCAGTTTAATTTTTTTTTTTTCATGTGCTCCAGTTGCTTTACGGGAGTTCAGAAGCCTACTTGAAAGGGAAAAGAAATTTTTTAAAAATTTCGGCACTCGGTGAGCATATTTCAATAAAATAACTCAATTTTTCAAAATTATTTGTGGACATTTTTTTTTTACCGGCTGAAGTGATGTCGAGTGCCTCATATTTCTCTGAAATTATTATTTCCTTCGTTTCAGACCGATCGTTGTAATGATCTGAGAATTGCAATTTCTCTAACACGAGCTCGATATTGTTTTGTAACAACTATTCGTGTTCCTCGTAAAATAACAATTATCGAATAAATAATTAACAATCAAAATAACTAAAAATTGAAGTAAGCAAGGATTGTAATGGTCAATAATTGGAATAATAAATAACAAAATCATCAATAAATCAGACGTCAAAATATCGATTTTTGTAATATTCATTCCTTATTGTAGGAGCAAAGAGTAATGAGTGAAAATAAAAGTTTTTTTATTGACATTACCGAATTCCCGCAGCTCCGGCATCGATGATTCTGTTGAGAAAATCGACGATCGGTCCTCTGACGGTTTCTCGGCTCTGATCCAAATCGTGAAGCCCGCTGAGCTCGCAATCCCGAACTTCGACCGCGTTTTTGTAATCTTGTATCTGACAGCTCTTGTGAAAGTCACTCGGGCTGTACGGAACCGCGGGATAGGAACGCAAATTCGGACTAGCGACCGAACCTCCGGTTCCGACAGCCGGTGTCTTATCCTGGGTCATGTGATTGAACACAACGTCGACGTACACACGCACGTCAACCGCGTTGCATCGTCTGACCATGTCCCGGAATTCCGCTTCGTTTCCAGAACGTGAAATTATTTTCGTCGATATCGGTTGATAACGTTCCCACCACGGTCTGCCTTGGATTATCAAATTTTCATGGACCGGTGACACCTGTGAATCACACGTTGTCATTTATCACACACCTCCCTTCCCCCTATTCATGATGCTCAATAATAAATGAAAGTTACATCGAAATTTTCTAGATAAATTTCGTAACTAAAGGTTTATACTTTCGGAGAAAAATTAATGTTTGAGAATATTTTGATAAATGCAGGTTTCACAGCCTGAAAAGTAAAAAAAAAACATGGCGATCTAAACCCATCTTACCTCAAGTAATGACAAAAAGAAAATGATTTTCAAAATCTTACCTGAACACCGCCATAGCCCATCGGTCCGAGAAATTGTTCACACTCTTTGGCAACGTCGCTGAACTTCCATTCGAACAAATGCACCATGGTCTTCCTGTCGTCCTTGTAATGCGGATTTTTCTGCGCCTGAACCATCGCCAGCAGCGCCAGCGTCGATAAAACGTACGACTTCATCGTTGCTCGTAGAGTCGATGAGAACTCACCGACAAATTTTTATCCCAAATGAATTTATACCGATCAGATCGTCCACGGAAGACCACACCGCGCATTATGGTCACATCTGTCGAGCTGAATCACACGACCAACGTGACATAATTATTTATGTCCCGGTCGCGACATAACAATCGGTAATGTTCACATTTGCGATCGTCGTCGACGGCGCAATTATTTCACACTCGTCGGTAGCAGCAGGCTTGTGTGTTGTGCACCGTGCACCACGCATTGCCATTAAAAACATCACGAGCTTCGATAACTATTGTGCCAACGAACAAACAAGCCAACCGATGACTCATTTTCCATTCAATTAACACGACTCGAACGAGCCACTGCGAAATTCAATTTTTTTTCCACAATCGCTTTCATCGAAAATGAAACAAGTTGAAACTTGCAATTTGATTCCTCTGAATTGTAGGTAGTGAACGAAGATTTGATTTTCGGAAAAATTCAAAATATCATGAAATCAAAACTTATTGATGGATTTGGCCCAAATGCAATACCAACCAACCTCGGGTACATATCTCTTCGTCGAAAACTATTTAGACGAGTATCTCAAAATTTGCGATCGCTAGAGTAATAACGCACTCTTTTGGGGAATTTGGAAACGACATAAAATCCGAGTCGCAGCTTGAATAATCGCGAAAATTATAGTCAAAGAAGGGATTACGGAGCTGCAGATGTCTGAAAAATTTGGGGGCGGTAGCTAAAACCGTTCTCGAGTTATGCACGGTTCAATTTTGGGAGGCCATTACACACATACATACATACATCCGGACATTTTCAACAAATGTGTTTTCTGCACGTTGTGGCACATTCTGAACATGGTGACATGAAGATATAAGAAAAAAAAAATTCCACCGTCACATAGCTTCCTTTATGGGGAAGCAAAAAAAAAAAAAGAAAGTGTGGGAAATAGAATTTGAGAACGAAACGAATGTACCGATCACGAAATATAGAACTTGATCGATTTATTTCATTGGGAAATTTGTTTAATTCAAAAATGTCGGTAAGTGAGGAATTCTCTCGTGTCGTGTGGAAGGTCAGAAATAAAACTGTACCGTGGTATTCATCGATTTTCACAATATCTTCTTAATTTTTATTATCATCTTTTTTGTTCTTTCCTCCAATTGATATTTTTCTGCATCTTTCGTCTTACTTATTTTCTTCTTCCTTTTTGACTACAGTATATCACAACATTGTTTATATATATATATATGTATATATATATATATACATATAGAGATCGAACTTTAGGTAGGATCACTTCGCTTGGCGAACTGACGGGAAGTCGTATTTGTTTTTTCTTTTTTCTTTTTTTGTTGTTCTTCATTCCGAATGATAAGATTATTACACGCAATCGCCGCGATACTCGTCCATGTGACGGTGTTTTTTTTTTCGTTCGTTGTTTCTTCTGATGCACACTCCCGTTAGACAAACATGGAAATTTCGAGGGAATATTATCGACGATCGATGATGACTTACAGAAGTGATCGTCGTTCGATTTTGGGACATCTTCGAAGAAATTCGGCTACGCAATATTCATGGCCGGATTTTGTTGTTTTTTTTTCTGAAAATTCGCGTTGTTACAACCAAGACTCATGATATATATTTTTTTTCTCGTTTTCTGTTTTTTTTTTCACGTGCCCAATATAAACGATTATAACAATAACAAGCTATATACCGATCGACAATCGAAACGTCGTTACAATGCACATCAACAGCTTTTTTCATTTCTTTCTAGCTTGTTTTTGTTGTTCTAAAATTTTTTTTAATCCATTTTTTTGTGATAATGAATGAACGAGTCGTGCGTAGATATAAATGACGAGAGAATCGATGGATGGCGGGTTCTGTGTTCGCGCATCGTTCGCGATAAGCGTGGCGAATAAAAATACGATAAGAATCCTCAAGACAGAATTACACCCACCCACGTATCGCGTCGCGCTCCATATCAATTATTATTAATCGTGTGGGTGTGTGTGTGTGTGTGTGTGTGTGTGTGTGTGTGTCGTTCGATGGCATCTGACATCTGCGCAACGCGAATGGCTTCGAGTGATAAATTTTCTCTTTTCTACGTAATAATTAAATTCAAGTGCCGCAAGTGCGGAAAACAATAACGAAAGATGAGCGATCGGTTTGTACATATATATATATACATATATATATATATCTATATATGTATGTTATTGTACATATATTAGGGTGGTCCTTATTTGGGGTCAAACTATTTTTTGGCCCTCCCATGGGCTTAAATATCTTGAAAAAAATTAATTTTAACGTAGCCGGAGGCTCAGCCTCGAAGACCAATTCTAAGTACCTCCCCAAAGCCCTCGAATTTCGCCATTTGATTAACATAGGGTTTTTGGCACCTGATAGTTAATATTTTTTTCCTTCCGCAGTATTGCACCGAAAAATCCGGAACTCCGCAAATTTTTCACTCAGGGTAGTAGGTCTTCGATGCCAATTTTAAACATTTTCCCGTGATTGAATTCGGCGGAGAATCGGCAAGTGAAGATAGCTTGTTTCTCAAAAGCTCCGATAAATTTCATGATAACTCGGAAACTATGTGAGATACGACGATAATGCAAATAACCATTTTTGTAGAAAATTGAATTCTCTACAAAAAAGATTAAATAAGATTTTTTCCTTTTTCCAAAGTTTTTATAATATTTGAAAAAATGAAGCGAAAATATTGCAAAAAGCCAAAAAAATGTTTCACCCCAAATAAGGACCACCCTAATATATATGTATAGACGCGTATTGAAAAATACAGTGATAATGTCGATTCGATCGGTGCGCATTTCTCGATACGACGAATTTAACGATACGCGATATAACGTGGATCATTACACACGGCGAAGGCTCATCAACGATGTTTATTTCGATATACCACGCACACCTTACGTTTATAGACGATATAATTTTTTATTCTTATTATTATTTTTTTTTTTTTGTTTTTTTGTTTTTGCTTTCACATTAATATAAATACTACATCCCTGACACTTATGCAATCGAGTTTGCACATAACATGACATTATAAAATATTACCGACAAAGGCTGTTGCGGTTGGTTTTTTTTTCTTTGTTCTTCCTACGAAAAAAGAAAGAAAAAAAAATAATCAACGCTTCATAAATTCACTATTTCCGACCATAATTAATATTTAATTTGTCACGTATTTTTTTCTTATTTTTGACTCTTTCTATTTCTATATTTTGCATTTTTGTTTCAATGGATTATCGTCTTTCTCATTTTTTTTTCGTTCGAAATTTGATTGCGTTTCGAGCGTCTGTTGAACTCGAATTGGTGATTGCTTGAACATTTTTGTTCCAGATTGATGCAATTTTTTTTTACTGTTGACAATTCGACGACGATTTGATTTGTGCAGTCGTTGTGAAACGATCGTGAAAACCATCGACGATACTTGGCACAGACTCGACAATTTTTTTTTCTTCTTTCTGTTAATGTTATTTTTTTTTTGTTAATAACCAGAAACCAACTACGACCTTTGTACGTACCAACCAGCAAAAATACCGATCAACGGGATTATACATCTCAATTTGTTTTTCGTTTATTTCAAATTTCTTATTTGTTGTTTTTTTTTAAGTGTTATCTTGTATCTCTTACAATCAACAAATTGCTTGTTACAACCGTGATTCCGGGCTGCACACGTCGAAAATTCGTAGAATCGTTCGTCGATAACAATAATGATAATAATGATTATCGTGTTTTCGACGATGCAACTCGACAATCGGCGTTATATAGCTTTTTTAATGCACGAGGAATATTCAAATCCATCAAACACATTTTGTTTCCGGGTGTCTCTCATCCGTATTAATATTTTTTGTTTGCTTTTTTTTTTCATATTTACATATTTATAAAGTGTGAATTATTTTTTTTTTCGTGCAGTGATATACAACGTAAATAGGTTTTTCATAGTTCAATTTGTTTTCATGGAAAATACACACAATCGAGTGAAGTGAGATGCCAGAAAATTGTGCAAGTGGTTCGGAGAATGTGCGACGATAATTTTTTTTCTTCTCGATAATTTTCCAACTTTTGTTGTTGTATTATTATTTTTTTATTTCTTTTTTAGTTTTTCAAAAGATAAAATCGTGCGATAGTGGAAACGTGTGGATGAACAATGACAGTAGCGAGCACAAAGTTTACTTTATACAATTACGATCAAGCAATTTTTTTTTCGACGATAACACGTGAGAGAATCCGTGACACAAACGTAATTTCTCAATAAATGTTTCATCACGATTCTCAAAATCGTTCGGGGAGACAAGATGACGACGGTATTCCCGGTCGCGTGCTATGCCAAACACGCAGTGTAGTATCAAATATAGAATTTGCATCTGTCTGATGCAACAGTGTCAATGTGTATCGTTGGTCGGGTCTCGAAGTTTCGAATTTTCAATGTTTTCAATGTTTCGGATTTTCAAAAGTTCGATTTTTTCTAATTCGAATTTTAATTAATCGAAAAATCAAATCTCAGAATTTTTTCATTTCGACTGATCATGTAACAGAATCTAAAAAATTCGAACGTTCAAATGTCCGACCGGTCGATATATCGAAATCTCAACGATTCGAAAATAAATGTTTCGACTCGCCAATGTTTCGAACGGTCAATCCTTCGACGGATCAAACGTTCGACAACGTATATATAGGTATAGTGGCGTAGCGGCTCGTTCAACAGCTTGAAGATTGCAGCTCCCGCAATCTTCACGTCACTATACCTATATTTACGTTTCGAACTTTTGGTCCGTCGAAACATTGAATCGTCGAAACATTGGCGAGTCGAATCCGTGACCCGTCGAAAAATTGCGCTTTCGATAAATTGCATTTCGAATTTTTTTTTTTCGAAACTATGACCGTTCGAAACTTTGCCCGTTCGGATCAATGGAGTTTCGAAACCGTGCAAGGTCGAACCATTAAAATTCGAATAAAAAAATTTCGAACTTATGAGGCTGCGAAACATTGGAAATTCGAAATCTTCGAGACGTACCCGTATCGTTATTGATGTCGATGGGATATGATCCGTGATCGATTTAAAAAGTCTGACAGCAATGATCCCCGGACTCAGTCGGTAAGTACGCGTTTTTCACGTGAATTTCGGGTCTCAAGGTGAGACGATGAGAAATGACGAATGATCGAGCGAGAGTTTAAGTGAGTTGAAGTGTCGGCTTGCAATCACGAAAGAACTCTTCGCGACAATACGTTTTTTAATTAACGATCAATGTAACGTGAATTAAAATTTGTGAGTCTTGTAGAGCCAAACTAAATCCGGTCGTCCTTCCTGTCTCAGAACAAATCTTATGTAGAGCCCGCCCGAAGTTTCGATATCCCGAATCGGTTGTTGTTCCACGACAAAATCGTCATCCTCGCGTTTGATGACCGGCGACTGAATCGGCCCAACGATCGGCGACTGAATCGGCCCGACGATCGGCGACGGAATCGGCGATTGAATCGGCCCGACGATCGGCGACTGCATCGGCACGAGGTGCAACGTTTGTCCAGTGATCTGGGTCGGCGTTTGGGCCGGCGTAGCCACGGGCGTGGCGATCGGTGTGCGATTCGGCGTGCGATTCGGCGTACGATTCGGCGTACGATTCGGCGTACGATTCGGCGTTCTCGTGGGCGTTCGGGTGGTCGGTGTTCGACACGGCGTCATCGTGCCCACGTTTGTGCAACGTTCCAACGTAACCGCGTTGTCCACGACTCTTGTCTCTGCGGATGTTACGTCCGCAACGGCCGCTATCAAGGCGGCCGGGGCCGGAGGTTAGTTGCTTCCAGAATGTTGTTTCTGATCGGATCCGACGTCGCTTCCGCTCGAGCTCAGAGTCGTGTTGCTGCCGTACGGATCCAACGACGATTGCACGGACATGCTTCGACCTTGACGCCTCACTCGGTAGGGCGATAATTTTCCGGGATCGACACTGCTCGGGTCTGCCTGCAAACAATCGTTTGGTCAAATCACTTACTTCATTCTCGACTGAACAAGCACAAGCGTGAAAAATCTTCCGTTGCGCGAATGATTTTGCTTCCTCATGGAAGAAGCTTTGTTTTCGTGAAAACATTTTATTTTTCGAGATATTCATTAAAACGTGTTTAGAATGTCCCCATCATTTTACACATTTGCCTAAGCTTCGTCTATGAGGAACCCAAAATTCATCGACACATAGTTCCTCATAGAGGAATCTTTGACAAATGTGTATAATAAGGAGGAAGCCATGTGCAAGGTTCTACTTTGCATCCTTTTTCCAATAAAATTTTTTTGAGCTTATTGACCCTTAGCTGGCAAACTGGGGTTAAAAAGACCCCGAGAAAAATCAACACTGATTCATGGATAATCCACTTAATTTCTTATATCGAATAACTTTTTTATCAACAGCCACTATTGAGCTGTTTTTGTTCAGGAATGGCGTGAAGCATTTTCAATAGCAACGATAATTAAATGTGAATTTTTTTTAGGGAATAATTTGGAAAGTCACAAGAATACTCGAGACACGCACCTGATAGGCCAACGCGATCACCATTATCTTCTCCGGCACAAGTTGAAGCGGACGAACTTCCTCCATGAGCACGCGAGTCGGTATCTTGTGAAATTGTATGAACTCCAAGAAATTGCCGAGCACGTCTTTCAGCAGAATGTTTTCGTCGTTGTCGCAAAATTTTTTGCTCCACATGAGTGCAGCCTGGAGAAAGTAAAATGAATAAATGTCGAACGAACGATCGAGAGGAACAAACGTGGACTGGCCGAAATTCACGACACGCGTCTAGAAATGACCGAGACATTTTTTTTTCGCATCGAATCTCACCTGAAATTTCGTAAACTCATCGGCTCGAAGTTCTTCCCGAGCGAGAATCAATCGCACCACGTGCTGTGGCAGAAGTGTGAACGATCCGAGATTCAATACCTCGTTTCCATGCTCGTCCACGAATTCCAAAACCTTGCGGAAAATAATTGTAAAAATTAGGAATAATAATTAAATAAATGATAAAGGAAAAATTGTAACAAATTTTCATGACGATTTTATTCCATGCTAATGACTTTATTGTTCGATAGATTTGGAATAATATAATATTAAATACGAATCTGGAGATTTTTTTTATTGAGGTTTTAATTATTTCGATTAAATTTTATATACATATATATATATATAAATATATTACAAAATATACATAAGGAGATATATATAACTATATATATATCTCCTTATGGCCTTATGAGAAAACGTGATGCATGTGAAAATACTTTGCCTTTTGTACGAGTGACTTTGTGCATTTGTATTGAATGTAACGTTCGGCGGATGCCAATAGCGCGCAAACCGTATCGACGGTTATGCAGCATTGAACGAAACCGGCGCAGGCACGTCTCAGTTCGTCCAATCCGTAATAATCCGCCGCGTTCATGACCCCTGTCGGCAATCGAAGGTCATCGTTATCACTCAATAATCACGTTTTGGATGTGACAAAAAAAAACGAAAAAAAAATAATTAAAAACAAACGAACGGTCGAACGAAAAATCCATAAATCGCAACTGGGCTGTCTTACCCAACAACGTTCTGGGCTGCAACGTCACGCATCCGGTGTGAATGTACTCGATCAGCTGTCGAAACACATCCGGTTCGAATTCTTCGATGATCAGAGTATGATGCTGATTCATCTGTGGCTGACATACACGTATGTAGATTAGTCGTTGTTCGTCGATCATCGAAATGTTAATTCACAAGTTTCTTCACTAATATCGTTGCAACAATACTTCGTCGAACTTTCGACCCCACGGTGTAACGTTGCTAAGCGAAAGCAAGGCTGTTTTTTATGCAGAAGGTGTGAAAAAAGCTCGAACCATTCACAGTAATCTTCACAATGATATTCACAACACTGACAAATTGTTAGATTTGAATTTCTTTTTTATTCATAAAAATGATAAACAGTTGACGTGACAAATTAATTCAATACAAAAGATTTTAATAAAATGTTAATAAATCGAAAAATGTTGATAAAACTGAATAAAAGTTTACCGAACAAATAATTTTTATAAAAAAGATTATAATTATATTTAATGATAAAATAAAATTTTTCTAAAAATTATCAGAATTTTATTTATTGATTGAATAATTTTTTTATAAAAATGATTACAATTCTATTTAATGATTAAATTACATTTTTATAAAAATAATTAAAATTTTATTCAATGAATAAATAAAATTTGTATTAAATGATCAAATAAGAAAATTATAATCAGCGTATCATTCCTAAAAAAAATAGAAGCAATATGCGATTCGAAAAATCATGTCAATATTGTCGAAGCCTAGCTCAAGCCTGCAAAAACATTCAAAAGCGTTCGTTCATCCAAAGCCTCGGCAGATGAAAAAAAAAAAAAACTGGCAGTGCAATAAGTACCTGGTGAATCAGCTGTCCAAAGCCATTTCGATTCAACGTACCTTTGTTCGTAACATTTCACGTTGCATGCCCGCATCGACAATCAAAATTTCATTCCAATGTTCGCCAAGCGTCGGGGATTCGTACCAATGAGATAAAATCAAGGATCGTGCGCAAGTGGAAAAGGTCGTTTTTTGTCAGACGCGAAAATTCAATTCAATTTCTTCACTTTTCTTTCATTCTCAAAACGATTCGTCTATGCAATTTATCGGTTCAGTAAAAAAATTATGTATTCGTGCATGATCGACTACAATTATTCAATTCTCGGTGCTGATCTGAGAAAACGTATGGCCAAATTTACAATTTATCATCATTTTCTTTCTTCCACCTTCAGCCCTCTGTAATAATTGTAATAATCAATTAATAACTTTCCTCCATAATAATTTCATTTAATAATTCGATTTTATAATTATTAAATAATTCAATATTATAATAATTTATAATAATTTGAGTAATTATAATAATAATATTCTCCAAAATAATTATAAAAATGGAATAATCATTCATGCACAAAGCTTGAATAATCAGATACACTATTCTCATATTTGCCACGGTTTTTCTCAGCGCACCTTTTTTTTTATCCGTCCCAGTATCGATCGATAATTGCAACTAAAAAGGCGAGACATGCATCGAGCTCGTCAAACTACAATTATCGACTATTCAGTCGGTGACTCTGCGTATTGGTGTGAATTTGTTTTTTTTTATTATTATTTTTTTTTTGTTTTCTGTTCTAAGGGTCAACTAGGATTGACATTTGGAATATACCTCGTGGATTGGAGCCAACTGCTGCGTGAACCCTGACCGCTAATCGACACATAAAACGCATCACTTACTATTACCGTATCAACGTGTGAGACATCGACGATGTTCGCCATCGCGCGATTTATTTACATGTGAAATTATTGATAACGGTGGATAACGTATATAATCGAATTATGAATGAAGCTAACGATAACGACACCAGTTGAAGTTATCAAAAGCGAAAGCCTCCCACAATATGCTTGTCAAGCCTGATATACTCAACATGATTAAAAAAATAATATGGATAAATGTCTCACGTCCCGTTTTGCTATATGCACATCGAAATTAAATCGTTCGATCGAAAATTCTTCATGAGCAATGTAATATCGATCGCAACAACTATTCGTTATTTTCAGCGTAAAAGCCACACCATGCATACACGTCGTAGCTCGTTTGTATCGAGATGCGATCGTAATCGTTGTAATTAATTGATAATAATTAATTGTAATTAATTAATAATAAGTAATTGATAATAATTAATTATAATTAATTAATAATAATTAATCAATCAAAAAAAATCGTGAAGCTATCATCCTTTTTTTCCCTAAATTTGACCGATAATAATTCTCGAAAAAAAAAAAAAAAAAAATCTCGAATTTACGAACGTTGAATATGAAACGATGAATAAATTCCAGGGTGAAGATAATAATTGACAAAGCCGTAGATAGATTACGCGACGGACACTTATCACGCGTTTGAAGCCGTAGGAGATGATGAAAGCGCGTATAACAGTTACCTGTTGCGCGGCGTTCTGAAGGTTCAACAACGGTTCGGAGCTTCTTTTGAGAAAAAATCGCAGCTTCTCGCGCGGTGGCGGCTCTTTCTTGCGCTGGGGGCTCGGCGCTTGGTACAACATCTTGTGAAACACCCTGTCGATTTGTCCGAACACGGAACAATATAACACAAGAACAAAACAATGTGATTACAAAATCGTAGTGAAGCCGTATTTACGAGAAATAATTATTGTCCTTTTGAAAAAATGGAAGTAAAACATTTTTCAAATGTTCGCACGGGTTGGGGTCGAAATCCAGAACGAACAATATCCGACAAAAGACAATGGGCGTTCGGAATTTTGATCGTTCCGTACAATTTCAACGCTTATCCAACATTGGGCGCCAGTTGTGATAATGATATGTTCCGAATGGTTGGGAAATACGAACCTGCTTCTGGCGGCGAGTACGGCCTTCACCGCGCACACGGGTTCCCGGGTGTCGCCAACGAGAAAGGTCACGTCGCACAGCTCCGGCATGCTCGCCAGGAACTTCATGTCCTCGGCGAGGCCGGTCCTGTTCTCGAAGGTCGAGTAATCCGGCTCGTCCGCCACCCCCATCACGCCTAAGCCGATACCCGATCCCGAAGCTTCCGGCATCGAGCTCGCCTCCTCCTGCCGATCACACAATCCACACTGAGGTGTATAAAAAATTTCACGAGACCATGAAAAAATTCACCGATTTAAGATAAATATTCGTAAAATATTTAACGATGATTTAAAAATATTTCAACATATATATTTGAAATGTTTGAATACAATTTTGTTCACATATTAAAAAATAATATTTAAAAAATATTTTGAAAATTTTCAAATATGCGGCATTCCACATCACTTCAGCCAGTAAAAAAAAAAATTCCACTAATAAATTAAAAACATTGCGTTATTTTATCGAAATATATTCACCCAGTGCCGAAATTTTCAAAAATTTTCTGACAGTGTTGTCCTTAATTGAATTTTTTTTTATTCCTCCATTCGAATGGCTGTGTCTTTGGCAGGATTTGACGTATTTACATTTGTATAAAACAAAAATGTGCGTTTTTTTTTAACGGCCTTCCAGAAAAAATTGATTTATTGAGTTATAAAACATTAATTCAAATTTTATTGAGCAAGTTGAAGGGCAAAATATGCAAAAATATTTTTTTTCTCAAAAAACGCAGTCGTTATTTCAATTCAACGAGCATTGATTATTATTAATTTTTCTTTCAACGAGGCTTCTGAACTTGAACAATTTTTCAAAATTATTCGTGGATTCTTTTTTTTACTTGCTGAAGTGATGCCTCATATGTAAAAGCGTAGGAAAAGCGTAAGTTCGAATTTCGTGAAAATTCAGTCAGGAAGATGCTAGTCGGGGCGGGAGGGGGGGGGGGGGGGGAAGGAGGATGAGTTGCCCGATGAGCATCGGATCCAGATAGGGATGAAAGCGCGTGTGCGCAACTGCGCCTCCAAAGTTCAAGGTTATTGCTTCAGTCGTTGAATACACGTTAATCGCCAGGACGGGTGACACTCGTTTCAACTCCAAAATAAACATTCTCGATTAAAAGTGAAAGCGAAGATTGTGTCGAACGATCGACAACGACGATAAAACAATTCGTTGTCGACCATGCGGTTTAATTAATTCGACGAGACGACCCTCGCTCGCACACGACTCGTTAAATATTCATCATCTCGGGTTTATATTATTCAACGATTGTCCAGCACCGAGCAAAACCACATCGTTGTCGACCTGATCGTTGATTACGAACCAATGTGTCACCCGCAACGTTCGTTATTGCGCAAACAGACGTCTGCGTCGAAGTGAAACCGAACGATCGGAAAAACTATTCATTGGAACGAGAAAAACATGGAACAAATCGATGAGACGATCAACAACGAACGATAATTGCGCAATGTTCGTTTGTTGGGAGCAAACGATTGGACAAGACAAGACACTGACAATCGTCGGATGCAATTGATCACGGTCATCGATTGTGCTAATTAACTTGCTCACTGCAATGACAGACGAAATGGGTTCGATGGGTTTTATTCGGTTGGACGAAATTATAAATAATTCGCAGAATCGTCGACGAGTTGTGGCCAAATTGTTGGACGATCTGTCTGGAATCGACGTGGATCATTCGTTGATTATTGAAATCGATGTTTTGCATGACGAGTTTTTGAAATTTTAACATTTATTTCAACTTATTTCAACATTACTTTGAGGGTGAAGGAGGCTGAAAGTAGGATGAACTTATGAGAAATTTTTATGTGCGTTTCAACTCCATTTCACCCTGAATACCTGCATTTCCTATTTTTACAGCTTGGAAGGTGAAACGAAGGTGAAACAACGAAAAAAAAAATGTATCGACACTCTTTTTTCATTGTTATCGAAACGAAGGTGAACAAAAAAATTCAATATCACATTAAAACTGTAACGAAGTTGAAAAAAATATTTCAACCTCACTTCACCCTCGAATTCGGACATATAAGGTGAAATAAGTTAATGATAAAAATTTCGACTTTGTAAGATTAATTTTATCTTACAAAGTCGACATTTTTATCTTCTACTTATTTCACCTTGCGTGTAAAAAAAAAAATGGTAACATCAAAATATCGACTCGGAGTAGCAATTTCGATAGCCGATTGTCATAGTGTGAGAAACAAAGCTTCGAGCGGGAAGCAGGTGGCACCCCACAGTTGCCAGGATATCGATAAAACTGCATACATGAATCGTTATCTCTGGTGTGCAATTAACCCACTTACCGGTCTACGCCTCAAAAAAATTTTCATCGTCGTTCTTTTCCCCTACATTGTTGCAAATATCAACGAGCATCAAAAATTGTTGTATCGAATTAACAAAATAAACAATATCAATCAATCGATCAAATACGCGTCAATAAAAAAAAAACGAAAATTTAATAATTCGATAAGTTGACGAAATTACAATAAAAATTTTCAATAAAATATTAATATGAAAAATTCGTAATAATCTCAATCGAAATCATCGTCAAACAATCGTTTTCGAATTTCAATCGTTTGAATCGATTCGTGTAATTGAATGGAATTGAATCGAACGATTAAAATTCGATTGACATTGTTGAAATGTTAAAATCGAGGCGTGTCGCTAATGCAACATCGACGGGGCCGTACAATGAGACTCGAGAGCAATACGAGATGACTCGAGAATTAGGGAATTATCGTGTAAGTCACAAAATTACCTGTTGCTCCAACCCCAGAGCCTTCTCGCTCGACGGGCTGCACTTGCTTCGAAAAAACACTTTTACCGAGCTTCACGTGTCCTCGGATTTAATCGAATAACGCCCAGCATCCGTCAACGAGCATCTTTGATTGGCGGAGTACCGCAATCAGCCACTGTAGCGACCGCCGGTCTTCGAACGATCAATATACATATACATGTATGCTATATACACCATATATATGTTTATCGTCTCGAACGAAACAGCTGTCGCGTTTTTTTTAGGACAGGACAACACCCTGAAGAGCAAATGAAAAACAAAAATTAAAAATAATATTGATTGGAACGTTGATAATTCACCGAACGTTGTTGTCCGACCGTTCGTTGATTTGTATCACTGTATCGCGTATTATCTCACCCCGGGGGCTAAAATTTTCCCGGTCGGACTTGAAACTCCTCGAAAAACTACGACTACCGCACACGTTGATCGTACCTCGACTCGACTCGACTCGACTCTCGTCTCTGTGACACAAGTCGAACCATGAATGGGGTGCTCTCGTGCCCCTGAGCGAGCTACAGGGTGCTCACCGACGTTCGAGCACTCTGACCCGAAAGACGCTCCGCTTGTCCCTCGGCAATGAAAGCCACCGTGTGACGCACGCGCGATAACGCTCATCGAGCTTTTGCCACCACCCTTACCCCCGCACGAACGCCACAGGGCCACCCTTCGTGACTGACGGTTTTCCCACCTGGCATAAAAACTGATGTTTCGGTTTTCTTTTTGGAGATTCACGAACGGTGGAAAAATAATTGCTCGGTGTGACGATGTACATCAGATCGTGTACAAAGACGTGCGTATGTTGGAAGAAATAATTATTCATTGAAACTTAACGAACGGAGATTTTATTTAATGAAATATTTGGGAAACTGTTGATATATAAATTTAATAATTAATGTGGATAACGAAAAAAAAATCGTTCATCGAAAAATATTGATAATAATCGATAGTTTTGAAGCCTAAGCTCCTCTCCAGTCAGTTTTGAGACGGGCAATTTCGAAAAAAAATAGTCAACTTTAGAATAGTACAAAAAAAAATTAATGAACTCATTTTAATTATGTTAAATAATTTATATGCGTTCTGGATAATTTATTTTTCATACTTGTCTGGTCCATGAAATCCCCTCGTCGATCAGAAAACTCGAACGTGCGACGTGAAAAAAAACAATTATTTATTGAGATGCTTGATAAAATTTTCGATATGCAAATTTAGTCATTAATGTGAATAACAAAAAAAAATCGTTTATCGAAATTTGGATAATAATCAATAGTTTTGAAGCCTTAACTTTTCTCCAGCCTGTTTTCAGACTGAGAATTTCGAAAAAAAAAAAATGGTTAACTGTATAATAGTACAAAAAAAATGATGAACTCATTTTAATTATGTTAAATAATTTATATGCGGTCGGGATAATTTATCTTTCACACTTGTCTGGTCGATGAAACCCTTGTCGATCATAAAACTCGAAAGTGCGACGAGGAAAAACATCGAGGAACATATCGGGGACGAGAAATATGATGTGACACAATTTTTTAATACAATTTTCAAATATATAGATTTTTTTTTTTATTTTCGAACATTGAAAATTGGGTCGTTCGAATGATGGGACAGGCGAATGAAATTTTTCCACGTTCTCCGGTTGCGCTTGAACGAGGACATCGGGGGCGGTGTCCTTGGTGGAAAGGGCTCACCGGTTTGAGGCTCCGCGTCGCGATGTGACGACGGAATGTGGGTCAAGCGCAAAATGAGGCACTCCAGGCCGCGAAACCATTCATGTTTGTACGTATCTTTCGACGCCCTCCTCGTCGTCGACTATCTTTCTCGTCTAATCGATAACAGCCGGCTGCGCAACAAGTAAACCACGGGCCACCCGTGTTGGTGCGACATTTGAACCGAGTATCGATTTTCAAAAACATTTTTAACAAAAAGCTTGACAAAAAAAAACATTTTCCAAAAGGCTTGAACTCGTCGAAAAAAAACGAACGAAAAAAAATGGCTAAAATGGGCGATTCCAAAATTAATTAATTATGGAATTTCTGGAATAATACGCGTCATGGAAAATTCGTCGTCCTGTTCACAATCGACGACAACGAAGCGAGCGAGTGGAGCATCTCGAACGATCGAGCTTCAACCCTCGAGGGTGGAAAATCGTTACGCGCATGCGCGAGAATAACGAACGCTTTCATTCTGGCTCGGGTGGTACAACCAGCTGCTCCGGTCGATTGATATGGATTCGTCCTTCTTCTTGTTTTTTTTTTTTTTTTTTTTTTTTTAAATTCCTTCAAACGCCACTCCGCCCTTATTTCGTTTTTTTTCTTTTTTTTTTTTGTATTTTTTCGCCCCCCAGGATCGGATAACGATGGGAGGGATAGCGATGATACACGTTGAACGAGCAACGAATCAAACCAAACAAGAAACATTGTTTGTTTTTTTTCTTCACTTTTTTTCTTTTTCGTTTTTTTTTTTTTTTTCAAACATAAAACAACATCGATTTTATTCAACAGAAAAATGCTTGCACGTTATCATAGAGGTTTATAATAATGATAATGATAATTAATATTCACATATACATGAAATAAGGCACGTTTGATATTATTATTATTATTATTATTTAATTAACGCCGTACGACCGGCGAATTTTAACGATTAGCGGATTTTTTTTTTTTTTTCGCACGTCACTTCGTTTTCTCTCACGATATGCCTACATTCTTACTAAATGTAGAAAATTTCATATGCATATGTATTTTGCGGATATATATATATACATAATATATGGAATAATCGTTCGATATAAATGTTCTTTATCGTGCACAATTTTTTTTTTTTTTTGTGTTTTTTGCGATCGTTGAAAAACGGATCCTCTCGTCCAATTGGAATGTGCGACATCGACGTAAAATTAATAATTCGATCGGGCATGTTCCAATTCGACATTCACACGACAATTAATAACGCGACGATATTTTATACTTCAGTTACATCGTTACAATCGAAATCACTATTTTTATAGTACCTAATTAAGCACTCGCCACTTCGTACATAACTATATCTATCTTCATTAAGATTTTTTTTTTTGTTTTTTTTTTCTTTCGTTTGTTTTTTTTTTTTTTTTACGCAATTACATGAATGCACGTTTTCGTATTGATATAATGATAACATGCATCGAGTTTTTAGAGCTATTGGCACACGGTGAAGTCGTAGATTCGGGCGATTCGCGTTCGAGGGAACGGATGATTCGCGTGTCGATGCGTATTTTGAAACACAGACGGAATTTGCGAATTCATTGAGGTGCTAATTGGCTACGCGATGCGTCGTCAATATTATTTGCCATGGGACGCGAATTGACTTCGCGTCATGTGGTGGGAACAATTTTTGGCGCAGGCCATTTGTTTTTTTTTTTTTTTTTTTTTTTTTTTTTTCAACGTTGAATGAGTACAATTTTTTTTTAATTGAAACGCATCGCGCGGGTCTATCTGATGAATATCAGCTCGTTTCATAATCGTATTACTTAATATATTAAGAATAAACTAACGAAACTGGCGTTGAGATATATATTTATGTATATATATATATATATTATATCGTAGTATTTTACACAAATGTACAAAATCTGGAATGTGTAACGCTTTTCGACCTTCGCGAGTTCTTGTGTTTTTCGTTATCGTTTTTTTTTCTTTTTTTTTTTGTAATTCCAATACGTTGAGTAAAAAAGCACTCGTCCCTGGCAATAACGTTCGCGTTGGCCCTAGGATATCGTGACGATTATTATTTATAATTCATTCGACGTTCAAAAACCGTGGAATGATAAAATCTTCTCATGAATCTCACGAAGGATAAAATATTACATAACAAACAAAAAATAATTGAAACAGATCGGAAAAAATAAACATATTAAAACGATTTAAGAAAATATTGAAACATGGAATTGTATTTCGCAACAATGAGAAATACTATGGAATTCGATTAACTCAACTTTCTTAAAATATAAAACGTGGAAGATAATATTCATAATTAATTTTTTGCGTTTAAATATTTACAATTGATTCCGCAGTCGATGTATTTTTTTTTTTTTCGACTCGTGAATTTGGCATAGCGAATTCTCACGTGATACAGTATAAATAAATTCGTTTATCGCAGTCGTATGAATCGGCGATTTTTTGAATGATCAACGAAACAAAAAAATATATATTTGACGCACGAATCCAGCTTGATTCGTGCGAATAACCTGGAGTCGATGAATCAAGTAGAGTGAATTGATTTCAATCTGTCGTTCTCGGTGTCGAAGCATCGCAGCCGTGTGTGTGTGTGCAGGCATTGGGTCAGCCAGAATAAAACGAACTCACGAGTTTATTTAATAATGGAATTCTGAAAAATGTTTGACAATTGCATTCTTGAATGAGCACATATCGTAACAACAAAAATTTTAAAAGTGTCCCGAAACATTGTAAACTTTTTTTTAAATTTCTATTTTTAATTTATTTGAAAAAAAAAAATAATTTTTTTAATTATTTTTATTTTAAATTTGTTTAAAAAAAAAGGCTCATCGTAAGCCGATAAATTTGGACACAAAAATGTCGACTACCCCCACCGAAATTTGAAAAAAATTAAAAATCATAAAAAAAACAAACTAGCACGCTTTCGATCCATTGATTTCACAAAAGTTACAAGTTTGCATCAACCCAAAAGGACTCTTAATTTTTTAATACACACTGCACTTCCAATCGACTCAGTCGGTATGGACTTCCTGTCGCTCAAAAAGAGTAGAATATTCGCAATGGCAAGTTGCCCTACATAGGATAGTCACTTTACCGACGTCAATCAAGTTCCCAAAGAATCAGATACACCTAGAAATTTTTTTTTTTTTCAAACTTTTATAGCCCACATTAAATGAAGTTAATTTTATTCTTCACGAGCCAAATGCCTCGCACTCTCCATCCACAATCAATCGACCCGAACACGTCACGCGATCGTCAACACCGAAAAGTCGTTTGTTACCACTGGAAGGAAATTGTGCCGTGAACTTTAAAAAAATCTACGACATGATTTTTTTTTTTTGCACGTAATACGAGAATTAAATGTCTACGTAAAAACTTGGGATCGAGAATAGGTTGCACAATAAGCCCGACGATACGAAGATTTTCAGCGTGACGCTGATTCCTCGAAATTTAGACATATAATCAAGGAGTGATGCTCAGTTTTCTTTTTTTTTTTGATTCGACGATAAAATCTCCACGAGATAAGAAGAAGAACGCGATGACGACACTCGAGTATCATTGATTTCCGTTTTTACGTCTTCGTTGGACAGTCGAGTCGGCGCATCAGCATTTTTCTTTTTTTTTTTTCTTTACACAATCGGTGGCCAAAGGTTTCGATGAATCTCTTCGTGTTTTTCGTCTCAAGTGCATCTCGAGCCACGAGGCAGGAAGTAGTGTGCGAAAAAACTTTCGTTTCGCGTGTTATTATCGTCGGTCGGTCAGTCACCAATCTTCGTTATCGTATCCTCGAATGTGATTGATCCGACGATTCGAAAAGGCGCTGTATCACAGCTTCTTTGGATTGTAATTTTCGAAACGCCAAGTCTGTCTCAATGCCGACGCCGAACATTCTTCCATCAACAGACGTTGTTTGCTCTCGGTGATGGCCAAGCACTTGTTGCTACTTCCGTGCCTTATTTGCATGCTCTGTGAATTGCAAATTGAACTCACGTTAGAAACAACAAAAAGAAAAATTCATTGCAATGAGATATATCGAATTCGAAAAAAAAGTTTTATATTTTGTTTTCGTGTTTACAGAATTTGAAAAAAAAAATCAAAGATTTATTTTCGGTTTCTAGCTCACAAAATTTTAGATAAATCGAGCTCAAATTCAGTATAATTTTGTACGAGTTCTGGGAGATGCTCGTTACTGAATTTGAAAAAAATTCATGCAGTGCTTTTGTTTTAAGAAATTTTGAGAGGTGTAAAAAAACGGTGTGCGCACTCTAGCTGGCGTAATTTTTTAGATATCGGACTAAAATTTAGCACGAAGTTGGACTATTATCAAATGGTGTTTCGGATCGAATTTGGGCAAAAACCATCGAGCCATTCAAATTTTATGTCGTTTTGAAAATTTTCAAAAATCTACGTAAGTGCTGCCGCTTTTTTACCTTGGGATTGTAGATCCATTGTTGATTTCCCTTGCTGCCGTGACAGGGATAGAGAATGACGTCGGTGCCACTGTAATCCAGACAGGATTCGTCTCGACGAATTTCACCGGTTTTGCTGAGCATCCAATACTGCGAGAAATAGGAGGGAAAAAAATAAATATATATTTTTGTGAATGTTCGGGGGAAAAAATTGGCCTGACTGGTTAGTGACGTTTCTGGCGAGATTTGTGCGGGGTTGCGATGACTCGATCAATGGCATCCTCGTGCGGATGATGGGATGCGAGGTGATTGAGTTTGGTAACGCGAAGGGCGTAAATTTTGAAAAAAAAAAATTTAGTTACTTATTTCTATATTTTTCGTAAACTATTTTTGCTACAGTGTTCGTTATAATTTTGATTAAATGTACTCTGATCAAAAGCTACATTTTGGAATTGTTTCACATTTTTTGCATCGATAGTTCAAAAGTTAGAGGGGGGGGGGCACTCTGATAACGACTTTGAAAGCAAATATCTCATGACTGAAGGGTTGAAATGGAAAGGTATCAGGACATTTTTTGTTGCATTTGAGGAGACCCATCCAAAGATATCACACTCAATGGTGTGAGCAAAAGAAAATTTCGTGAACACTGTTTAATTTGCGGAAGGGGGGTTAAAAACATTTTTTTTTTATGTTGTCATTTCTATGTTTAGGTCACCGATCTACGTCTGTGTACCAAATTTCATCTCAATCGGTCGATAACTGAGAGAATGGGAGGCCTGTGACGTACAGACGAACGGACTTGGCGAAACCATAAGGGATCCTAGATTTCTACGGAACCTTAAAAAAGGCTTGTTTTTCTTCGTATTTTTGATTGGATACGGACGACCGATTCTGCGAAGCTTCGAACAGGCGATATCGATGTTGGACCGTGGAATGGCATTTTCAACGTAAATTTTGCAACGAATGGATGCTCTCGAAAAGGTACGCGGGTGGTTCACACGCACACAGATACGAGAAAGAGCATTCGGGCATCGATAATTGAGTCCAGTGGTCCTCGAAATTGCATTCACCTCTGGGCGTCATAGAAACACCCCAACGAATGGCTGTAACTTCGATTTAACCGAACCCACTGTCCCTATCGTTTTTTGGAAAACGAGATATTTCACGAATCGCCGCCAGAAACGTCGCTGTGAATTAGCACGAACCGTTGATACGTAAAATTGTAAGCTGAGGAATTGGGCAGTATTGTCGAAAGCTTGTGTGATATGAGTTAGAAGCGAGCGTGCGAAAAAAATATTTGGCGTTATTTATTCAAGCTTTGCTACGAGTCTCATTGCGAAATGAATATTCTAGCCTTCCGAGATGAAAAAAAAAAAAAAAAAAAAAAAAAAAAAAACATTTGTATCGAAGAGGCGGAATTTATCTGCAATTCAAACGCTGAATTGTGAGTTGAAAAATTCATCAAACACGTCGGATGATTGATTCGACGGATTTGCTCGTTGATTGAGAATGACGGACAGACTTTGGCTAGCCTCGCTACGAAAACGAAAAAAAAAGTGATACGAAGCAGATAAAATAAAAATCGTATTTGAAATACTTTTGTCAATAATAAATAACTCTAATAAATTATCGTGTAACGATTAATATTATCACGTTTCTGTAATAATTATGAATTATTCACATTATTATGATTATTACATTGTGAATTTCAATATTCACCGAGTACTGTAATCCACAGGACATCATTTTGTCAGCAAGGTATTTCAAATAACGATTTTTTCTTCTTATAAAAGCTTGACATCAGCGAGAAGAATCCGATACTGGTCGGATTTTTGCGAATGTATATTTGTAAATAAATTATTTCCGGTAATAATGGTAAAAGCCAACCTTCTTTTCCCGACCTCATTGAAATAATAAAAGGGCTTGCGATCGACTACGAAATATACCAGACGACAGCATCGACGCAACCCCCTGCCTCACGTCACGTTAACTACTACCACGATCTTTAATCGGCGCATCGTTAGTCGTTGCTTGTTAAAAAAGATACGTCACATTCAACCCTTTTGGAATTTTATCCCGATATCCTATATAATTGTATTTATTATTATTATTATTATTATTATTATTATTATCATTATTATTATTATTATTATTATTATTATTATTATTATTATTATTATTATTATTATTATTATTATTATTATTATTATTATTATTATTATTATTATTATTATTATTATTATTATTATTTCACTCTCGCCCCAAGCACCGAAATAATGCACCAGTGTAAAATTATTCGAAAATTTCCAAAACCTGATTAAGTTAGAATCGGCGAATGGTCAAAAAGAGATCTGCAAAATTAAAAAAAAAAAATATATAATAACATCCACCAAATGTAACGTTAGTTAGATTATTTATTAATTTTTCAATCAAGTAATCCCGTATTTTTATAATTTTTCAATGATTTTTTTTCATCGACTCGATCGTTGAACGATTCGTGTACCTGATTGCCGCCCTGACGGTGACATGGCCAAAGACCCACCGGCTGGTGAAGGTCTTCCGGTTTTCCCGACGAGTCTATACACACGTCGCTATCGAGCTGTCTTATCTGCATTTTAAAAATTTACCAATAATTTCAACGAATTGACAACGACAAAAAAAAAATCAAATAAAACCACGCGTGATTGTTTCGAAGATATGAATAAAATATCGCGAAAAAAAAATTATACACATGACGATGGTAGTTGAAAAAAATGAAAATCGTAGTTTTTCGCTCCTCGCAGTTATGTTCGTTCTTGGTTATCTTATTTTTCATTCGCCACGGATGAACACAGGTCGCAAAATAAGAAGCTCATTGATTTAGCACGAAGACACATTGATGGCGATTGTGCTTGGGATTGGGGATGTTAAGCCTAATGCTGGATACAAAGCTGAGGAAGGTAAGTGTCATGGAAAAATTGCGAATCAATCGTCATCACGACAGTATGACAACGTAAATCGTGTCGTCATGATGCCAAAGCACAAAAAAAAAATGGGTAGAAAAAAATTATGTGAAAATTTGATTGATTGAACGATGATGATTCAGAGGATTAGAAATTTTTCCACGCACGAGGATACGTCGATCGAAGATGATAGCGTGATAACGGAGCAGCCCTAAAAAAAAAGGTGTTCGATGTGAACGGTGTTTCATAATCTACCTGGTTGCCGCCCTGTCGATGGCAGGGGTAGAGTCCGGCGGATTTGTGCAAATCGGCCTTTCGAGCCGGCGAATCCAGACACGTGTTTCCTCCCGCACCCAGATTACGAACCTGTCGTGGTTAGTTTTTTTTTTTTTTCGTTTTGTTTTTAAAGTTTGTTCGTGGTTAGTAAATGTCTTAGCAAATAACAAATATTTTTGAAGCAGTGATGAGAACAACAACAATGACAAAACAATCTGAAAAAAATGGTTAATCGAATTATTCGTATTGGGAAGAGAAATAATTGTTTTATTATTATTTTTGTGACGTCAACGTGACGTGTCTCGCTTGATCGCTGCTACCGCGTCAACGTCGTATGACCTGGAATGTAATCTACGCAGATCTGGGTTATCGTCGATCGGACAATCGACTTTTTGTATTTAAAATTGAAAGAAAGAAATATATATATAAATCTGGAGGCTGCGTCAGCGCTGTAGAAGAAACTTTACGAATATCCGAGAGCCGAGGTTTATTCTCGTTGTAATTGTCGATCGTGCATCACGATTAATTTTTGTCCTGTGCTGCTGGAACGATTTCGACTGATTTAATTTTTCTTTCTATATGAAAAGCAAAATTGAATTAACCGAAATTAGATGTATATATGAGGCATTCCACATCACTTCAGTCAGTAAAAAAAAATTTTTCAAAAAATTTTTCAAAATTTCGGCACTCGGTAAATATATTTCAATAAAATAACTCAATTTTTCAAAATTATTTGTGGAAATTTTCGTTAAACATTTTTTATGTGTTTTTTTTTGGTAGGCTTTATCGAAAAAAAAAAATGATTAAAAGTTTTATCCGAACGTTATCGTCGCGAAGAATTGTCAACCGAGACGTAAACTTAATAATAAAGAAAAAAAGAAACCCGAGGATACTCGAAATTGTGTTATTCCAGATTTTTAGAATGTCCGGGGGAAAAAAATGGCCGAATGTGAATGATAAATTACGCGCCGACGCGTTCCGCACATTTGCCTAAGCCGCTCGTTCGATTAATTCGCGGGAGCGTCCGACGATGCCGACTCGTCGAAGTTACGGGGATGCAAGTTCGATAAGCGATTGGGAAAATTTCTTGGCTCGGGCGAAAATTGCCAACGCTGCGGTTCGTCGAGATTACGCAAGGCGAAGGGGTTTGCCCGCTCGAAACCGGCACATCAGCAGCAGCAGCAGCAGCAGCAGCAGTCTGGAAGGCAGAGTCAGTTCTTCCTCGTAGTCTGCACAACGTCGGGCAGCAGCCCGCTGGAATAAAAACTTATGATTCATGACCCGACGTTCCGAGCCTCGATAAACTTTCCGGCCCGGCTGGATGCCGGCTCTTACATCATTATTACCTGTGCGGAAGCTTAACGAAAACAACGAACAAACGAAAAAAAAAAAAGGAAAAAGAACGAAAAGAAAACAATAAAAAAAAATAAAATACACAGTACATTGAAAAATATAGCGAATTAAGGCGGTACGAAAGCTTTCGTTTCCAGTCTGATAAACGACGTAAGTTTATGCGGGAATAAAAAATTAAAAAAAGATGAGGATCCATCGTTTATGGCTAATGCGAAAATTTACTCATAATGAACGAGAGAATTTTTTTTTTTTTTATCTTCTCTTTTATCATCGTTATAGAGACTTAACGAATTATCATGTCGTTTGGTCAACTTTTGAGAAACGAAAGAACTTCGTTATTCGAACAATTCTAAAACGTTGATGAACGATAAACAAAGACATTTTTTAAAATCTAAATTCGTAATTTTGCAAATCATTAGAAAATCAGTTCTGTTGTTTGCAATTGTCTCTTGTGGTTCATCAGCGGCGTTGGTACAATCGTAAAATACAGCTGCAATGAGATTTTTGTTATCGATGAACAATCATTGGATCTTACCTCGCCTGAAGCCACCGCGTCTCCGGGTATGAACAGCTCGGGGAAAATATTGTCGAGATACCACTTGAACGGCTTGCAACCGAGCTGCTGTCTCAAAGCCTTTCGGTCTGACACGTCACCGTAGTCGCCCTGTAAAACAATCGTACTTATACACCAACCGAACAAAATTCAAAACAAATTTCCAAAAAAATAAAAAAATACCAACTCGTTATAAGAAAAAAAAAAGACAAACGGACTGACAGATGATTGTATCGTTGAATCATCTAGACTTTTCAAACTTTATCACCTTCTTCGATCGACTCTAGTGGATAGTTCATGATATTATCGATTTTTAATAAAATGAATTTATTATTGAATATAGAATGAATAATAAAATTAATTTATCATTCACGATTGTACCAAAAATAGTTCAAACACAAACATATTCCAACCGCGTTATTGTATCGACAATTCAATCATGATTCTTCGTTTGCATCTGTGCAAACGAAGAGCATCAGTTTTACAGATCAAAAAATGTTGAATAAATGGCGAGTCGTGTTGCTTTTTTTTTTTTTTTTTTTTTTTTTGTCCAAACTGTGCGTCTCTCTGTGTCGGTATTTTTTTGCACGACAGCTGTCATCAAATGGCTTTACCAACGGTTGAATATTCGAAGCGGTTTTTTTTCCCTTCTTTTTATTTTTTGTATTTTTTTTTTCAACAATCGATCCGATGTCGCTGATTGTTGGTAAATTGCCAAATACGATAATTTCATTGGTACAAACGTTCGATGAACGTGTAACTCACCTTGTCCTGACCTATTCTCTGATAGTAGTACTTGGCGTAGTCGTCCAGCCACACTTCGCTCAGCCTTATGCTGTTCCTCTTGAGCACGTTCACTCCGCTGCGCCACTTGTAAGGCGAGCGTTTTCTGAAGATGTGTCCCACGTGTGAGCAAGGCACGATTTCCAGAGTACCTGCGTCGTGGAAAAAAAACAAAAAGCAAAAAATAGTTACCATGAGTCTGGAGGGGTTGGGGGGGGGGGATGAAAAACTCTGTCGTCGCGATGGGTTCACTCGTTCGTGAATAATACAAGCTCTCAAAGAAGCTTTCCGGAAGCCTGAGTATCGGCCTCGAATATTAACGTTAAAATATACGTCGAAAGATACGTTTTTTTTGGGGGGGGGACAAGCCACGTTTTATCACAAAGTACGATGTTGTTATTATGCTCGGCCTAAAAGCTATCTCTTTTATTTATATTTTCATTTCTTTTTGCTTCCTCATAGAGGAGGCTTTGTTGTCGTGAACATTTTTTTCGAAATGTTCATGAAAAAGTGTTCAGAATGTCCCAAAACATCTAAAAATCACATTCAGAAAAAATGTCCGGAAGTATGTTGTGTGTGTGTAGCATTGGTTTAACGTTCACTACTTGAGAACGGCTTGAGATATCAAGCTGAAACTTATCACACATATAAAGGGTTCCAGGCGCCTTGCTTGATTCAATTTTCGGACAAATCTATGCAGTTTTTTTGTTTTCACGTGATTTCAAAATTCTTCAAAAATCGATTTTTTTCCTAGCTTGCGCAATTTTCGAGATATCGAGCTCAATTTTAGTCAAGTGTTGCACTCCTTTAGGAAGATGCCTGGTACTGAATTCGAGCAAAATCCATGCGGTGCTTTTGTTTTCAGAAGATTTTGAAATTGGTTAAAAAGTGTCGTGAGCTCTCTAGCTTGCGCAATTTTTGAGATATCCCGCTAAAATTTGGTACGAAGTCGCGCTATCATCGAAAGAGGTTTCGTATTGAATTTGAGCAAAATCCATCGAGACGTTCCGATTTTATATGAATTATAATTTTTCGAACTTGACATGAATTGCCCCATATACGTTGATTTCGACTTACATCACACTCACATAATGCTCTTAACGTCACAAATGTAAAAAAAGGGTGCAAAGTAGAACCTTGCACATGGCTTCCTCATCATTTTACACATTTGCCTAAGCTTCCTCTATGAGGAAGCCAAAATTGATCGACACATAGTTTCTCATAGAGGAATCTTTGGCAAATGTGTAAAATGACGAGGAAGCCATGTGCAAGGCCTTACTGTTTTTTTTAAGAGTCAAAATAGCGAAGAAAAGTTTGCTCACCACCGCACATCCATGTTTTGAAGGAGAGCTCGAGATTCTCGCCGCCCCATATGTCGAAACCGTTGTCATAAGTGCCAAGCCGCTCGAAGAAAAGTCGATCGATGGAGAAAAGACCGCCGGCCATTGTCGGCGACCAAACTGGCTCGGCCGAATTTACGTGTCGCTTTTTCTCACGCTCCGGTACAGCGTGCCAGTTGAACTGTCGATGGAAAACAAAAGTGAATGAAAAAAAAAAAAAAAAAAAAAAAAAAAAAAAAAAAAAAAAAAAAAAAAAAAAAAAAACGAAAATAGTGTTCATCGTAGAATGGGAAGTCAATGGCTTTCTCGTTCTCGGAATGGGAAACAAAAGCACTTTCTCGTTCTTCTTTTTGTGAATTAACTCGGTTTGCGAGAACTGTACTCTCGAATTACTTGCAATCAGATTTTTTTTGTCTCTGCCTTATCGAGTTATTATCGATCGTCGAGGGCATTAATCAGACGAGCGAAACATCTTCTCTCGTTGATCTTCGGATTACTGCGCCTCAGACTTTAGATGGAACAGGGTCTTTGATGCTTTTTGTTTTCTTCCTCTTTCTCAATATATAAAAATTGTAATTTGAGTGTCATTTGATGCTTCGATAATTTATTTTATTTTATTTTATTTTATTTTATTTTACTTTATTTTATTTTATTTTATTTTATTTTATTTCATTTTATTTTATTTTATTTTATTTTATTTTATTTTATTTTATTTTATTTTTGAATGACAAAATTGACAATTCGTACCTGAAGATTCCAGTCAAAACCACCGACATTGACACCACCGGAATCGCGCCAATGATATTCCAGGGTATTGTCATCAATGACATCGATAACGGGACAAACGACGGTGGTCGAGTTGCGGGCAATTCGATCGAGCAGTGGCACGAGCCATCCCTCGGTGCATTCGCAGTGACTGTCGAGATAGGTGAGAACCGGTGCCTTAGTGGCTTTCGCTCCCAAAAGACGTGCTCTTATCAGACCCTCGCGCTTTTCCGCGCGAATTATTTTCACTTTCGGATAATTCATCATGTAGTCTTCGAGTTGTCGTTTCAGATGAGCTGCGAACAATACAAAAAATTATCGTCATATTCGTTGTGACTCGTAGTTTCATTCGTTCTGATTCGATTCGACGCAAATCTCCCAATGCTTGCATTTTTTTTTGGCCTGTGACATACAGACGGACGGACTTGGCGAAACCATAAGGGTTCCTAGATTTCTACGGAACCCTAAAATTAACTGCTCGATGGTGTTTCGAGTCGGAAGATTGCCAGATAAATTCACCCGGTGACACGGCAATGCGAACGAAAAAAAAAACTACCCGAGCCGAAAGTCGAAAGACGGAAGAAACGACGAATGAAAGGAATTGTGAATGAATTCAAGCGAGAATCGTAGCAACCGTCAGAAAAGATTTCGTTTCAAGATTCTACATCGCGCGAAAAGGAAATATTTAGATAACTGTACGAGTAGCTTGTTTTCCTTTGTGAATGAACAAAAAAAAATGGTTCCGCGCTTTTTTATCATTCCTGTGTACTGAAAAATCCATTATCGCATAAATTCCAGGCGTGTTATGGCAGAAAAACTGATTTCATCAAGACTGCGTTGACAACGTGAAAAATTGTTGCCCCGTTCACTTTTCAATGTGCATGTAGAATCTCCAATCGTGTTCGAACGTCACAATGTGTACACACTCCTACGTAACGGATCACACCACCACAGCTATAGTTCATCACCGGGCGGATCGATCATCGGACAGACTTTTCAAATGGCAATGCCCGATAAGGAAAAAAAATATACATTTAAAAAAATATCGGAAATAAAAAGTTAACACTGGAAAAAAATATTTATAATAATATCCAATAAAAATTGTACAACCGTCTGTATCGAGATGAAACATTTTCGCGTGAAAAGTTGATTTCGTGAATAAAAAAAAAATAATAAAGAAATTAAATGAAATGAATAAAATAAATAAAATAAATAAAATAAATAAAATAAATAAAATAAATAAAATAAATAAAATAAATAAAATAAATAAAATAAATAAAATAAATAAAATAAATAAAATAAATAAAATAAATAAAATAAATAAAATAAATAAAATAAATAAAATAAATAAAATAAATAAAATAAATAAAATAAATAAAATAAATAAAATAAATAAAATAAATAAAATAAATAAAATAAATAAAATAAATAAAATAAATAAAATAAATAAAATTTTCTTTCTAAAATATAAAAATAAAAAACAAAGCTTCCTCCATGAGGAAGCAAAATTTAAAAAATAAAAAAAAAAAACTAATTTCCTTCTTCTTGATAGTGGCGAAGCGATTGAGTATCAGCGGTCGTCGTAAAACACAGAACCAATGTGGACCAATGAAAACTTGGAAATGTCCCTTTCCTTGCTATCGTGGTGTTTCATTACCCGTCCCCGTGTATATTGTTATCTATTCGTAACATGTCGTTCTCGCTCCGACCATTCGATCCCCGCACCATTCCCACACCCACACACACAAATTTTCATTTTCAGGCACACGCACACGGTCGTTATACGAAACACAGTGTTGCAGCGTGTTCTGCCGTCAGGCGCAAACTCATCCGGACGAGCTCGGTGTGCGTGGGGCGGCATTGAGCCGGAGCGCAACAGCACGAAATGAAAAACCATTATTTATTCAGGCCGATCGCGCGGCCCACTCGCTTTTCGGACATGAACGCGTGATAAGTATCCACCTACCGGGTTTCCGAAAAAGCGTGATATCCGACAAACGGGTGAACGATGAAGAAATATGATGACGGATGAAATTTAATATCACGCTCGTATTATCATAAAACAATTATTGTTTTATTTTACTAGCATCGTGTTCTCCTTCTCTCTCGATCTTTCGCTAGGTCTTTCTTTCTCGAACGTGGTTTTTATGATGAAACACGATACGCGCAGTCAGTATGAAGAGCGTGTGGAAGCCAAAGAGTCTCGCCTAGAGACGGCCGAGCCACATCGGCGTGATGGTTGAACATGTTTATGAACCTTCTTCCCGCCGGCTATATCACACCCACGAGCAACGTGGGCTTATCTCGAGCTTTTGAGGAAGCTCGAGAGTACGGCGGGTGTCGCGTACCACCCTCTTTGTCAACCCTCTCGCGACAACCATCACGGTCGACTTAAGGATGTACGACACATACAATCCCAGCCAAAAGTACGCTCATCTGAGATATTTTTGTCACAACTGCTTTGTGTGTGCTGGAAAAATGCATAATCGTGTTGTAGAGAATTGAATTTCCTATAAAAAAAAAGTCAGTGACGGCATATATCTGACTGTGATAATTTACGCTGATTTTTTAATTGGCGATAATTTAAAAAAATATAAAATCGCTGCTGTTTTTAACATTTCCGGGCTTTTGAGCTTTACCACACGTAAATTATCAAAGATAGATATATGCCGTCACTGACTTTTTTATGGGAAATTCAATTCTCGACAACATTGTTTGTGTGAACTTTTGGTCTATCTAGCGTTGTTTAACCAGAGTTTTGACGGGAAGGTGAAAATGCATGGATTTTCGTATCGTTTTATTTTTTTCTGTCCAAACGCTGGATAAACAACGCTATATAGACCAAAAGTTCACCCAAACAATGTTGCAGAGAATTAAATTTCCTATAAAAAAGTCAGTGACGGCATATGTCTAACTTTGATAATTTACGTGTGGGAACGCTCGAAAGTCAGGAAATGATGAAAACCGCGCCGACTGGTAGACGTTCGCCATAAAGTACGTTCGCTACAATCTTATTCGGGATAGTTTCACCGTTCGGGACATTTTCATTCGAAGCATTGGGCGTTCGGGATTTTGCCCTTTCTGGACATTGCTCGTCCAGGATTTCGACCCCAACCCATCGAATATCGCCAAACAGATGTTATGGCATCATGTTTTTTTTTCTTTCACCTCTCCCGAGTCAAAATATTTACCCTCCTTCCGACCTCCGTCACTGCCAAATCCTTTGATCTTGCGGATGCTGTCACCGGTTCTAGTCTGCGCCCAGCCTACCGCTACCCTACTTGCGGATTGAACTATTTTTTTTGGTAATATCTGTCAAATAATTACACTAATATAACTGTATGACGACTTGTTGCGAAAATATTTATCCTGATATGAATAATCAATTTCCATATTAATTATTCTTCCGTAGGCGCGTCACAGCGGGTATCGCTCAACAAAGACGGTCGAGGTAGGGTGTGGAAGGCTGGACAGCAGAGTGTACTAGGTTGTAAGTAGGGTACGTAGGTTACAATCTGATTGGGTATTGTAGGTTACAATCTGATTGTTCACTTTCTGCCATTTGCGGAGTCTGAGGAGGCTTTAGCTTGCATTCAATTTTACAGAGCGATACTCTCCGTCACCCTCGCTCACTCCGCAGACGAAACGTAGGAATTCGGAATTAACCAGGCCGAGAGTAGGGTGAAAAATTCGACTCGGGTTTCTAACGCCAATATTGAATCAAACTTTCTCTTTAAAACTCGAGAGTTTTTTTTCAATGTTATTTCACGATTTATTGCGAAATTGAATTCTCGAATGAAATATTGACACCCCTGGGGATGGGAAAGGGTTGAAAGAGGTGGCCTTTTTTTTTTTTTTTTTTTTTTTGCTCGTCGGTAAGTTTGATGCACGAGTCGGAAGGTTGTCGTCCCTACTCCATCATCGGAACGTTCGTTCTGTGATGTGCAGAGCAATATAAGGTCGCACAGAAATGCGTGATAGATGGCGCTCACGGTCGATAACACAGAGACGGACGAAGACCGCCCGGTGTAACAAATCACCGAGAGACGAATCGCCGACCCGACAAAGTCCAATATGTCGGAAAATGGAACGACCGGAGGGTGAGATAACCATCATAAATATAATTCAAAGAAAGGTTGCCGCGAAATACGTTCGAATCTGTAATCCGATAAAACGAAATAATTTGTCCGGGATACTCAAAAGAAAAAAAAAAAACCATATCGCGTCGATTGATTATCATTTGCGGTGTAACTAAGAAAAAACCACTCACGCATATCGGAAAAATCATCGACGAGAATGATCTCTTGGATAAGATGACTCGGCGATCTGTCGAGGACCGAATGGACCGTTCGCAAAAGCACGGACCACGCCTCGTTGTGAAAACAGATTATCACAGCTGTGGCTGGAAGATCGTCCCGATAACGTCCAGGCTCTTTGCACCTGCGAACAAAAATTATAATTTTTATTTATCAAGAACATCATTGATAGAAAAAATATTGCTTCGTTAGTTCTCAAGAATTAACTGAGCAATTAATTCATATCACTTAACGCGTACGATGAACGTAGATCTCGAACATAGCCAATCTACCATTTCGAACCTAACATTCTGACCTGATGGCCACAGCTCTTTACACGGCGCGCGGACTTTCAACCGCGCATGCGCGTTAGTCTCGAAACTGCAGCCGACCCTCGGGGGCCTCGCGCTGATTACCATCGAAACCCCATTGATCACCGCTACGTTCGCCCCAACCGAGCAGGTGCGGACGTTATCTCCGGAGTATAGATCCTCGACCAACGGATAATTACTCGACGGTGCGTGCAATTGCGCGCTTTGGGTTCCCGCACACTGTGGAATTCCAATGGGCACATTGTTTTTCCTATCTCGAATTCCCACGATGTTGGTGGAGCGCGAGAGCTGCATCGAAAATTAACCGGTCGAGCGATACAAAGGGGTCGAGAAACAAGCATTAGGACGCGAACTATGGCAATTCGCTAATGGCCATATGGATCGATCATCCGGAGTTCTGTACTTCAATGGAAGAAATTCATCACGCGTCAGGTGCGGAACGCGATCGATAATATCCGTGAAAAAAAACAAAAAAATTTAAAACGAATGATATACGAAGCTCGTACAGTCCGAAGAAACGAATTGGACGATACTGAGGGTGCAGTTTGAAACTGATAACGTTGGTTCAACCACTTTCCAGTAGAAAGTGATCATTGAAAATCAACTGATATCCATTTGGAGACCACTGAAGTGGATTAAGTAGTACAGAACGAAACTGGTCAGACGGGTTGAAGATACATTAGCTACAGGAGCTAAATCGATCGACTCGCTTCGATAACTTCAGACTTTTTTACGACACGAATTTTTTCAATAATACGTCGGATAGAGAGAAGAAGGATGTGGGGGGGGGGGGGGGTGTATTTTGGCAAAGGAGTTCCCACAGTGGCAACGAGTCGCTCAATGAAAAACAAATTAATCCAAGTGTCGTCGTCGTGAGCAACCCATCGACGGCGATTAATCTCTTCGATGATCAGTCATTCGATATCCGCGGCTCGATTTCGAAAATCCACTGCTCGTCCCCCTCGAAATCTCTCTTCGCCGCGGTAAAGTGGATATCCCTGTGAAACGTCAATCGACTGGAAACGATCGGAACTGTTCAACGAAGTTTAAGCGATTAGCGATTGGAGAGTCTCGGTTCTACGGCTGCGGTCGACCGTCGCTGCGGAATCGCCTCGCGTGCGAAACTGCTCATTCACTCGGAAGCAGCCCTTACGGATAGCGATCATCCCTCGTGTTCAACGAGAGAGACCATCCGATTGTCTACTTCAACGAGACGGACACGCGTTAACGTGTTTCGTCGTCGTTTTCGTCGATTTGATTTTGCAAATATCACTTTTTTGTTTTCCTCATAGAGGAAGCTTTGTTTTCGTGAATTTTTTTTTTTTCGTGTGTTCATTAAAACGTGTTCGGAATGTCCCAAAACATCTAAAACCACATTCAGAAAAAATGTCATTGGTTGAGCGTTTATAACTTGAGAACTCGTTCACGTTCGGATTTGATGTTCTTTCGTTAAATCATTAATTCATTATTTTTAATAAGTAATGGAATAAATTTCAATTACCCATAATTTTTTATTTTGAAAAAAAAAAAAAATGTATTTCACGGTTTTCCATTTTTGCCAGAGACTATTCAGGGTTGAATAACCTTTCATCGCATCTCTATTTCTGTCGCGAAATCTCGGCGCGTTGTGATACATCGGGCGAATTTGCACAGGTGTCGTGATTTTCGTAATAACGCAGACGAACGACGAAACCGGAAGAATGAAAAATGTAAATGTGTGGAAGTAAGCGAGGCGAGATGAATAAAATGTCTACTCGGGACGACGATATCTCGTCGCGGGCTCCGCGGTACATTTCGCACCCTCTCCGCGACTTGGTGAAACTCGAACGAAAGGCGGCTCGTTATTTCGTCTCTTTCTCGTGGTTTTTTTTTCTCGCTTCCTCGTTTCGTCAACGTTCTCGCTCGTGCTAGACACCGCGCAGTTCTGACGTTCGTATATTCCGAATTCTCGGTTTTTTTTCTCATCATAAACGAGGGAGCTTGATAAATCTCGTTTTTCACGACACCTGTCCTACGTGTCGTACCGGCTGTTTTCCTCTCTTCCGCTAGTTACTTTCGTTGGTATTGGAAAGAGACCGACGGTCATTCGAGACGAAATATATATAACAAGGTGCTTAGATTTGAATTAATTTTTTTTCGCACTCTCGTAGTGAAATTTCGTCGTAAGAAAATCAAAAATTAAGTTTTAAGAAATTTTCTGATTTTTTTGAAAAGCTTTTTGAAGCTTTTCAATCTGAAATACATGTAATGAACATACTTTCTTTTAAATAATATCCAAGCAGCCATTACTCATTTTAGTTGAATTTTCCATGAACTTTGAATCATGAACAAATTTTGTAGAGTGTTATCTTGCCTTCAAAAGTATTCAACGAAAAATTTCTGTAACTTGAGTTTTCATGCACAGCCCTCTGGAACTCATTTTTATTTGAAAATTAAGCCTTTAAACAAAAATAATAATATTGAAAAAGTTGATATTACACCAAAAGTTTGAATTTCACAATTGTTAATTGAAATTGAAATAAAAAAAAATATTTATATTTTAAATGAACTTAATGCTACATGCATTGCACTCACTTTTAATACCTACCCGAAAATTTATATTTATCTAAAAAAAAATCAATTGCAACTGATAAAAGAATTGTATGTGTAATGCGAAATGCAAAATCGAACTCCCGATAGCGTAACAATCGAAAAACTTCTTTGCATTTTTGGACACACCCTAATACACCCCTCCACACACACATTGTCGGGTGTGAAATTTTGTCGACGATGGAATCGCAACGTTGAATATTTTATATAGTGAAGAGAGCCGCAAATTTGTCCTGTCGTTGTGGTTGATCGCGACGGTCCGGGTGGCCAATGGCTCGTTGAAAATAAACCCCATCAATTAAATAAGCCGAGTTGCCGGCACCGGTACCCGTGGTACCCAGAGCCAATGAATAAATGCTCCGAGAAATGATCCTGCCGCTGCCGGCCGCCACTGTGCGGTACTTATACGCCTCGCTCCGACATTCCGATTATTCCACGGCTCGGTGTGTTGCACCCCGGGGAACGGTTGAAGGTCCGGCAATGGCCGCACCGAAGCGCTGCACATCGAGGGGATACATCCCCCGGACGCATATATCCTACGTCCCGAGTACCATCTATCACGGTGTTTATTATTAAGGTAAGATGGGGTTAAATCGCCATTTTTTCACTTTTCACACTGCGAAACCTGCATTTATCAAAATATTCTCAAATATCAATTTTTCTCTGAAAGTGATAACCTTTAGCTACAGAATTTATCTAGAAAATTTCGATGTAACTTTTACTCATTATTGAGCACCTCCATTTAAGAAAAAAAGTTCAAAGTGGTTTTCTCACCCCACCCGGTGGGGTAATAAAACCACTTATTTTCGGGACAAATTAGAATACGAACTTGTTGTGTCAATGTTTATTCATTATTTATAACTTATTATGTGAACCTTTCAAAAGATTGAAAAAAATAATTGCCAGCTTTAATTATCGCTGTGGTCCTGGCTATGTTCAACGTAAACATCTCTTTTGGGACAATCACGTTTGGGGCGGCGAGAGGCTACTATTTTTCTGTCGGTTCCTATTTTTTTCCCTGACAACTTTGAAAAAATGTTCTCAGCTCGCTCAGCTGCCGCAGATATTTGTCTTTGCTAGGGAAATAATTATTATTCCCTTGGACGCACTTCAACGTTGCGGGTACGCGTGGCTTTTTTACCCCACCGGTTGCCTGGTTATTTAACTCCACACACTCTTTTTCGCAAAAGTCACGTGATCCGAAAACAAACGCGAAAATCGGAAAATCATTTTAGAATTCGGGTTAATCACGAATTGCTGTTACAAGAAAACAATTACCGAATTTTTTCAAGCCCAATTTTTACAACTTTGACCAACCATCAAAAGACAGAAATTTTTTTTTCACATCGCTCAAAATGCTTATGCCGCTGTAAAAATTGTAAAAATGCAGATGCGGCAGTCTAACCAAGTACAAAAGTTGCGAATTATCGACCACGACTTACCTCATGAACGGCTACTCATTATATTAATTGGTTCAAATATGAGCCTTGAATGGTTATCTTACCCGCTGGAAATTTAACCCCATCTTACCCTATTTTTTCATTTGTGCAGCAATTGGTTACGAAATAATTATCGGAGCTCACTATTGTCCATCGTGCTCTTTAATTCTCGAGAAATATTATTTTTCCGGAGTTTTTTTCGTTATTCCACGTTTTTCCGAGGACGACCAACGCGCGCAACCTCTTCGCGCGGATCAAAAGTTAGTTATGAAACTTTCGCGCGCGTATACTTCCGGCGGCGCGGTGGTCGGGCTTCACCAGAGCTCGAAACTTTCGTCCGAGTTGTCGAAATGGATTTCACTCGGGAAAGTGACCATATTAGTTTTCAATCTGCTCGGCGATAGTCGAAAGTCGAACGGCGTCTGTGTAAGCCGCGTGCTTTTTCGAGTTTCCCCGAGAAAGTTTGCGTGTATTGTCGATGTCGATGAAGTCGAGAAAAAACCATCGTAGCGTCTTAATTGGATATTCGACGTCCACGTCTCTATTTTCATTACATTGAAATAATTTGTCATACATTTTTTATTTATCTGTGAAATCGGGGTAATTTTTTTTTTTTTTTCGGGGGATGAATTCGAGCATAGGCGAAAGACAACCACAGTTTTTTTCATTTTTTTTAACGTTTAGCTCCTTGGTTTTGGAGCCTGTTCAGAATAATTTGTATTCAGTTTCTGCGAAATAAATTTTGTACATTTTGTAAACGTGCTGACGGTTACATTTTGTCACCTAATTTTTTGTCTATCTCCATAAACTTCATCCAATTTATATATAAACTTGAGATGTTTCAGTTTTCCATAAATTGTATTCTGTTTATATGTGTCACCTATGTACATATTATATATTTTAGTTTTACTTGGAATCCGAGACGGGATTGTTGCTATTTTCGAACGATGCAACGGGAGAATGCGCCATCTCTGGCATTCAATATTTCACATCTAGAATTTTCCGATAAATCGATAATGTCGCCCTTGGTCAGCAAAACGGTCAGAAATACGGTACAAAATATTCTTGCCAGGCTGCTGATCGTCACTTTTCACCGTGATCTTTCAAAGTCGGAAGCTACGTTCACTTTGTCGAAGCAGCTGTGACTGCAGCCACTGCTGCCGGTATATGCTGTCGCTACAGAATCCCTCGCATCTTCCGCCGCAGGGCGGTTTCACTACGACCCTGGGCTGACCAACGTCGTGCGATAACTTCGTTCACCCTTTGCGAATTTAAGTGCGGCATCGAATTTCCGATCGTACGACCGGATGAATAAAACGATATCGAAACCAATAAAATTTACGATATAACTTTTCACAGCCTCGTGGGAGGGAGAGAGAGTACCTGTCCGCAACGGGCTCGCGATATCAACGAGTTTCATTTCAATTTCCAGTTGCAATGCGTTTGCCACCCCCTCCTCTCCACCCCGGCTACTACGCTGACCCCTGTTCCGTGTGACCCCCGGACATATCGAATTCCTATGTCATCCACGATGCCGTGAGGCGAATTTTTTCACACTCTTGATCCGAACGTTTTTTTTTTGTTTTTTTATCATTTTTTTTCATTTTTTTATTTTTTTTAACGATGCGATTGACCGTTGGAATGACACGAAGTGAAACGAGCGACCGATGCACTATTTGCGACGTGTCCGCATCGTCGTTCCAGATGTGTGATACTTAATTGATAATCAATCGCGAGCAGGGATGAGCATCCATTCAATGATAATGGATTTTGAATACTTTTTTTTTGAACAAATAATTACGATTAATCATCATGTTTAAATAAATAATTTTAAATCTTCGTAATAATTATGACCAATTTACGTACTAAATGAATGAAATAACGTCATTTACGTAATTACGTTATTTTACAATGAATTTGAATATTTGATAAATTCAGTGAAGAATCTATTGTCATTTAGTTCGAAATGTATTTTAAATGCATTTCCATTGAATTATTATATATCCCTTATCGCGAGTCGTGTACATCGATCGCGACTTCCAGCATGAAAAATATATTAAACAAACGTGATTGGTAAACCGCGGTAACCTCGTGATAACAATGTTCGTCGATAATTCACGTTTACAACGTGTTTATTTCTGTCAACGAGAATTTTTTTTCTATTTTACGACACTTTTTGGAAACAAAAGTTGCGAAAATTTACAAAAATTTTGGGTGACCGACGAGGGCGCTACCGTCGCGCCACATGAACTTCCTTGATTAATTTTGTAGCAAGAAAATTCAGATTTTTTGAAAATTTGTTTATTCGCTGTGTTTTTTTTTTTTTTTTTTTTTGGTGAGAATTTTTTTTGTTCGATTTTGTGGGTGGTCTTTCGAAGTCACGTTAATGTGTGAGTTTCACTTTGAAGTGCATTCACGGTAGTTTGATCTGTCGTTTTTTTAACGTCGACGTTAGGTTTTCCAGCTGTGGGAAATATCAATACAGCCGTCGTGTGTTTTGATGTTCGACGACCGTTCGTGCACCATGAACACGCTCGGCGAACGCAGCGGTGATGCAGAAACTTCGGTCGAGTCTAACTTTCGAGCTTGCGCAAGTTTTCAGTGAACTGAGGGGAAGAGAGGGGGGAGGGGGGGATTCATTTGCATATACACGTACGTAACGTGTCTTCGCGTTGCTGCGGAGCACGTGTTTCGACGTCAATCCGGCGATGGGAAAACCGGAGAGGAAACTGTGGTCAAAATTAGAATTCAGATTCACATTAACGACTTGCTTGCACGAATCAAAGTTACGAAGCGCCCGACACAACTCCCGAAATTCATATGGACAGATATGTGGGAAATTTGTGGGAAATAACGTTGCGAGAGAAATTTTGGAAGACACGACCCAGGTGAAAGTACAATATGAGCCATATTCCACCAATTCGAGTAGGTACCAACTTGGAGCTTCACTGTCAGTGACCTTTTTGTAACCTTTGCAAATTAAAATCTCCATCGAGAAATAAAGCCAAGTGAGAAAATTATAAATAATCTATACATAAACTGTATATGGGATTGGGCATATATAGTTTATATATAGTTTATATATGGATTATATATAGACTATATATAGTCTATATATAATCTATATATAAACTATGTATGCCAAATCCCATATATACATTTTATATAATTTTTTTACTTGGGAAACTCTCAAATTTTTTCTAATTTTTTCCTTGGTTATTTTTAATGTAATTGTACAGGTCATTGTGTGAATTTTTAATATGTTTTAGTTATTGATTAATTTGTCAATGTTTTTCGAAAAAAAAAAATTAATCAGTGTCGACCAATTACTGAAAAATCGCAATTGAGTTATAAAAATCAATTTTTTGGCCAATGTGTATTTAAAAAAAAAATTAAAAAATATATTTTTCGAAAAGCTGAGCTTCTTTTGCACAGAAAACTTGGTCAAGACTTATTTTTTTATATCAAAATACATCGATAAATTAATGAAAAAGTAAATTAATGATAAATCCATGAAAAAAAAGAATTTTTTTATATCGAAATACATCGATGAATTAATGAAAAAGCACGTGGAAAATTGTTGTCAATATATAGTCTGTATATAGACTATATATGCCGAATCCTAATTATATATATATATCATGGATAGTCTAAATATTTATTTTTACTTTGGAAAAGATGAACCGTGATAGAGATGATATCCAAATGGAGCGTAAAATCATATAAAAATAATATCATCGTCGAAGCTGCGAGAAATAACGATCCTCGACGAAGCACGTGGGATGAAAATCGAAACAAGTTAGTTTGGATATGAAATTCTCGAATTATATATTTCGCAGCGAACGAGTGGGGAGAAGGCATTCGTATATAATAATCTACGTGACCGAGCGTCCGGACTGTCCGGCGATGAAATTCCTCGGTACCGCGGCGCACACAACCCATGAATATTATTATTTCAATTCGACGGAATAAAATTCCTTTCCGCAAATACTCGTTCGTCGACCGACGCGAATTCCATCGGAAAATTTTCATGTACGAGTTCTTTGTGAAATTTCACGGTTCACACCAACGCTTATGCACCGCGGATGCATTTAACGTTGGAAAATAAAATAATTTGAAACGGAATAATTAACGTCGGAATTTATGAAAACGAATTGTCGATATGTCAAATTATTTCGATTTCTTATTAAAATATTTTTGCACATGTTGTCCTGAAACGGACGTTTGACTTGCTCAATAAAATCTAAATCAATTTTTTTTCTGGAAGGCCAAAAAAAGACGCACATTTTCGTTCTTCACAAATGTAAATACGTCCAATAAAAATGTAAAATTTGAATGGAAAAATTACAAAAAAACTTTAATCAACCAGAAATTTTTAAAAAATTTCGGCACTCGGTGAATATATTCCAATGAAATAACTCAATTTTCAAAAATTATTCGTGCAAATTTTTTTTTTTACTGGCTGAAGTGATGTGAGAAACCTCATATATATATTTTTTTCACTCGAGAATGTGCGACCGTAATAACTATAACTACCGCGAAGCGCCAATGTACGCGTCGTAAAAATTAATCGACGCCGACAATTTCTCCGACTTTATTGCGGTGGGAGCGCTAAAAAAAAAAAAAGAAAAGAAGAAAAAACCTCGTAGATGGTTTCTCGGACTGTGCGAGGGTGGTCGACACTCGGGCGCGAATATAACGCGAGGACAGGAGCCTCGCCCTAGGTATAAGCGTAGGTCGTAGCTTTCGTTGAAACGACTGCGTTACCGAGTTCACGGATCTCTCCACGTTCGGTGTGCCAACTTTTTTAACCCCCTCCCCCCGTCCGACCTGACTCTCGTTAGCCAAACGAAAATTAAGAAAATGCCAAGGGACTTTGGAAGAGTCTAGTTTGACCCCATCCTCACGACCCCCCGGCCGCCCCTGAGGCGTCACGAGGGTGTCGCTTTAATTTCTTATATTTTCTCGTCTCGACGTAACCCGTCGCAACGGTTCCGACGGTGCGGGTGACTCGCTCGGACGACGACGCAGTTTTCACAACGCCCTCACCCACCCCCAGCCCCTTCCACCCCTTTGTCTAGCGACATCGATATTCCCCCGAGAGTTTGCTTTCCTTCTGCTCGAATGCCAACACAACTGGACCTGCTCGGGGGTGGGCAATATGCTGCTGCATCGCAAGCACACACACACACACATATATATAGGAAAGCCTGGGTTGGTGGAAACTTTTAATCGTTGTATAAATTAAATTCAGTCGGGAAAAATAAAGTTATAGCGGTGAATTTTTCCACGTTGGCTAACGTCTTTTCAAATCTGCTCACCCGCGGGGCTCTATTGTTTGCTCTCGAAACTTGTTTTTTTTTTTTCATTCGTTCTTTCATCAATTGATAATAATAACAATGGTAATTCAACCGACCGGAAGAATTAATAAAATAATATCGTTATTGAGAAGAAAAGATGTTGTTCGTAGAGTGAAAAATAAAATTTTATCATGTTTTTTATTTCTTTTATTGATAATAATAATAATAGAAATTCTATAATATCATTAATAACCAATTCTATATTATCATTTTTATGATATCATTGATAATAATAATAATAATAAATTCATCCAACCGGAAGAATTAATAAAATAATATCGCGATTGAGAAGAAAATATGTTTTTCGTAGACCGAAAAATAATATTTTATCATGTTTTATATTTCTTCCATAATTGATAATAATAATAATGGACATTGAACCAACCGGAAGGATTAATAAAATATTCTATTAGGATTAATACAATATTATATAATATTGTGATTGAGAAGAAAATATGTTCTTCGTAGACTGAAAAATAAAATTTTATCATGTTTTTTTTAAATAAAAATTGCCGACGTAAATGTTAAAAATGGAGCGAATTGGTGGAAATCTGAATCAGCGTATATTTGAAACGAATGCATTTTTTTTCGTAATAACAAAAAAAATAAAAATATGTTGCTGGACCAGCAAATAATTATTTTTTACACACACAGACGAAAAATGCGTTTGCAACAATATCACACGCGATAAATATGTAGAAGTTTCGTTGATTTTTCTCGAATCACGGTGAGCTCCCAAACTCGAGCCAGTGAGAAATGTTTTCAAAATTTTTCGTACCTTCGAAAAGGGAATTTTTTTTTTTTTGCCCGGTAAGCTTGGCTCTCGAGCTCGAAGGCTGGATAGAAAATACTAATGAGCCTCTCGTCGTTCTTACGATTTTACGACTTTACCGACTTCGTCGAGATTCAACTTGCACCGATGCATTATTTTATTCTATTTTTTTTTTCACTGACGCTCGAACTTTACTTTTTGTATGAACGATTTATATTTTATTCTACTGGTTTCTTAGAATTACTCGGAAATCTAGTATCATTATCAAATGATAATAATAATAATAATAATAATAATAATAATAATAATAATAATAATAATAATAATAATAATAATAATAATAATAATAATAATAATAATAATAATAATAATAATAATAATAATAATAATAATAATAATAATAATAATAATAATAATAATAATAATAATAATAATAATAATAATAATAATAATAATAATAATAATAATAATAATAATGGAATATGTGAGCTGGTCGAGCTGTTGTGAAAGAAGCGAAATAATTGAAATATTATACACATGTATTATTTTGTGTTACAGTGTGGACGCGGCGTTGAATTACAAACACGAAATTATTCGCTGACGATGTTGTTTATGTTGCAACGTTGGCGATACTCTTGGTCCCCCGGTTAATTATCGGTGGTGCACAAGATTTTCACGACTGCTCAGCTCCATTGTCACGGTGTGCACGGGGTTTAATTGGACGTTGGTACCCAGCATGGTAAATCTCGGGTTTGCCAGACGAGATAATACTAATTAACGGTGAATAAATTAATACCCGTGAATTCAAGAACCCATAAGGCCATAGACGTGGTTCGTACTTTGTACAGTCAGCACGACTGTCTTCGCTCGGGTTCTTCGAGGTTGATAATTAATTGAAGGGCAAAAGTCGAAACGACTGATGCGAAAAGTTTTCAGAATCATGTTTGAGAGTCGAGAAACGTCGTTAGGGCTTTTCGTAGTGATTTATGGTTCTATTTAATTTACGAATTGGTAATTAATAATATCAAACGAAATTTGAGGGATCGTCTTAGTTTGGAATTTTTTAATAATCGATTTTATTTATTTTTATTATCCGATAGTATACACTGTAATAAACATTCACACCAATTTTCGAATCGAAATTCGAAATAGGAATTTCGAAATAGGAATTCAAATAGGATTGGATTGTAGCGTGAAAAGGCTCGGGGAGCAAACCTACACTATAGGAAATAAAAAGGGTTCCTTGTATGGACCTGGCATCGCCGATTGATCGTAAGTAGATGATTTATATGAAAATTCCTCACTCCAAACTTTAACCGCGTTTTGTTCCGCATGGTGTTTTCAAAAACGGTATTACACTATTAAAGAAACAGTTTTCAAGCTATCCCTTTGAAATTTGGACTGAAAATTCTTCGCGTCATTCTCTATGTCTCTATGGAAGCTTTTATTTTTTGAAATCTTCTATTTTTTTTTTTACGAATAATTGTCGAAAAAATAGGCTTAAATACTTTTTTGCCAAACCGCCGCCATTTTTTCAAATTTCATTTAAAAAAAAGCTTCCGTGGAGACATAGAGGCTTTTCTACAGATTGATAATCTTCTTAAAATTTTTGTTTCGGATCAACATTGCGTCCGCAATAATGGACACCGTTCGGATCCTTTTTTTCAACGTCATTTTGAAATGAAAAAAAATTAAAACAATGTTAAAAAGAAATAAATCAATTTTGAAAAAAAATTATTTTGTACTCTTCATTAGTGCTGTAATTTGTGAAAAATCGGACCGATTAGTTTATCCTAACAATCAAAAAAAAAAAAAAAATCGCGAAAATCTGCTATTCGAACGAGTTTTGCAAAATCGTGAATGGAGTGTTTCTCAATGTCACGAGCATGTCAATTCGAATTGATGATGTTCATTGATCAGCATTCGCTGTGACTATATATTCGTCCGTTCGACTGTGTACTATAACGTTGTCGAAGCTCGGAAAATTCGTGACGAATCGGCCATCGAAGCTTCGAGGCACGAACACAACGAACGCGATCGGAAACGTGCTGACTCTGCGACTAACGAGACGGGCGACACCTTGTCCTTCGTTGCCGGTGCAGCTGCCACTTGCACTGTTATATCCGGGTGAACTCGTTTTCCCGAAGTCGTTAAAACCTGTAACGATTGGGTTTCGAACGGATTGTCGACGACTACTTGATTCTCATCTCGCTTGCTCTCCCTCTCTCTCTCTCTCATTTTAATTTCTTCCAATTTGACAAGTCACGTGCGGAAAAATCTCGTTTGGAACGAAGATTGCAGTTTTCAACACTCTTCGTGACCCCTGTTTCATTTCTCATCGCAGATGCCAGTTAAGTGTGTGGTTGTGTTTGTGTGTGTATGTAGATATATTTATTTTAAAAAATAATTAATCATCAATATCGGGACCAACCTAACAAGCATCTCAACAATTATTTGAAATCAATTAAACTCGTATGAATTTAACTTGAATTTCATTGCTTTTCAAAAATTAAACTCAAAAATAAAATAACATCCCTTGAAAAACAACTTTATCATTCCATATGGTATGACAATAAAAATTATTGTCTCAATTTTTCTTTAAAAATACAATTAAAAAAAAATTCAATTAGAATTCAGATGACAATTCATAATCAATATTTCCATAAGCTTATGTATTATCACTGAATTGATAATATACATCTACTATGACCGTTATCAGAGCTTTGGAGACAAAGAAAAAATATTTTTTATCCGAAAAAATTGGCTCCAGAAAACTCTTACGTAATATAGAGATGCACTAAACTAGGGTCGACGTGTGATTCGTTGATCATGGTTCGTCAAGCGAAAGCATCACAAAAAATCATCCGATATACGCGTTCGAATTAAGCCGTTTGTTCGCTTTCCAAGCAACCCCTCGTTGTTCGCGATACCCGTCGACGAGCTTCGCCCCTCGCGTTGCCAAGCCACGACCCTCGAATTCACGTCGGAGTGTGCGGGCCAGTGTGATAATTGGCTTCGCAAGGACGAACTCGCAGTTAAACGCGAAAGAGCACCTTATTAAACCGACCGTTCCAGCCATTTGCATATTTAAATTTGCATTTCCCCCCCCCCCCCCCCCCCAAACTGCGAATACTCTCTCGGCATTCAACATGGCGTATCACTTCTTGGGTTCAACGCGAAAGTTTGAGAACCAAATTTTCACCCGGATCAACTTTCAAACAAGATTCGCCGACGATTATTTGAGTCAAAAATACGGTCGCGGTTTACGTCCGCCAAAACGAAAACTGATCTAGCCAATTACGTCGGTGTTTGGTTGTTTGTTCGAGGGAATCGCAAGACGACTTTGAGGCATCGATGTGAATAAACATGAATTTGGTCCGATTGTTGTTAACAGAAATATATGAGTAGCCAAATCGCAAAACTCGTGATTTATTCGTTGGCAAATATGAAAAAGTCATCGTATCTCGAGAACGTATATTCCCATCGACTTTGAACTTGTTTAAGTCGATTTGGAAAACCTGAGAAACCCATAAAATTAGTATGAGTACCTTAAACCCAAATTTTACTGCGACCTTGAATTTACTGATTTTTTGAAAGCGAAAAATATAGATTTGACCGACTTTCGGCCAGTTCATTTTGAAATAAAAATCACTTTCTTAGTGAGCACCTGTTATATGACCCGAAAAAATGGAGCTCTTTAGCTATTGCCGTTCCAGAGATACAGTGACGGATGAATCAGTGCCATTTGGATTTTATATGTATAAAAGAAGAACATAGAAGAAGATCGATGAATAGAAAATAAAAGAAGATTGATGGATAGAAGATAGAAGATAGAAAAGATCGATAGATAGAAGATAGAAGAAGATCGACAGATAGAAGGTAGAAGAAGATCGATAGATAGTATATAGATTGGAAAAAAATATATTTAAATAGAAGGTAGCTAAATCGAAGAGAAGTCGAGATAGAATATAGATAGGTAGAAGATAGATAGAGGATTTATAGAAGATAGATAGATGATAGATAGAATAAGTAGAAGACATGTATAAGACAGATAAAATATAGATAGAAGATAGATTCCGAACAATAGAACGGCGAAATGTCCGTGTGCCACACACGCAGATGTGCGTGACAATAACCTTTTCGACCCCACCGCCATTAAAGTCAGTCAATGGACCCGGGAACGGTAGTCAAAGCATCCGTATGCCGTCGACAATAGACTCCGGCGTAACTTTGGGCGACCTGTTCTGATAATGTTGGTTAATATCGTGTAGATTGTAATTAATATTCATGGGCTTAATTTTGGTTACCCGTGCCACAGGTCCGCTTGCAACACCGACCCGCCCTGTAACGCGAAAGTTTCAGACCTGAAATTTATGATCACGCGAGCGAGGGGAGAGCGAGGAGAAAAAGGGGACGTATACGTGTATTTCGAGGGTACAAGCGGGCTCCCAGCACCACTTTCGGACGCATTGTACGTAACACGTGCATGTAACAGGGTTGTCAAGGGCTTACACTGTAGCAAAGGTCGAGGATTGTTGGGTTTCCAAGACCCGATACGTTAAATAATGAGGGGATTATTAATTTGTTTCTCTGTTGTGCGTTGTAAAATAAATTCATTCCGATGGTATAGGATTTATTTAACAAACGAAAAACAAAACGAAAAGTCTCTCACGCATTTATACCGAAATATATTTTATTTTACTTTGAAATATATCGCGAATGCGAATGAATGTTCGTCCATGTAGTTTTATCGTCGAAAGGGTTTTATCCGGATTATGTAAAATTGGGGCAAAAGTTCAGGAGAGTTTTTTTTTTTTTGCGGATTTTTGATAAATTTATATAGCAGAAACGTGCGAGTGGCACATTTTATCGCGTTGGTTCGGGTCACGTCATTTTATTTTCGCATCCGATCGAATATCCCAATTTACAGAATACCCGCAGCCGGTAAGACAGATCGCACGGGGAAAAAAAGAAAAGACAACGAAAATATGCAATTCGACGTTCACAAATGTCCGGGACGATCGGATTTTCACGATTTATAATTCGGGTAGTCGATGTCGTTTCGGGTAATACGAAAATGTAAATCGATGAATAACTCATCCGACCCGAACTTTGGCCACCCCAGAGACGAGGGTTGGTCGCGCCCCACTCTCGTCGTACATCGTAAATTCTGGTTAGCTGTAGTAGCTTCTAGCAACTGGGTTCACTGTTACACGATTGGGTCATTCGTACGGATAAATGACGAGAACTTACCATGGATCCCGAGGATCGGGTAGCGTTCTGTGAACGGATATCAGATCACTCGCGTACTGATTGAACGCGTTGTTCAACCACCCATCGTCCAGAAGTTTTTTCATTTCGACCGACAGATTAGCCGGCATAACGAAGGGTCTTCCCATTTCACCGGGTCCGGAAACGTCTTTAGGCGCGGCGAGAACTCCGCCACCTGTCGAACAATCATATTTTGCTTTAAAATTGAAACAAAAGGGGGCAAAGTGATGCGACTGTACGTTTATACCCATATGAAATTCCGAATTCAATATATAAACTCACTGAATGACCATCAAGACTTTGAAAGTCTTGATGGTCATTCAGTGAGTCGATTGACGGACTGACAACAAAGTGACCCTATATAAGGGTTCCTTTCATTTTTTTCTACTCATTCAAAGAAACCCTATGAAATTTGAGACGAAAACACAAAAAAATCGATTCCCAAAAAAAAAAATTTGTACCGATGGCAGTGTAAACGTACCGTCTTCAGGTCCGGCTTGATTGATCTTCGGTTTGCTCTGAGCGTTTCCGAGGGTCTCACGTTTGGCACCCAAATCCGACGGTACGAAACCATTGGCCACTTGGGGCACGGCACCCAATCCGGATGGCGCCAAACCACCCTGCACGGCTACCCCTCCGCCGTCGCGATCCTCCGTGTACAGCAGAAAGCATATCGTCATCCAAATTGCAGCCGCCAAAATCCCGACTTTCAGCCACAGCGACCGTCTTCGGGGAAAACTCATGATCATGATGCTGCGAACGTCGATCTCGTTTTTTTTTTTTTTTTTTTCACGAACGATCACCGTACGAACGATCGTAATTATTATCGTTCGTCGATCCGCAATCACACGTTTCGGGGTCACGCGAAAACGAAAAAAAAAAAAACGTGCGTTACCTCAACAACATTTTTATCGCACTTCCAGCTGGTTCTTTTTTATTTTATTCGTTCTTCGAATTATTATTTCGAATGGTATATTTTTATTATTATCGTTGTTATTGATATTATTATTATTATTATTATTTTCTTTTATATTTTGTTATGTTCGACGTAAATCTCACTGGTATGACAGTGTGCGAGAGGTAATTGCAAATCCATGGGTGATATGAATCCCAAATTAATTGTTTGTGATCGATATGTCTCGATTATCACACTGACGTTGTGGTCCACGTTCTAGGTTTCTTTTTTTTCTTCTTCTTTTGAAACAAGCTCGGCGTTCCTCTTCGTCGTATCTCGACGTGGCTGTTTCCTTCCGATTGTAGATGGAAGACGAGGTTTCCACAGCACGTTTGTAAATGATATGGAAATATTAATATATGTATATATTTTTCTTTTCTTCAGTTGAAACGACTTGACGCTTCGAACGATATGTTTTGTATTTCGATTAGTTTCGAATGTATTCGATGTTTTCCTTGATCAACGCATTGCAATATCTGAAACAAAAATGGACGGGAAAAAGAAACGAGATTAATAATACAATCGAGAGTTTGATACAATTCTTAGAATTTTAACGAGACACAGATACAAACAGGACGTGACACGAAGTCTTACCAAATATACGAAGAATCGAAATGTAACCTAAATAATTTTTCGACACGACTTACACGTAAAAACAATTGAGCTTTTGGTGAAAAAAAGAAAAACAAATTGAACGTTATCTCGTGGAAAACTGAACGATGCATCGTGCGATAATTTTCTTTTGACCGGAAGCGTATCGCATAATTCAAAATAAATGATAATCCCAAAAATGTATTCAATAAAATTCGCATCATATTTGTGGGAACATTAATTTTCGTTATAATACAAAAAATAATTGTTCCCACGCCTAATCGTCGTGCTTCTTGGTCCTTCGAAAGATTCCACCATCCCTCAAGAAAATTCTGTTATCTGTTAGCTTTTTTCGTAAATCAAAAAACAACAATGTAGAACCTTGCACATGGCTTTTATTTTCTTTACACATTTGCCAAAGCTGTCTCTATGAGGAACTATGGTACGATCGGCTTTGGCTTCCTCATAGAGGAAGCTTCGGCAAATGCGTAAAATGAGGAAGCCATGTGAAAGGTTCTACTTTGCACCTTTTTTTTTTACTTTTGTGACGTCGAGAGTACCATGTGAGTGTAATGTGAGTCGAAATCAATATACAATATATATCAAGTGCAACGAGATAATGTAAATTATTCAGAGTTCTCAATTAATTCGAGCAGCACTATCAACGTCGGTTCCAAACATTTTCAGGAACCGAAATAACATTATTCCGTTGTGTCTGCAACGAGTTACATAGAATTAGCGAGAACAACGCAGTTTGCGGAACCAACGAAAAGCTGCCGAAAGTTTTCATTAGCCGATCCGACACCAGACGTCAACGAGCTAACACGACGAAAGTGCATTTGCATGTGAGACTCGGGTTAAACGTGAGATACACATTCTCACACGTGCGGCGTAGTGTCGCAAAATCATACTCGTTACTCCACGGAGTAACTCGTCACTTCTGAGTCCACGGTCCAACATTGCACAACACATCAACACAGCGCTCGTGTCGATCACACGACAAAAACCAGGAAGTTTGTTGGCAACCAAATGACACACAAGCTACCCCATAATAAGTAACCAACAAAACTCCTTTGACCAACCAATTAATCCCCAACACACGCTAACATATCAAACCCTATTCAAATATTACACAACGTTATTAAAAAAAATTCTTCGTCCATAATTACAATGTTCCGTTGTTAATTTTCTCCACAAAAGTCGTTAATAAGACAAAAAAAAATATTGAAAAAAAACAAAGAGAAATGCAATATCTTTTCAAAAGTTTTTTTTATCACGCCGCAAGCGTTTTCGTCGAGTGTTCACCAAAGACAGCCGAGGGTCTGTTCTGTGGAACAAAGTCGGTAAGCCACGTCCTGACGGATATAATCTCTCTTTCGTCGGTCCAGAGAAAACTGAAAAAAAAAAAAAAAAAAAAAAACAAACTTTTTCCGCAGATTTTTCAGAAAGCGCTGGAGTCAGTCAGTCGCGAGCGCTTTAAAAACAATAATAATAATAAACGGACAAGCACCGAAAAAAAAATGAAAGAAAAAATAAAATAAAAAATAAAAAATAACGTTGGACGAAAGAGAGAAGTCGTCTGTGTGCAGGACGAAGGAAAAACTCCATTTGTTGGCAAAACACACGTACGCGGTCCATGTGGCATTGGGCGAAGCGCTCCGATCGTGAAAAAGGATTGAGGCAAAGCCCTCCCTTGAAGAGTGAAGAACGCATGGACTCCGAATAAACTGCACCGCGAAACTCGCGCTTCCACATTTGTGTCTATGTGTCTGTGTGTGTGTGTGTGTGTGTGTGTTGCGGAAAAGCAAATGGCACGTACGTGTTACACACAGCCGAACGAAAGGAACGTTATACGTAGCTCTCGAGGTTTCGTCGTTTGTGAATTGCCCAAAGCTAAACGTTCGCTCGGAACTCTCGGCAATTCCGCGAGGGAACACCGCACCATTGCCGTTTCGTACACGTCGCTCTTTCGCTTCTGGATAAATGCAGCCTCGGCTAAACCTACCCCCATCCCGAATGTTATTCACAATGCCACGGCACCTGCTACGTCCTCTCGTGCATCGGGGGCGGGAGGAGCGAGAGGGGAGGGGAGAGGGACGGGGTGGGGGCTGTGGTAGTATCGCTCGAGAATTCAGTGAGTACCGGCGTACGTAACTTGGCGCCAGAAGTGCTCTTCTAACGCTCTCTTTCACGCTATTTCATACGCGTAACACGCTCGTGCACAACGTAATTTATGTATACATGTATATATATATGTGTATGTATATAGCTACGGGAGAGGGTTAGCTACAACGTTGCTGCATAATTTCTGGCGAGGTTTCCATTTTCACAGCCCGTCGGGATTGTACACGAGCCACACGCGGACCCGTGTGCCCTCGGAGCACTTTTTTCTTCTTCTTTTTCCCACTCACGTGACTCGACCCGCGACATCTGAAGCGGTATTCAAGAGTCCCGGCAGCATCAGCGTTTTGACCACCGTTGGGTGAGGGATGAAGGAGAAAAGAAAGAAAAAGGCAAAAAGAAATGAAAAAGGCATCATTCGAATGGAAAACCCCATGTAAATAGTCCTTGAGTTCCATTATCATTGCGGACACATGATAAACCCATTTTATACCATCTTCCACTGCGATGATTCTCAAAATTCCGATGGGCGAAACCGCGAAAAGCTTTGGGAAAGTTGAAATCGATATTGCGATGACGCCTAGGCGAGGTTTCGTGGAAAAAATTTGGAGTGAAAAGCTTTTAGAATAAAAATCCACGGGGATAAAGGTGGCACGTGCGAGTACTCCGTGACGACCGATTGTCGTTCGACAGGTTGAGTTGTAAGTCTAGTGAGAGAGAGAGAGAGAGAGAGAGAGAGAGAGAGTCGGTAGGAACAGGAGGAACGAACGGATAAAACGTTTTATTCGAGTCGTCGTGGTGGTAACGAGAGAGGCACGCGGAAGACGTGCATTAAGCTCGGACAATGGTTGGTGGACGGCGGCCTCGTGGAGCGCGGCCAATGAAGCGTTAACACGACGACGGTGACGGTTAATGGAGTAATGGGCATTCCGGGGGAGCGGACCCGGCATCGTAGGATCTCGTCAATAACGTATCAAGTACATATAATACCAACCCGAGCGTCATAAGCTCTATTGCAATGCGGGTCCGGGGTCGCGAACGAAGAACGAGTCACGGAGAAACTCCGGATCGGGCAATTCGATCGTTCAATATATCGAAAACCGAAGGTCATCGGTAGGGAAGAGCAGAGTAATGGGTAAAAAACGAAAGAAATTCAATGGTCCAACTTATGACGCGACGGTCACGAGGATGTCGATGATTGATGACATTTTTTTTAGCTGATGCCAGACACGTCTAGGAGTACGAGCTAAAATTCAATAGCAATTGAATTTGGTCGTACGAGTGAATAAGATTAATGGACAGGACTGGACTGGAATAATTTCTAGATCAGCTGGATTGGAAACTTAATGTCTTGCTGGAAAGGAGTGAGATAATAGATATACCAGACAAGATATACCATCCCTGATTGAGGTACGTAGTACTTTGATGTGACAACGTCGCGTGTTATGATGTCGATTAGTGAGAGAGAGAGAGAGAGAGAGAGAGAGAGAGAAGATGGGAAACAAACGCAAAGAAACAAACGATGGGAATTGCAGTGAACCGGTCGATAAGAATCCACAAATTTAGCCTCAATCAAAATTGAAGGAGGTCATAAGTGTGTCATTGGAATTCATTCGAGGCCCTCCGTCAGCGAAGGTCAAGAACTCCCACCGAATTTGCGCAATCCTTACGTCATCGCCAGGTCGGACTGGACATCGACGAAGCACCTTCCAACCCAATCCATTGTTCACGAAGTTCTCCGTCCACCTGTCGACCTTGCTGACAACCAACGGACGGAATGAGTATCCCGCGTTAACGCGAGAACAAAGTTCGAGGTGATTTCGCGGAAGGATTAATTGAGTGACCTCTCCGCAAAGTGCAATTACATGCAGCAAGCGGGCGGTAATAAGCGAACGGGGCAGCCAAGACCAACGTCGTGTTCGATAAGTAATGCTCGGCTATCACGATTCGCCAAAGAGGGTTTTGTAGCCCGGGAAAATTAGGGGTGCAGAGAACAGAGGGAGGGCTTCGTGGGTGTCGGAAGCGTGCCTCGTGAATCTTAATCACGAGCTTCGTGAACTGCAGCAGCCACACGTCACTGTGATAACGATGTGGAAAACCCTAGCCACACGGTGAAGTTGACCGCATTGAGACTGGAACTTGGAGTTTACAGGGGTAATCGTTATCTCAATTGTCACTCGTAGTCAATCGTCATCGTCCGTGAACTGCTGCTCTCGTAAAATGATCGATCACACTACTGGATCATCGTCTGTGGACAGCTCTCGTTGGATTCCTAGCTTCCCTCGCGAAACGGATAGTCCAAAGTGGAACAGGAAGACCCAGATGTTCACGTCGTCGAAGTATACTCGCGGTCACGACGGTCACTAACTTCTGGGCACAATGGCGAATCGGACGACCGCGATTCGAGAGTTGGTACTCGTTGAAGGTGCAGTTTCGTGGTGAATTGCGAGCATCACCGGCACAGGGTTTCGACCACGACTATTCCTGAGTTTGCTTACTCGACAATGGGTCCCCCGGATTGAACGTCCAACATGGCATCGAGGACTTTGACGATATTCCGTGTCAGCGGAGGAAGGAAACCCGAAGAAACTTCGCTGTATTCGTGTTTCGAGCCATTCGGAATCACCCGACTGTCATCGCCAACAGCTCGATCACAGAGGTTCTAATATGGATTAACTACATGGATATCAAGGTGGAGGAGTCTTACTACCTACCAGTCAAATGACGGTTTAATGATCGTTGCATCAATACGAGATGTGAAAGAAGTTTGCTATATCGCAAAAAATCTTTGAGCGATGAAAACGTATACGAACTCAGCCTTAATTGTATTTCGTAATTCATGACTGGAAATGATTTACAATGACTGATTTGATTCGGTTGCGATTAGATTTGAACAGCTATATTTATGCGATTCCTTAGTATGACGTCAATATGGCAGCGCTGCATTTTTCTGCAGTATATACCCCGACCTAACATCTCTAACGTCTGCTGACTTGCCGGTTATGTTGTTGGCGCGCGAGTTTCTGAATTTATGGAAATGGAGTAGGCTTTGCTTATGCCCGAAATAAGAAATATATATGTGTGTATACCTATCCGAGAGCTTCCGCAAGGCCTACTGGCTTACGTGCGATGTTGCCAAGAGTCGCGAACTACTCCACGGCAGTTGGTGTTCTGTCATTTTGTAAAGATTTTATCGAGATTAACTTCATAGTTCTCTTTGAATAATTCGGTGAACCTATTTTTTATGATCACATCGGAATCTTCAGAATCTAATTTATAAGTGGCAACTTAACTATGAATGCCATCAAATCGATAAGGAGATGAAATCAGTAATTAAATGTTGACGCGCCAGGTTTTCCATGAAACAACGGGTTAATTCTTCCATTTTCAACCTAAGATTACTAAATAGAACCTTCGGTGAAGTATCAAATACTTTCACTATATGAAAGTTCACCACATAAACCCACATAGATTTTAAAATTAACATTTTATCTAATGACGACTGTAGTGAGACTCCTACCTCAAAGAACCGAAATAACACGACAATAAAGACGGATTACTACTACTATTATTCAATTATCAACCACTGAAGTTCCATTGAGTGAAAAAATAAGCCTGGCTTTCGACGGTTGATGTCGCGAGCCACGCCAGAAGTTGGTCGCTTCTGGCGTATGGAAAAGTATGAATGGAAACAGCGAAGAAAAGAGGTCTTTGCAACGCGGTGGATAAAACGTGTGGCTTTCACGAGAGTCAGGAGTTATGCACACGAGCGTCCAACAAGCCGTGCTTAGCGAGTACACGCGTCACACCTTTTGTCCCATTGATGCCCAACGTCGGTGAAATCTCCAGAGAGGCGTTCACGAAGAACTTGGTCGTTTTACTCGCGTGAATGTCCATTCCCGGCAATTTGCTAAGGTGGTGTTTTAACTGGGCAAACACGTGACTACCGAGGCAATTTTAATCACAGGATGTAATGAGTTTATGACCTCGGTCTGCATCTTGTTTCAATGGTTTTCCAGATTTCACGTGTTTTCTTTTCTTTTTCTTCTTCTTTTTCACGAATCATGAATAGCCCGGTGCAATTTGAGGTAGCATTGTGTGAGCAACGAACAATATTCGTCAATGGCATTCAACAACGTCATGTGCCCAAACAATTTGTGCTCATAAAGCCTCGTAGGGGTTGTAACTTTGGGTTTGGCATTGGCGTGGCGAGCCCGGACATTGAATACTGTAATTACGCAGCAGGTCATGCAAGGTTGATGTAATATTATGTTATGCACATCTGCGCATGAACGTTGAAACACCAGACTGAGATTATTATTAAACAGTAATAAATCAAACGAAATCCGTAGTTTTTTTTCAAATTGCAATTTGTTTTTTCTATAAGATACGGCAATTTTGTTGGTCGTATGTATTTTGATTGTTGCTAGTTGGAATCCATTGATGCTCATTCCTAAGGTGTTGCTGGTTTTTTTGTTGTGGTCAGTTCGGTGTCCTGAATCGGATGTTTAAATTCTTTGACTTGTGTCTCTTCACTCTTCGTTTGATGCTGAATTCTCTGAGCAGATTTACCGCGAGCTGATTAGGGTGGTTGTCTATTCTAGTTGAATATTTTTCGCTGAATCGACTCACTTCCTCGTTGACAGTGCTGATTTCAAGGTCCTTGTGTATGTTTTTATTAGAACCGAACCTTGGGGCATTGGTTATTGTTCGGAGGATTTTTGGATGAAGTCTTTGTAGTATCTCGATGTTTAAATTGGATGCTGTTCCCCATATTTGGATTCCGTTAAATCCATAGTAGCTGTGAAAGTATTTCGCGAGTCGCAACGTGTCGATGAATGTTAGCTTATGCAAAGAATTTCAATCGCAACAAAAATATTTTTACTCAAATGAAAATCCATCGAATTTGTTGGGTACACACGTAGCTTCAAACGAATATGACATGAAAATGTACACAACGCTGAACCGTAGCTGGGTTTTTCGACGAGGTGGATGGGGGACGATGTTGCACCTCATAGTCGAGGGTAAAACTTTGGCATCGACGGAAAAGCATTGTGCCGATTCGCTGGCGATGCGCTCGTTCCCGGGCCGGGCTACAGAGACACTCCTCGACCCATTTGTCAGATGAGAGAACCGATTCGAAAAAGCTCTCGCCGCACGCCCTGCGAGAGTACCGACAATAACCCCCGTACTCGGCAAGTACCCATCGAGCTACCACTTCAACAACAGCGTTTCACCGCTGTTGCAATGAAAATTGCAAATTTGAAACTGGGTTCGTCGGTATACGCTTCGTCGACGGGGTCGGACCTCCAAGCTCGAAACTTTGGTTCGACGATGACTTCAATTTTCGAACGAATTCGCGTGTCAATAATTACACGAGAGTTTTATCAACTGCGCACTCTTCACGTCACAAATGTAAAAAAAGGGTGCAAAGTAGAACCTTGCACATGGCTTTCTCATCATTTCACACATTTGCCTAAGCTTCCTCTATGAGGAAACCAAAGTTGATCGACACATAGTTCCTCATAGAGGAATCTTTGGGGACTGTGTAAAATAATGAGGAAGCCATGTGCAAGGTTCTACTTTGCACCCTTTTTTTCTTTCGTCAGTCATTGAAAAATTGGAAAAATTGTCATTTTTGCACAACGAATGTATGGAAAGTTCAATAAGTTCGTCTTTTTCGAATTGGAACGAAGATATTCGTTCGAAAGTTTTTGTCTTTATCGCGAGGAAATTTTCGAAGGACGCGATGTTGATAAGGCACAGACAGCGGTTTCATCAAAGTACAGTAAGCCGAATGAGTTTCACGTTCCATTGGGGGCGAATCGCGAAATCTCGGAGAAACAATGGAAAGACTGCGACGAGCGAAGAGCCCTTCTTCTTCGTAGACTCGAGAATCCTCGACAGTTGTTGGTTATAATGAAGCCCCGACGTCTGGGACACGCGACGAATTTGCATGGATGCAGCCCGGAGACTACTCGAAAATGTGTGTACGAGCTCTTTCATTTGTACGACGATACGTCGGCCATAGCAGTCTGGGACCGAGATACTTCCGGATACTTCCGGAGACTGTTCACAGGGCGGATGCTGTTTTTCCGGATGGAATGCGGTTTCCGTTAAAATCGATCAACGTTGCGATCGTGCAAATTCCGAACAATTTATTTATCATATATGTATATATTTATAACCATGAAGAAATGATTTTTTCAGTCTTCAAAGCTAATGTTGAGGACTGAAGAAGTGAAAAATAAATTTTTAATTTCATAAAATAAACTTCCAGGAGCTGTGAATTGTGAATTATTGGATTAAGGCTATTTTGACTAGAGACCTTTGTTGTAGAGAATTCAATTGGCTCTACAATTTACCTGTATATTTTTCTTGTAGGAAGAAGAGTTTAGCTGCGAAAATCGATTAAAGACGAATTTTCGTCGGAAATCGGTTTAGAATGCCTGTAAGTCTTGAAGATATTACATTTTTTTACTTGGGGCTCTGATACTTTTTTAAGGAAATTCAATTATCTACAGAATGGTATCCGACGGATTCAGTTTCCAATGTTTTTTATTCGCCTGCGCATTAAAAGAAGAGAAAAAATATTTTTCCCATGTTATTTTAATGGAAAAGGTGCACCCCCCGCAAGGAATCGTAAAAAAAATAGTTTTAGGTGTGCTCTGGGAATATGTTTTTAGAGCCTGAATCCAAAGTTTTCCGTTTTCGGTGAGTAGAAAAAAAATAAATTGTTTTTTTGACACAGTCTAATATATTGATATTTAATTTTTAAAAAGTTAAAATGACTTTTAGCGAAAGACCTTGAAATCTGTGATATTTGGAACCATTCTCAATATCGACGTTAAATTATTTGCCTAGACCGAAGTGACGAAATGGATCAAGCTCAGGAAAATCATCTATTCGGTATTATTATCATTATAATAATGAATTTCGTAATTGGACAATCAATGATATTGAAGTTACACAAATGATTACGTAATTTGATCGTCAGGGATGACGTAAGAGTTATTATTTTCTCCCAGAGAAAGAGAGAGACAGGAAATTGAATTTATTTCCGAAAATCGATAATACCGAGGCCATTATAAAATTTATTATTCTCGTTTAGAATTAATATAGATCCGAGATGGGAGTATTTATAGTTAGCTTCGCAGAGAGACTAATCAAAATATCGATGCTCTTACAAAATAGAGTTATTTTCATAAAACCCATTGTAACAATTTATATTATTACACGTTTCCGGATAATCGTTTTACGTTGGTATAATTATATCGATAATTATATTGTACCCACGACTGAAATACCGTTGTGCAATCGGTGACGACGAAGTGAATGTTTCGACATTCGCGAAAAAACCAAATAAAGGAAAAAAAAAAAACAAGGCAGTGTGAATCGAGTACACGAAGCTTTTCAAATCATCGAACCACGGCTGACACGCAATGTGGAACGAATCAAGTGGTAATCGGTGAAATTTTATATCATCGCAACGCCAGACCGCCGGTGCACAGGAAGTTTCAATCTTATCGGTTGACACGTGACCGTATCCGTATGTGCTGTACAGTCCGATTCACGTTTTGTAAACGGACTGCAAAAACCTTCGTTCGACACAATGTTTCACCAACTCATCGACATCGCACAATGTTCATCGATAAATGTCAAATCATTCGACTGTGTAAATTCAAAACGATGGGGAAAAAAATAAGAGACAAGATGAATAATCGAAATTTTACAAAAAAATATATATCTTTTGTTATTCAACTAATGTCGTTGGAATATATATATATGTATATATGTATAAAAAGTAAAATGGAAAGTCGATATATCCAACGAAACCGGAAAATATATATTTCAGAACTATTCATAACTTGAACGTAATAACTAAATGTATGTATACACTTTTAATAACACAAAATTATCATTAATTTTTTCTTAAAAATTAAAAAATGTTTAATAAAAAAATACCCATGGTTCAACTAATGCCACATAGCATTTCAATAAAGGACGTAATAAAACCGTCAAGCACATTAATATCGCCAATTTTTCCACTCCGTCGAATAAAAAATAAAGTAATTAATTTCATTGAAAAAAAACCCGGAGCGTTCATTCACGCCAGGATCAAACAGTCGACGCCTTCATACACAAATCTACAACAATGAAATCCGTTACTTTGATCCTCTCACAAAGTTCAGCAGAGTTTTTTAAAATTATTATCAAAAGCTCCGGCGTTTCGTTAAACAAACAAACAAAAAAAAATATTCATTACCTCGCACTCGATAAAATTTTTCGCGAACGCCCTCGCGCGACGACGAAGCGAAATTCGTTTTTCGTCCGAGAGATAGCACCACGTTCGACGAATGAATGCTGTTACTAATTAGTAACAGAATGATGTTACTACGAAAACACGATTGAAACTGTCGTCGATCGTTCGTACGTCACTATAATCGTCGAACCCATTGAATTTAATTAAATACGGCTGATCAAAAACGTCGCGAACATCAGCGTAAAACGGAAGACCGAGTCGCGGGGAATAATTGTCCGTTGTCTCGAGCCGCGTCGAATGAGAAATTGTGGAAGCGACGTCGATAATCGAGGCGTGAACAAATCCGTCTGTCGATACCACACAACGCGTTATCGTAATCTTCGTTATCGCGAAAATCCGGAACAAGGGAATCTCATCGATTCTCCGCCCCCCTCCTCCCCCTATCTTGGCTATGAAAAACAATCGATTTCAATCAACACACACACACACACACGGAGGGGGGGGGGGACAAATTACCCGTCGTCGTGGCGATTCGGTGCCAACTTCGAAATCAACGTTGAGTATCATCTTCGATCGCACCCGACTCTTCGTGTTAGCATCAACGTTTCGGTTCAACCGATCCGATCGCATTCCACCGATCGGCCACAACTCGTTTCGACATCGTTTCGCCAGTATATACATATAAGGGTGGTCCTTATTTGGGGTAAAAAAATTCTTTGGCCCTCCCATGGGCTTAAATGTCTCGAAAGAAATAAATTTTAACGTAGCCGAAGGCCCAGCCTCGTAGACCAATTCTAAGTACCTCCCCAAAGCCCTCGAATTTCGCCATTTGATTAACATACGGTTTTTGACACCTGATAGTTTATATTTTTTTCCTTCCGCAGTATTGCACCGAAAAATCCGGAACTCCGCACATTTTTCACTTAGGGTAGTAGGTCTTCGATGCCAATTTAAAACATTTTCCAGTGATTGAATTCGGCGGGGAATTCGGCAAGTTAAGACAGCTTGTTTCTTAAAAGCTTCGATAAATTTCATAATAACTCGGAAACTATGTGAGATACGACGATAATGCAAATAACTTTTTTTGTAGAAAATTGAATTCTCTACAAAAAAGATTGAATAAGATTTTTTCCTTTTTCCAAAGTTTTTGAAATATTCGAAAAAATGAAGCGCTTCATTTTTTTAAATTTTTTCAAAACTTTGAAAAAAGAAAAAAATCTTACTGAATCTTCTTTCATTCGGCTACGTTAAAATTTACTTATTTCGAGACATTTAAGCCCATGAGAGGGCCAAAAAAATGTTTGACCCCAAATAAGGACCACCCTAATATATATATATATACAACTACCTATACGACGTTGCGGGAGCGATGCTCGATGCCAATGGTCCGAATCGACGATGGTTCTCGGTATCCAACCGCGGACTCCGGTCCGATCGGTATTCGATTTCCGATTCGCAACGATGGCTTTCGTATATATTCCGACGCGAAGATTTTCATTGCACCCCCCGCGAACCACTCTCGTGTCTCGACCAACGTTTCAACGGGCAAAAAGCTTTATCGGACGTATTTTCACTCGTGCATCATTCGCAACGGCCGCAAACTTTTCACGAACAACTTTGGAAAAAATATCGACGGAGACGCATTGTTTCGTGCAACGGTTAATCTCGATGTAGCGGCGCGGATATAGGTTGGGATACTCTCAGCGAACGACGAGAGAGAGAGAGAGAGAGAGAGAGAGAGAGAGAGAGAGAGAGAGAGAGAGAGAGAGAGATCACTGATTTTCTTCGACATCGCAATCCAAGCGGAATTTGTTGCCGGAAAAAGTGCTCACGGAAAAGTTGGTAACGACTTGGCGCAGTCAGCCAAATGAAAATACGAAGCAACAGCTATAGTTGTATGTACCATATAACTTTTTTTTTTCTTTTTCGTGATGGTATGGGCGTTGACGAGTGTTTCGCCTCGGCGACACGTGTCAAAGCGATTAATCGATCGATCGGCATTAAAAACGATCTTTGATCAGGGATGGGTATTCATTCAATGAAAATGGATTTCGAATACTTTTCGGACCAAATGATAACGAATTTTACCAGATTTATCAAATACTTCAATTCATTGTGAAATCATAATTCACGAAAAATTGATCATAATTATTATAGAAATGTAAAAATATTAATTCTTCCATAATAATTAATCATAGTTATTTGTTTGAAAAAGTATTTGAAATACATTTACATCCCTGTCTTTGATTATATATATCGATGACTGTTAATTAAATCAATTATCTAATTAGAGGAAAAATCGTTATTGCCATTTGCGTTAACCCTCAGCTTGGAAATTTGTCGAATGAAGAATAAATAAATTAATGAAGAATAATCGAATAATAATTATTTTATTTTAATTACAAGACTCATCGCCACGGTGAAATTAAATCGCGACGTTATGATCGATTTCTAATCCGAAATTTTCCATGACACCGATCGAACAGCACACGAATTTTTCGGTTAAACCGATGCTCAATGATTATCAAACGTGCTGATGATGAGGCTCGTGAAAATTTTAATACGATATATCCGTTGAATTTCAATCGCAAAGACAATATGCGTGAGCCATGGACAAGCGTTATGCATTATTGGCAATTACTAATTGTCGGAATATCGAAATCACGTTTTCGATCTGCGAAATAATTGAATAACCCGTCCCAAGCGAGACACGGCCGCGGCCACTGGAATATATATTCCACGTTGTGCTCATGGGATATTCAGGACTGCTGCAATAATGGAATCATGGCGGAGTCCAACCAATAACGTTATCATCATTTAAACGAATATCCGTCGGACAAGGCCGAACAAAGTGCTCGCGGCTGATGTCCTACCCGTGCAAATGCATTATTCGTAACTGATATTATACATATCGTCGTTTAGCCGAAGAACAAAAAAAAAATAGATGAGAATTATCTGCATCGTATATCGGATGAGGGTGCAAATCTCGATGGGGGTGGGGATTGGGAATTTATAATGAGGCCCTCGACTGATAAGCGTTGACACGATTGGTCGATGGGAAACGCAAAAATTTCGGTCAACACCGAGCCACGCCAATGAAGACACACATATATATATATATATATATATATATATATATATATATATATATATATATATATACGTAAGCACAAGCTGTTACGAAAAGCTTCAATAAAATACACGACTTCACGAAAAGCTTCAATAAACTACGACGACGCCCATGGATCGTCGAGACCGTCCGTTGCATTTTTCCTCCCCCGAAAATCCGATCCACGTGATTTTTCATCGCTACGTCCGACGAAAAAAAAAAAAGTTAAATTAAACGAGAGAGCCTCCTGCCGCTGACAGCGATGAAGAATGAATATGCATCGGCTTATTTCAATTTAATAATTCTCATGGCACGTAAGATTGATCTTGCCCTGAGTGCGAAAAAATCAATGTGTAAATATAACTACGATCTCGATTTTTGAAACGTCAGTCGCGGAGGGGGGGGGGGAGGCTCGACTACGTGGCGCGCGCATATCGATCGGAGTAGGGCGCACGGTGAGGGAAGCGTCGGACCAATCGTCGCTCGCGGCTGTTGCGCGGAGCTCGAATTAGCGACTGTCGCGCATCAGCCACGACTTTCGCAACAGCGGTGGGGAACCAATCGTGTGGCTGGTACGTAAATCAAAATCGTGGTGTATCATTGACGATAATAATTGCTTTTACTTCACGATTTTTTTTCACCTGTTAAGAATCAAATGTCATTTTACCATGAAAATTGCCTTAACCCTCTTTTTTGATAATTAACACTGGGAAATTTCACCCCAGCCATTTTTCAACCTAAAATATGTCACGTTAGCTTTGAATTTTTTTCCAATATCTTTAAAATTAAAAAAGCTATAGCAATTTTAGTGAAAAGAGTTGTTTTAAAGAAAAAGTTTGATGATTTTTTTTTTACTATAGTAAAAATTACATTTTGGCTGTTGTAAAAATGTGTACTTGTAAAAAAATGTTTGAAATGTATGCTCCGAATTTTTCAAGAATCATTTTATAGATCGCAAAATTTTGTTGTTGCGGTTCAAAGTTGTTCGGGTGAATTTTATGCAGCGTGACCTAACCTCAATTTCATTGAAGTGTGACTAAAGAGGATAAAGCGTCAGCCAATGTGAAAAATTCAAAAGTGCTTCCTCGTTCGAAAGTCCAACGACGTCCCCGGAGAATGGATCTTCGTGAGTTGCGGATGAACCGATTAACGATCCTCGCGCCTCATCGAACGAGACAAATAAACCAATTTCCCATTCCGTATTTTTCCATTTGAAAAAAAAAATTCCGGGAAAAATAACGGAGATTGAACGATGACGCATTATCCGGCATCGAAGTGGAGCCCACGCGATGAATCTCGGATATTCCCGAAAGCTCCGAAAATTTGTACGGTGAATGAAGCCCGGAAAACGCGAATAGAGCGAGCGTGGAGACCGAACCCGTCGGGTCCAATATCAGCTTGGGCGCTTTGCATGACGAGCAAACGAAAGAGAGTTCGAGTGCCGGAAATTCGTTTCCTCCGGGTTGGACGGCAAAGAGGAGGAAATGGTATATACGTATGATATATATATATATATACGTATATCGTACGACCGCCACGGGGTTACTGATAAAGTTTTTCGAGAGAGGGAGAGGCTGAAAGAGAGAGAGAGAGAGAGAGAGAGAGAGAGAGAGAGAGAGAGAGAGAGAGAGAGAGAGAGAGAGAGAGAGAGAGAGAGAGAGAGAGAGAGAGAGAGAGAGAGAGAGAGAGAGAGAGAGAGAGAGAGAGAGAGAGAGAGAGAGAGAGAGAGAGAGAGAGAGAGAGAGAGAGAGAGTGAAAAGAGAACAGAAGCAACAAGCAATGGAGCAACGAGGAAGAGAAGTGCAACATAAAGGAGGGAGGACGTGGGCGTTTCGCCGCTCAACGACCTCTTCGGCATCGTTGACGCGAAGAGTGTCGACCAGTGGAGATAGTGAAAGGGAATTAAAAAAAAAAAAAAAAAAAAAAAAAAAAAAAGCTGAGCCAAAGCTCCCACAGCCAGGGCATGCGTCACGTTCAATTAAAGCGTCACCTACCGCAGAAAAGTTTTAATACGAATGGGTTTCATTACATGAAGGACTTATTAAAAACCGCTGCGCAAGTGGGAATAGGGGAGGGGGAGGTCGGTCGCGTGGTTGACGTAAATGTTTCATCAGCCTCTCCCGCTGGCGGCTATTATATTCCGTTATCGAATCCCCCCGCTATTCGCTTATTGACGGTCATAATTGTCCGATTAATTATGGGATGAATTATGCGTTTGCGCTATAGATATATCCTAGCCTTATCGTTCGCCGACGTTGCACCTGGGGAAACTTTTTGAAATAAGGTTGACACTTTTTGTTTGTTTTTGATCGATGAACATTTTCGTTCGTGCATTGTAATCGGCATTAAATTTGTAAAAAAAAATGTTAATATCAAAGAGTGAACTTAGTTTTTTTTTACCTGTGACCCGAAGTGTGATAATCGGCCTCTGGGTTGTTGGCAGTGGTAATCTGCAAGAACGAAAGAGAATCGGACTTTAGAACAATGTGTCGATCGTCGTGGAATTATATCGTGTTTTATCGGTAAATTATGATGATCATAAATGACGACACGGCCGGAAGGACTGAATTTAAAATTCGTTGCTCGATATTCACGCAACAGGAGCCATTGCGCAAACAACTGTAGCAAAATCGTCTAATTTACGAAACGATTTTGTTTTTTTCTTTTTTTTTTGCACGACGAAAACCGTGCACGATGCTCCTGGCTGTGCTTAATCGCATTTACATATTTACATATCCCAGCTTGCAATATTGTATTGTTAACCCGTGAGCGTCAGTAGCGCGAGCAACTCGCGAGCAAGCGCGCTGTACTCTCACCGGTGTGATAAACTTCGTAAATCACGAACATTTATACACGTTCCACAATGAAAAACCCGCATATTTATGCAATAATACAACTTGCAGCCCTGCCGATAACGTAGGTACCTGCATTGGCGTTTTTCACACTGGTGCAAACATTGTCTCGTTGGTTGTTGTACCATCGATGGGATTGCGAAATTATATTTCACGTAATGTTATAATGCAAATGTTATCTCGTTCGTGCTAACGAATGGACCGTGGGTATGGTGTACCCAGCATCGTTATCAATTTGCGATTAATAAAATTATCGATTGACACATAATTTTCAATGTAGAATTAAAATAATTAATTGAAATAATATTTAGTATTATTATATCAAATAAATAATAATAATAATGATAAATTGAATGTAAGATTGAAATGATTATAATCAAAATAATAATTTTATAAAATAATGCTATTTTTCAACGTCTTGAATGATAATTATAAACTTCGTTTTTTTTTTACTCAAACAAAAAGGAAAAAATTGGTAAATAGTTAGTTATTTTTATATTTTTTAACATTTTTTTTTATGTTGTAATTTCTGTTTTTAGGTCACCGATCTACGTCTGTGTACCAAATTTCACCTCAATCGGTCCATAACTGAGAGAATGGGAGGCCTGTGACATACAGACGGACAGACAGACTTCGCTAAACCATAAGGGTTCCTACATTTCTACGAAACCCTAAAAAAGAGTATCTTTCTCGGGTGTCCCATTGAGTCTCAAAATTTGCTACTCCAGTGATTCGCCAATCCGCAACAAGATCGTTATATATCCCATCCGAATTTTATATTGAGATTTAGAGGGCGACAAATTTTTTTTTTTTTTCCAACGACCGAGACAAGCAGTGTTTGCCGACTCATTGTAGCCGGCGCACCTAGCCACAGGCGATGACACCGTTAACCGTAACCAAAATGTAAAGTCTCGAGATACGTGGAAAAGCCATACACACGCCCCCAGCACCTGATTGTGCACGTAAGTCTGTGGAAAAGGGCTTGACACGTTTCTGAAATAGAAAGACAAGCTCCGAGCGTGCTTCGTGAACATCGTGTCCACACCCACACACACACACACGGTTTTCACACATCTGTGTGGCAAGTGAGAAGAGGGTGCGGAGAGAGAGAGAGAGAGAGCATCAGGAAGAAGCACTCACTCGGAGCTCGCTCCGTATTATGAGTCTCGCGAAGATACCTCGTCGCCGCATTCGTGCCACTGCCCCCCCCCCTCCCCCGGCCCCCTACCCGCTGCATATACTCCGGCACTATATTCCACGTACTACGGGGGGGTTGTTAAGAACTGCCGGAACGAAAATTCGTGTAATTCCGACTCGTAATTTAATTTAACCCGGTATAACGCCGTGGCAAAAGTTTCTTCGTCTCTCGCGTGAATCTTCTCCTCCTCCTCCTCCTCCTCCTCCTCTCTCGTCCTCGCAAGAGCCGTGTGCTACGCGCCCCCCCCCCCCCCGCGCGCACTTTCAACGTTTCAAACATTGAGCTTAGGGCACGCGGCACTGCGGAATAAACTCGAGAAAAGTGCTTGAGCCCGGAAAAATTTCACCGACAATGGACCCAAGAAAAGCTTCTCTTCGGAGAAAAGAGACGACAATTGAAAAAAAAAAAAAAAAAAAAAAAAAACAGAAATAAAAAAGCTGGCTTAACATCGGCGAAGCGGTTGAAAGGCGAAACCCCAACTGCAGGTGGTTTTTTTGTTTTTTTTTTTTTTTTTAATTTTAACAATTTTGCTTTCTCATGAAGGAAGCTATGTGACGGTCCGAATTTTTTTTTTTCGAGATCTTAATGTCAATAGGTTTAAAATGTCCTGAAACATCCAGAAATGACATCTGTAGAAAGTGTCAGGATTTATGTCTGTGTGTGGATCGACCCTCCAAAATTTAAACGTCCATAACTCGAGAACGGCTCAAGCTACAGCACTCTATGAAATAAAATTCTATGAAATAAAATAAAATTTTAGAAAAATTTAATTTTTTATATATTTTTTTTTTTTTTCATTGACCCCAGCGAGCGTACCGCAAAACCACGGGACACGAACTACCCGGCAATGATGGAACGCGTACCACCCGGGCAATCGCAATTACATCACGAACCAACAGCGTTCCGTTTAAAACGGCTTGTATAAAAAAAAAAAAAAAAAAAAACCAAATCCGCGGCTTCGAAATGCGGTCGCCAATGACAGCGTTTAGCCCACAGCGTTAAGTCCAAAATGTCCTGCGCATATTGGAGCTTTCGCAACGCCCGGGGATTCATTTGTGGTTAACAAGCGGGGAGATTTTCTTTTTTTTTTTTGTGAAAATGGGGAAATGGGCGTTTGATGGGAAATTCGTGGGGTATGGGATTTGTCGAGGCTTTGTGGGACGACGCCCTCTTTGAACAATCCGCGGCAGCGAAAAAGCTTCTCCCGGGCATGCATATATATACATATATATTTATATATATATGAATAATCCGCGAGAGAGTTATATCGATTTTTTTTATCATTCACGAAACGAATTCAGATAGATCGTAACAGTCGTTAATTATCCGAAACACGTTTGAAGGGTTCGATAAAGAAAAATTTTCAGCCATCGGGATATTGGATTGAATTTTTTATTATGCCATAAATTTGAGGTTATTGGATGATATCCGTCTATGGATTATTTCGTAATTGCTCCGTCGATTGTGCTTTTGTGATAGCAACGTGGAAGAGAAACCGCGAAGTTACCTGCTGTCTCTCTTTCTCTCTTGCTATATTTCTCTGTCTCTCTCGCTCTCTGTTGTTCACGATGATCGTGTGTATAGGTAGCGGGCGCTCGTGTGAGAGTAAGCTATATGTATGCAAAGAGTACACGCGATGGCTCGTTCAGCGGGCAACCAAAGTGCTCGGTGCTCGGTTCACGGGGGAAACTTAATCCTCGTCCGTCGACAAGGGATAATGGTTGTGCATCGCGTAAACGACATTGTAATCACGTTTCCGTGGTGTAACGCCGGAAATTCTATACGGTGTATAGATTGGGGATGTCGAAGATGCTGGAAAAGGTTATTTCGATCGATTCACGAAAATTGTCGTAGCAACGAAAATAGGGAGATCGATTAAAATAGCAAGGTTGATTGAAATAGTGAGATCAATTGAGATAGTGAGATCAATTGAAATAGTGAAATTGATTGAAATAAGGAGATCAATGACAATAGTGATATCAATTGTAATAATAAGATTGACGAAAATATTGAGATTTATTGAAATCGGAAGATCAATAAAAATAGTGAAATCGATAAAAAAGTAAGATCAATAAAAATAGTGAAATCAATAAAAAAAAGTGAGATCAATAAAGATAGTGAGGTTGATTGAGATAGAGAGATCAATAAAAATAACGAGATAATCAAAAATAGTAAGATAAAAAAAAATAGTGAGATAACAAAAAATAGTAAGATAATAAAAATTAGTGAGATAAAAAAAAAGTGAGATCAATTGAAATAGTCAGATCATTAAAAATAGTGAGATCAATTAAAATAGTGGGTTCGACAAAAAATAGTGAATTAAATAATAATAGTGATCGACGAATGCAAAGTCCACATCTTCGTCAAAAATTCTCGATTCAATCCCGTTCAACTTAATCTGAAAAAATAAAAAAACCCAATAATTACAGCTCTCAGTCAATCTTGAGCCACGAAATGAAAATAAAAGTAAAAATCCACAATTTCGTCAAAGTCACGTCGAAGATGTTCAAACGGAAATACGTGAGATTCGTGAACCAAAGAAGATGGATGAGAACGTGCGATGTCGATGAGACTTAAGCTTTTGCCAAACTCGAAGACGATTTGTAATGGAGCATCAGCGTTGAGCCGAGGGTCGAAAAACTCGTCGACGGATGAAGATGCTCTTAGTCAGCGATTCTCGAAAACTGAACTGTCAAAACAACGGCGATAAGCGAATTTAACCGACCGAGTGCTCGCGAACGAGATAAGACAAGACTCTTTGGATCGTCGTTCGACCTACGTGCACAAAATTCTGAGCTGTGCGCGTCGCACAAATATAATTCGAGGGATGGGGGGCGGTTTAACTTTCGTCAGTTTACCTCATTTCAGTTAGTCAAACGGAGATGACGTAAAGTCACGAAAGTGAAATTTGACTCATCCCAGTTTGCCTCGACGGTTGTCCAACTTACCCCGGCAAACTGAAATTGAGTCGAATTAGGACGAGTCAAACTGAGGTGAGGTAATCTGGCAAAAGTCAAACTGCAACAGTAAAAAGTTTTTAAAAAGTCAAAAGTCAGAGTAAAAAAAAAAACTTGGGACGAGTCAAACTGGGATGAGGTAATCTGGCAAAAGTCAAACGGCAAAAGTAAAAAGTTTTCAAAAAGTTAAAAGTCAAAGTCAAAGTGAAAAAAAAATGGGACGAGTCATACTGGGACGAGGTAGACCGGCGAAAATCAAACTGCAACCACCCCCTAATTCGATAACTCCGTGAAAATTCAGTATCCAACGTAATAAAAAAAAAATCCGTTCAACGTTATGTCGAATAAATTTCATTCAACGTAATGAATCTCGAAATTCGCTGCGAATTCGAGACATTCACTAATGCCGCTCGAAAAAGACGAGAGAAGCTACGGAGGTGTCACAGCGCGAACATGAGAACGATGGATGCGGGGGGTGGAAGAAAAATTTATAAGAGAAATAAAAGAAGCTTCTCGCGTGACTCGAGTAAAATGAGGAGCTCACGGATACGGAAATGTCCGGGACAGAAGGGAGGGGATATATAGAGGCAGGAAGAGCCTTGGAAAAGACGAGAAAAAAAATATGAGAAGAAATGGTGGGACGACGCACAGCATCACTCGGAGCGACCGAGTGATCCGAGGGATGCTGATTTTACGGGAGACCGGGTTCATATGGTTTCTCAACCGTCCAGGGAGCAATCCCGACCTGCAATGAAAACGTGGAAAAGTCCCTTGGTTGCGCATTATTCGTCGCAATGTCGTCATACACTCGACGACCCCTCCGAAGGGACAAACGGATGATAATAGGCGAAAACAAATCGTATGACTCTCGCAAAGGGACTATGAGAAAAACGAAAAAAAAGTAAATAAATAATAATAAATAAAATAAATAAGATGGACAGGGGAAGCGTTGGAGAGAATTTGAGAAATCCTGCAGAAACGGTTATCTTCGTCCTGCGGGGGAGAATAATTCCCTACATTTGTGGAGGAGGGGGAGGGGCGATTTTTTTGTATCGTTATCAGAATATAGTTATCCTCCAATTTCACCGCAACTCTGATTCACCGAAACGTTATATCGAGCCATCCTCCCCCCCCCCCCACCCCTCAATGACCCATCCTATGCGCGACTATTTGCAGTACACGAGAACCCAGCTTCATGTTGTATCGAATGGAAAATCGCAAAACCATTCCACGAATGCGTGTGTTACCGATGAACCGGAAATACGTGTGTACCGTTTGATACACGCGGTTTTCTCGCTCAAGTTATGAACCCACGGTCAAAAGTCTATATTCTCACGGACGATACCGTGGAATTGGTCGGCCGCGATCGATCGATCGATCGACGTGTACGCATCGCCAATAAATGTCCGTCAGAATTGGGCTTGTTGCGCGTAAACTCCGGGGGATCGGAAGCCACGCGTTCCGAGCTCGTCGGGCGAAATGCGTTTTCTCTCTCCCGTTGACGGGAATAATGCATTTCATTAATGAAACACACGCGGTGAACGGATCAACGAAAATGCGGTTCGAAGAGCAAATTACGGATATTTATTGAGTGACTGAATAATGGACCGAATTTGGATGATGAATTGTTCGCGTTAATCCATATCGAACTATGTCGGTATTAATATATGCACGAATGGCGATGGATTGATTGTGGCTAGGGAGCGTTGTAATTAATTATCGAAGAATCATTTCAGGAAATTGTAATCCGATGTACGATGTTTCCAATGTTTTCAATGGATGTTTCTAATGGATGGTTGGATTTGGACCCAAAAGCTCGGGACACTACATGGTTTGTTAGGATATTTCGCCCCCTCGAAAGAAAAAATCTAGCCGCATCCTCCCAAGTGGAAAAAAAATATATAAACAATTGATAGATTATATTCAGAACTGGACATACGTTTTTTATATGCAAACTATACATAATCTGCATAGATACCATACGTATCTATGGTAAATAATCAGCATAGATACCATAAGTATCTATGGTATCTATGCAGATTATGTGTTGTTTGCATATAAAAAAACATATGACCACTTCTATATATAATCTATCAATTGTTTATATATTTTTTTGCCGCTTGGGCTGAGTCGAAATTTTCACCTTTGTTTCAACTTATTTCAACATCACATTTGGGGCGAAGGAGATTGAAAGTAGGATGAAGTTATAAGCAATTCTCGTCTGAGTCGCAACTTCATTTGATCCTAAAAACTTGCAGTTATTTTTCATTTTTCAAGTTTGGAAGGTGAATCGAAGATGAGGTAACGAAGGAAAAATGTTTACCTTCATTCGGAAGGGGGATGGAAGGTGAAATAACCGTAAGAAACGATGTCACCCTCACTCGGAAGGTGAAACGAAGATGAAAAAAAACTTCGACACCACATTGAAGTCGAAACGAAAGTGGAACAAATATTTCAAACTCACTTTACCTTCCAATCCGGGCTTGTGAGGTGAAATAAGTTGGAATATAAGGTGAAAATTTCGACTCGGGACCAGTTGACGCTTGAAGATACTCGTATCAGATTGAAGAGGGGGCAAATGAGGTACTCAAAAAAATAATCAATTTCATGCCTATCGTGTGGGGGATCATTTGAGAAGGCTTGTTATGTGAAATACAAAAATATATATATATCTTTGATAATTTCAAATAGCATATTTAAAAATATATATTCTGAAAAATATGCGAAAGTATATAGCATTTTTCCCGGTCGACTTATTTCCGAAAATACTGGAACTAAAACTTTTTCAAAAATCAAGGACCATAACGCCTTATCTAAAAATTGCTAGGAAAATTGTAATTCAAGTCCTAGAGCGTATAGATTTCTAGAAATAAATTTTACAAACTTATCATATTTTATCGCCTTATTTCTGACCTAGAATAGGCCTACTCACCGGAAAATAGAAAAAAAAGCTCGTAGAGGCAAAAGAAAATATTCCGCCGTCGTATATAACCAGTATAAATGGACGAGATCCGGGTCAGACGCGTACGGAATACAAATTTCGCATTTCGCTGATATAAACGTAGAATTTATCGATCGATACATCGATATCACCAGCGCTTACGTAGACGCAGGAGCAGGAGGAGGAGAACGAGAAGGGAGGAGAAGCAGCAACCCCGGCTAGTAGCGATGATTTGCATGGCTGGTGCAGTCGTTACGCACAACCCCACGATTCCATTACGCGTTCTGACTGAGCTTGTCCGTCGATTCTCCCGCGCACTCCACCCACCCCCTCGCCCCCCACCCCCAACCCCCATCGCCGGTCTGAGGATAATGGGCAAACAGCGAAGCCCCTTCGGTTTCCACCTCGGCTGAATATATTATCGAACGTACGCCGAGTGAGAGTCGTCGTACAGTCTCGTCCTCGTGAAAACATCGAGCCGAGGAATGGAGATCATTGTGCGATATGGACTCTGAGAGTACGAGAAACTACTGACGGTAAAAAAATAATGTGAAATGAGGGACAGAGAGAGAGAGAGAGGAATAGAAAGAGACAGAGAGGAAATATAAATGAACAAATAGTTTGGACTTTTCGCTAGCAGTTTTCAACGAAAACTCGTCGTTCCATCTGCCGAAAATTTCTTCCAGGCGGCGAGATAGCGCTCTTATTTTGACCTCAATGAACGCCGGAGGAAAAAAGAAAGAAATGTGACAATGATGCTGTGGATAATCTTAACAGTTTTGTCGTGTTCTGTCATTTGATATAAATAGATATACGAGCTGAAGAGAGAACTCTGAAATTCATCGACATGGAGAACTGAATGAACAAAGTCAATTTTAGGAGTAATTTGGAGGGCCTATTGAGACCACATCACGCTATAGTATGAACCATCATATTTCCCTCAAGTTGAAAATAACGATTTGTAGAAAAATAATGAGACTCAAAAAATGTGAAAAGTATATTTACGAAATAGTTCAACCATTGTGTAAAAAAAATTGTATGAATAAGATCCTAGTTCAGACGATAGTCAATACGCTGTCAAAGCCGATAAAAAGCGTCAATAATTGCGAAAATCACACATTACATAGATATTAGGAGGCACCACGTGTGTGTAAAATTTAAGTACGGTAGCTTGAACCGTTCTCGAGTTATGAACATTTGAAATTTAGAGGTCGGTCACATAATTACGCACACACATCCGGACAATTTCTCCAAATGTGTTTTTTGGACGTTTTAGGACATTCACAAAGCTTCTTTTATGAAGAAGCAAGAAAATGATTTAAGTAAGATCCTAATTCAGACTAGCAGCAACTACTTATAGCAACTGATCGTCTTAAGGATTCAATATTTGGTGACGCAAAAAAAAGGGCCGGCACAAGATCTGATAGTATCAATAAACACACTCACTTAATTTCATCGCAACAAACCAAACAAATTTCTCTTAAAAAACATTCCTGATCATGATCAGGAATGTTTTTTTTTTTTTTTTTCAAGTGGATGCATCCACTTGAAAGTACCCGAATAACAGACAACTCTCGCCTCAATCGTTGAAGCATCAATACATGTACAATCGGCAATGTAACTTGTGACGTATGTTTAGCGAAATAGCGAGCCCCATTCGTCGTTGCGGGGTCATTGAACGGCCGCGGGCTCTCCGATTCTCGGATGTGTTGTATGAACGGTATGAAAAGTCGTACGAACCGGAAAACCGATCAGAAGAAGCTCGTCGGGTTTGAGTATAGTCAGCCGCCATTCGACCGTGTCTTCTGGGAAGCCTTGATCACTCACATACACACACACAGACACACATACACGGGTTAGGTATTACAGGTATAGGTACTCGTTTTCTTGACCGTCGTGCAAGCGACGAGTCGTGCGTCGATGGAAAGATCGCATCGGGAAACATCGAAGGAGGCAGGACGAGATTACGAGCATGGACCCGTGAACCCCGATACACCATCACCTCGTTGACCATTTGTCGTATGGTACTTTCAACGTCGTGTGTGTGTGCACCTCAACACACACACACACACACTAGTAGTGCGACTATATACACGATAACCACGAGCTCGAGAAACGGGACAAACGCTTTTTACCGGGATAACCTCGTTTGCTCAACGACCCTGTCTATCAACGCGATCCACAGAGTTCGACGAGCACATCGATATGTAGGCCGCGGTCGTGAAACCGAGTGCTCTCGCGAGCTTATTATTCGAGCCTTTGTTGTTATTCGTGTTCGAATTGCAATTGCACCGACGATTTTTTCACCCGGCCATTGTTAACAGCTCGACGATAATTTCCAACGTCTTAAACAACCCGAGTTAACCCTATTTCGGGAACGGTTTTGTTTTTTTTTTTTTTTTTTTTTGTTTGGTACCTTAATCATGAAAAGGGGGGTGAGATCGACCCTGATATGAGTTTTTGGAATTTCTATCGTCGATGTGGAATATGTAATTTTGTGACTGCAACATACAAATGGCCCGTTGAAACGAGAACCACTGGCAATATTGGAAATTCGACGGCAATCGAAAACCGGAATTAACTCTCGCCCGCGTCAATTTACAATTACAAATTACCGTAAATCCATTAACGTTTCACATTCCGGCCAGCCGTTTCGCTGTAATTTCAGATTCGATGGATCGTAAACATTAATTTGTCACTGCGAATAATCTTGCACGCGTAATTGAGAAAACAAATCGTACGTTTATTTCGATAACAATTATATTCGTTGGAGATTTTGTACGTTGGAATATCGCTGAAGCCGGGTGAACGTAAAATTCGGTTGGGATTAAACGGATTCGATGCTCGAGCGGCAATAATCCCATAGCGAACGAAAACACAACGACGACAATTCGTTTGTCGAAGATCCCACACTCGAAGCTCCATCGTTCGTGCAGCGGTAGGATCGTGAACTACACGCGCGATGAAGCGACTCGTGCAAACGAGAATTCTCGTCGCTTCGGGTCCTATATTTTTTAATGGGGTGCTGAGGATTGCGAGGGATGTCGGGCATCCCCCCCCCCCACCCGACGCCGACACAGACCGTCCTGGAAATTCGCTCGAGAGGTTCGAATTGACGAATCAATTCAAGACCAAGCGCAGCGGACGTCGATTGACGGTGGAGAGGGGAGGGGGGGGGGGGGTAGGAATAATTTCGATCTCGCGAAAATCACTGACCGTTTGCTGAACGACCCGTTTAAAATGCGCGCTTTCCAAACACACGAAAAAGCGTCGTAAAAAAAAAAGCTGTCACACTGATCGAGTGGATCGCATTAGTTTCGTCGGATCCAGCTAAATTCTTCATCGACCATGAATTTTTTTTTAATTTTTCATTCTCCTGAAGCGAGAAAAAAAAGGAAAATCAATAATGGAAATGGCTACTTATAATTATTCATATAGTATAAAAAATACTAATAGTATTGATAATGATAATTAATTTACACTTCACAATAGTAATAATAATAATTATTATTGTAAAAATAAAAATTCTCAATTCAAAAAATATTATGAGAAATACCAATATTAATAATAATAATAAATTCACACTTCAATTACGAAGATGGCTACTTATAATTATTCATAGTATGAAAAATACTAATAGTATTGATAATAATAATAAATGTACACGTTAGAATAGTAACAATGATTATTATCATTATAAAAATGAAAAATTCATAATTTAAAAAAACATGATAAGAAAAAATATACTAATAACAAAAAAAAAATGTATTTAAACAAATAATAATAACATCAAACGGAAAAAAACAATTGGAAAGTTATTCAAACGAGTGAATCATGGCTGAAGAATCGCCGGGGTTCATCGTACGAATGATTGAAAGAACGCTCTCTCGGTTGAATCACACAACCACAACTAATTTGCCATCGTACATTCGAATCCTCGCATGATTCACCGATGCACGCGCAGGATCATTTGGATTTCGCGTTAACCCAACTGACAAACGTGTGTGGAATATCGAAACATGTGCATGTTCAACGATTTTATATAGATATATTATATACAAATGTAAATATGTATATTCAGTTACGTTTTTCATCGTCGAGTCACGAGGACGCGACAAATATAAACTTTCCCAATTTTTTCGGCGTCGAATTACACCCCCACCCCCGATCCCACGCGATATTCAGTCGGCCAAACGTCGAATGCACGATGTACGAGCGTGAAAATAAAAAAAAATAAAATTCGACAAACGCCCTCGTTAAAGTTTTCCGTGCGTTGAATATTTTCGCGTGTTAACCGTGAATCGAATATACGGTTCGACGAAGTGATGGAGGTTATAACGATGGATATATTTGCATATACGCCCGACTGAATTAGCTCATCCACGTAATCTGCATATCGATCGACGCGTAATTTGAAATAATATCGATGAACCACGGATAAAACGTGTCACGCACCGTGTATCATCCGAATATACACACACATGCATGCAATATCGCACAATATCCAATCGAATTTCGAGATAAATTGTTATTTTCCAGATATAGTGATGTACGCGAGAATGTGACACAGACTGCTCGATATCCATACACCATCCTGTAACCGATAACCGTTTGCTCGTCGAATTATAATTATTATTATTATTATTATTTTGAATTCGAGCTTTCGGTGTATAATAGAAAAAGGAAAATGTTTGTTATTATCGATTATAATATATCAAAGATTCCTCAAGGCTTTTGGTCTCTTATTCCAAGGTCGGACTGTGTATAGACTATATACGTCCAATCCTATATATATATTTGATATATAATTTTTTTTTACTTGGGTCGATATACAATTCAGATTGGTGGCAGCGGTCGCGAGTTGAGCACGTAACAGTATCGCTTTGAAAATAACTGTGAGGAGGGTGAGGAAGGGTGGGGGGGGGGGGGGGTTGCATTACCGAATTGTGCTGCTCGCGAGATCGTCTGACGTTAAGCCCCGGTAACGTTGTTGGTACCGTGTACGGGGAATCACACCGATAAATTATGCGAAACCAGACCGTACACAACAACGTGTGCACGGTGGTTGTGCCGCCAATGAATTTCCAAAATCAGTGACGGAACGATGGGTCCGAGTGGTTAGGCAGGAGGTGGCGGGGGAGGGGGGGGGGGTGTCGGGAGGGGATGGAGCGAGAGCGGACTAACGATTGAGAGTAACGAGGCCGCGGGATCCGTGAAATGAAAATGCGCGCACGATGTCGGTGACGTATCGCCGAAACGCGTACCCGCATCACGCGAGCGGAACAAACGGTGGGGCACACGTGTTGTGTCCGATTCTCGCTACGAATTCACACGGTTCGATGATTTTCGATTATTAATTGTCGCCCATCGTCGTGAAGAGGATTTATCCGAACCCCAAAATTTAAGGATGAATGAGTGAGGAAAAATGTAATAATTACAGAAAGAATTATAAAAAAAATATATATATATACACACCTTGTCGACATGGTTCAAAAGAAACGATATAAATGTATGTGGATTGTGTTTTATTTTTCACGATAAAATTTTTTTTTTAGTTTTCTATCGAAACAATTTTTTGAAATGAAAGTCGTAATTGTTACAACTACAAACGGTGATGCTGTGAACTGTAAACTTGGTCTCGGAATAAAATCGATGACGATGGTGTTCATGAATAACCGACCACTTGTATACGAAACAGTATTCACTCTCATTACCGAAACAAAGTGATTCTTCGAGACTGGCTTCTCGAAGCAACAAGTGGAACATGTTTTCTCGATCTCCGCGATTTTGTTCATTTGTCAAATGGTCTCTGCCAAGTGTAGTCGACAACCGTGTTGCCGGGCCATTCGCATCTCGGTCTACAACCGGAAACATCAAAGACAGGACCGCGAAGGGACGCATCGTCGTCCTACGGGTTGACTCTTTCATTTCCGAGTTCTCCGACTCTCCTCCATTCACTCCCTCGATCTCAACACCGCGGCCATTGCGACGTCTTTTCACTCCTGCCATTTTTTTTTTCGTTTGTTCGTCTGATGTGAGAAATTGTTTTCCTCTTCTCGATTGACAATTCCGCGTCGTTTCTCAGATGTATAACGTTTGGGAACTCCGATGGTAATTGGTTTTCAAGTATTGTCGAAGAAGTACAGAGAGAGAGAAAGAGAAAATATCGGGTAGGTGTAACATTGGCGAGTCGAAACATTTATTTTCGAATCGTTGAGATTTCGATATATCGACCGGTCGGACATTTGATCGTTTGAATTTTTTTAATTCTGTTACACGACCAGTCGAAATAAAAAAATTCGGAGATTTGATTTTTCGATAAATTAAAATTCGAATAAAACAAAATTCGAACTTATGAGCTTTGGAAACATTGAAAATTCGAAACTTCGAGACCGACCCAAAATGTCCGTCCATCATTTCATTCGAGACGTAGCGAGGAAAAATTCTGAGGTAAGCGAGAGATCATCGTTCCGTAAATTTTCCATCTTTCTCTGCGAAAACGTTCGGTAAACGTGTTCCACGATGCGCGAAGATCTGACCGAACCCCTGGCGGATGGAGTAAAATGTTGAACGTGCTCTCCTTCTTCCGGCAGTCGGGAAATTGCTACCCTGCTTGCGAGAGATCCCCCGATAGATCCGTGAAAACCGAATCCGCACGGACTATGGTTCAAAAGTTTTTTTCCAACCGTCAACGATCCGACGTTTTTTTTTTTTTTTCACTATTCTGGCGGGTAACCACTTTCGCACCAGTTATTCTACGAAGAAACTTTTCAAACGCGATGACCAACGGAGCTGTGAATAACGCTTCTCTGGCCATCGGCAACCTGGCACAAGTAATGGCCGGCAAGATGTTCAACAGAAACGGAGATTGTGGGATTAGCATGATTATTATGAAAATAGTCGAACGGAGGTAGGAACGAAGTTTTTCTTGGCTGTCTCGACTAATTGAACGTTTGCTCTCGCTGTTCAAATCGTAAAAAATGGTCAGTCAACGTTTTTTTCATCGTAACTTGCGTCTGGAACGTCGATTGCCGCGTTTCCATTAGTTAATCCTCATTTTCGTGGCTATGACGAGCTGTGCCAAGTCAACGGAGTTGCCATGAGTGCGAGTGAGACAGCGCCAACGATGTTCGTTGAAGAGCGACGGAGAACGAACGAAATAACGAGCAGATGTAGCTTCAGAGGACACGTCCTCATGGTTTTTTAACCTCGAGAAAAATACAGTCCGACCTCGGAATAAGAGACCAAAAGCCCCCAAGGGTGAGAGTTTTTCTTGGAAATCGCATACTCCCACCAGGCGCGCGCTCCGCGCTCGCTACCTCTGTCTGTCTCTCTCACTCGTTTCCGCATGCGATCCTCTCAACAAAAGACTCGCGCGAACGAGATCCAGCTTATTGTTAGTGCATTCACCTCGCCCATGCAGAAACGTTTTCGACTGCGCGACGTCAATATACTATTGAATATTATTTTATACTTCTGTGTCTAAATCATAAAATGACTTACTCTAATGAACTTGTAGATTTTGTGTTACATTCACACACGCACACACACATACTCACTTACGCATGCACATATCAATTTATACTACGAGTTCATTCGATTTTGCCCGAATAATCTCTCTCAGGCTAGTCTCTTAACCACAGGTCCCCGCACGAAATTCTTGAGCTCGGAGTTCGAGTCGGAGTGGGGGAACCGCTCGAGTGAGAAACTGGGGAAAGTCTCTTATTGTCGGGTCTTCTATTTCGAGGTCGGACTGTAATTAAAACTCACCGGGGAAAGTCTCTTATTGCCGAGTCTCTTATTTCGAGGTCGGACTGTAATTAAAACTCACCGAAAGCTTTGAGCTATATCGTTCGGAACAATTCTGACGGATTGACCCATAACGACGAATAAAGTCCATCGCGTTGTTGGTCCTCGCACTGAAATTTCATAACCTCACAATTTAAGTTAGAAATAAGCGTGATAAGACAAGCGTATAAAAACGAAGAGAATGGTGAACGAGGAGAGATTGTTCGCAGGATGAAAGAGAGTCGGGGTTGAGACAAAACCCGAGGTAGCTGTGAGTTTGCACTGGTGCCCGGGTAGCTCTTTGTCAAATCTCATCGTTGTGGCGACCATCGCGGATCTGGGTGTCGAGCGAACGACAGAAACGAGATTTTCCGAGGGACAAGGAAAACTTGGTTACCCGGCTTTGCGCGAAATCGTCGAACCGCGAAGATTCCACCGCGGAAAACTCTTAGTTCGTGCGATCTCGTACGTGGGGCGCTCGCTTCGTTCGGAACTCGGGCTTTCTCTCGGTCGCTGAAGTGCAGCGCTTTGTCCGGGCGCTACAAAGGGTTGAAAGGTCGCGACGAGCACCGGCGCGTGTGACACTCCGCGCATTCGTATATACACACAATGTGGTATACAGTTGATGTGAAGCGAGAATTCGCGTTAAATCCACGCAGGTGCCCTCATGAAATATTTCTATGTGATATATATGCACAAGTGAGTTTACTCAGTTTTTAGGGCACTACCGCGGCCGACTAGGAACCCTTTGGGTCTATCGGCGCGAACTACGCTCCGTCCGCCTCGTGTGGAAGGTTCAAAGATCGCGAGCGATTCTCCGATTCTCGGGAGGCCTGGTTTGCTAACTGCAACGTTGAGGCTTTCGGCGAAGAGGAGGTGGTTGCTGCTCGGCAAGATGTACGTCGAGTTGGGTAACAGAGGCACGAAACTACCACGCGACTTCTCGGAGTTACCCGACAAGGTTGTTCGTTTGTTTTGTTTCTTTTTTTCGTCACGTGTGAAACTTCGACGAAGTAAGTTACAACACAATCGCACCGTCGCTACGTCAAACCCACAAACGCTGTTGCCTCGCGACGTCGAACATCCCGCAAAACTACCCCCTCGCCCCCCGACCCCGACGAGGTCGCGCACCCCCGTTCGCGTGTGTCAACCGACTCAACTGGTCAGATCAACAGCGAAAGAAAAAAGAAAGAAGATGACAAAAAAGAAATACAGAAAATGCTGCGACAAAAAATGAGAGATCGAATTGTTGAACGTGACGAGCATGGAACCACTTTACGAGGGTGAACACTAACTCCTGTGACGACCTTCTCTGACGACCAACTCTCTTTCACTCAAACAATTATTATTATTATTATTATTATTATTATTATTATTATTTTAAATTGCCTTTTTTCTCCTTATTAGGTACTTAAAGCATATTTTGGAGGCCTTAGCCCATAACTAAATATGCATCTTTATTATTATGATTATTATAATTATAAGTATTATTATTATTATTATTATTATTATTAAGAAAAACTAAATCTTAATGGAAATAAAAAGGGAAACGATTAAAATCATTTATTAAATATTTTCTCTGATTTCGTTTCTTTTGTTCAATTTATTTATTTCATAGTTTTTTTTTCTTTTCAAATATTTTTGAACACGAGCTATTAATGAATTTGACAATTATGCAACGAGGCGCGTGAACGTTGTGCGCGCAGATGTTCGCGCACAACGTTTCCGGTTCACGGTCGCGTGCCGTGAGATTGCTGGAAAATAGAGTCAGCGGGGATATACGCGCGAGATGGATTTATACGAGCGGGTGTGCCAGAGGGGGATGAAAAGACGCGACGGAGCAGCAACGAGGATCGCTCGAACCCCGGATGTAAGACGTGTCGTACATACACGTCGCTGTACCTATATATATATATATATATATATATATATATATATATATATATATATACTCGCGTGCTCGTGTGCCACGTCGTCGCCCAAGCCAACCAAGTTAATTAAGACCCTCCTCCGTCCTTTGCCGGGAGAGCCCGCGCACTGAATCGCTGAAACGCTATCACCGTCGAAATTTTTCCGTCCGAACGAACGTGAAACTTTTACGTCTCGATACTCACTTCTCTTTTATTTTTTTTTCATTCTTTTCTTTTTTTCAATCACGGTTCGAAACTTATTAATCCTCACGATGAAATTAGAGAGTTTTCAACAGTATCGAAAAATTATTATTATCATTTTTTTTTCCTTTCTCTTTTGTGCCGGAAGTTGGTAATAAATCGAAGTAAGTCGACGAAAAGTACAAATTCGGAGGATCATTGAGACTCGTGCGTAACCGAGATAGCACGAGTTAAGGTAGTACCTTCCATAAGTGAGTTCCTCGTCAGATTTTCATGAAACTTGGCATACTTATAAGTATTGATAAGAAAAAGGTTAAGTTTAATTTTTATGGCTTTCCGGAGCGCAAGAAAAAAGATATCAACACTTTTATTTTCACACGTTTAACCTTATGGAGAATCACGCTTAATTTGATATAATACAAAAAGTCCTCGTCAGATTTTAATGAAAACACTTGAGCTGCAAGTTGAATATTCAGAGAACATTTTGGGCACTTGAAAGTAGAGATCAGGAGACTGTGATGATAATAATAAGCAAATAAACATCGGGAAAATACAGTTTATATGAGGAGTTGGTCGTGATCCAGTAGACATGGCAACGTTGCGCGTTTGTTTCCCATCTTCTCTCTCTCTCGCTGTGATCGACATCATAACACGCGACGTTGTCACATCAAAGTACTACGTACCTCAATCAGGAGATGGTATATCTTAGGCTTGCTTCGACTCTTACAATTTGTGGGATACTGCCTTAACTTGTGTATGTTTTTCGAAGATCGATGGAGCAGCGAGACAGAGGGAGGGAAGGGGAAGGGGGGTTCGAGCACGATACAGCGTGTACAACGTACAAACACACACGTTTTGCGCACTTCGGTTCTCGTGCTTTTCGACTGATCGATACTCAATCCTTTAGCCGTGTATATTTGCCCGCCCATTGTATTGCGAATTTTACGCCTCGGTGACTTCGAATCTTTCGACCCTCCGGCGCACTCTCGGGGCTCTCTGCAATCCCGGCCCTGGTACGCCTTCCACCCCACGCGCGTATCCTCCCCCTCGACATGTTACCGTTGGCAAAATCCAATACGAAACGGCAAAAATCCGGAGATAAATCAACTTTTATTTTTTTATTTGTTTTTTTTTTTTTCGCCCGGGCGATGGGCAATGTCCCGACAGTCTCGTTGCTTTCGAAATGTCGTAAGTCATAAAATAAATGTGTCACCGATGTTCAGTGACAGAATGATGGAGGGGGGAGGCGTGGAAGGGACGTTTAATTTAAAAAATTCGAACTTATGAGCTTTCGAAACATTGAAAATTCGAAACTTCGAGACCCACCCGATTTTGTTAATCGAGACGTCGAGGAACTGAAGTCTTTTTTTTTTCCACTCGGGGCGTAAAGGATTGGAAGAACAAAAAATGGTAACAAGAATATTTTGCATCAGTATTAATTATGAAAAACGGAACATCCATGAGACTTCAAAACTCGGTCGACGAGAACCCGCAAAGTTAATATCAAGAGCCGAGATCGCGGTCTCGGGTCGAACTTTGTCCAATGTGGACCCCCACTCATGTCTTTCTCTCTCGCACTTTGTCGAATCTCATCCTTGGAACCAACTTTGAAGATTCTATTCCATGGAAAAATAAATTTTCAATTACCCCAATTGAATCGACGATGTTCTCCACTGAATAATTTGGCGATAATTGAAATGATTCAGCAGGTCAGAACATAAATTTGTCGTGGTGAACGTAAATAAATTCACAATGGTTGCCACACACCGAGGTCCGAGGTCGATGCGGTGTTGGAAAGAGGTCTACGTCGGGATCTCGGACGCGTAAATTGTTTCGAATCGTTTCGTCCGGTATGTCTCGCGTGTTTATGCGATTATGATAACATCGAAATGACGACTGTGCGAAAAGCTTCGCGGTTGGCAAACGACTCGTTGAGAGTTCCCAGCGAAAAGGCCACGGGTTTGCGGTTTGCGGGTGAGAGAGAAAGAGAGAGACGGTGAAGAAGATGCGTCGAGATGGATCCGACGAAGACGAGTCGTGTTTATCGCTATTGTCACACGGGCCGAAAGTGGAAGAGCGACGGAGAGAGAGAAAGAAAGAGAGAGAGAGAGGTGTCGAGCGACACGGCCTTCGTGTTTGTGGTACGGTCGCACGAGCTGCATATTACGGTGTGCATTATTATCGCATGTATACACACCGAAAACTGCCGTTATGATGTGACCACACACGCCCAAGACAATTTACACGAACCTCATTTAACCGTGATTTCAATAACCGTGATGATAATAAATAAGCAAATAAACATCGGGAAAATACAGTTTATATTAGGAGTTGGTCGTGATCCAGTAGACGTGGCAACGTTGCGCGTTTGTTTTCCATCTTCTCTTTCTCTCTGTCTCTCACTAATCGACATCATAACAAGCGACGTTGCCACATCAAAGTACTACGTACCTCACCATCAGGAGATGGTATATCTTAGGCTTGCTTTGACAGCGTAAAATCGATTTTAAATTTGGATTCATCATGCGACGAAAAAAAAAGAAAGAAAAATCCAATTTTCAGGCAACTCAGCCCCCTTAAGTGTTAATTGCCATGTTGTCTCAGTCTTGATTTTGCGAAACTCGAACATATTTTAAAAAATTTGAATCAACAATTGCCGTCGTCTGAAATATATTATATCGAGATGACAAAATGACAATGGTTGAATAATGAATTTCCAAAGTTTATTCGATCTGCGATACGAATGGAGAACCGAAGTGTTCCATAATTGTGGGTTCCGACGATGACAAAAGACCCTTGCTCAACTCGCTCGCGCTCGATTTCCGCGATGAGGGTCTCCCGCGAGCTGTCGAGCGAGAAACCAGAAGCGAGACGGAAAACCGTGAGAAGAAGCGAGTAGCCCGCGCGCGCGGGCGACATCGAGAGGATATGGCGGTCGCGACTATTTTAGCCCCGTCCTCGTCTACCCCCATCTCAATTACATCCACGCTTTAATTTTACAATCGCGAAATTCGTTCAACCGGTTTTCTTCACCCGCGCGCAGACCCGACCACTCGGCGATTACTCGCGCGACCGCGTAATTAGATTAATTGCCCCGAGCGTTAGAGTCGGAGACTTTAGTCGCGGAATTTGCGACATCAAGTTGGCGAGATGTTCGGGCACGACATAACCGTTAAAAATTCGGAAATAAAACTATGCTGTTTGAAAAAAAAAAGTTTTCTTTTTTGCATTTTCTGAAAAATACGGATGACAAGAAATTGAAAAAAATAAACATTATACATAAAATTTTCATTTTTAGAGTCATCGTATATTGTTGAAATTCACCAGCAAAACCGTGGGGCAATTTCCGTCGGGTTATCAGATCATTGCATACATGTTTTTTTTTTTTTTGTGTAAATAAACAAAAATCGATAAAAACAGTTTTTTTTTATTTTGATTTTTTGTCTACAAATTCCGTGTTATAAACAAGAATTTTCATTCATGACTCTAGAATCGAAAAAGAGTTAATATTTGGGAATCAGGAAACATGTTTTCAAAATTTGTGTATTTTGTGTACACTTCGACGATCCGCTATTACAATATTTCGAGTCTTGGTTGTCTCAAATAAAATCTTATTAATTAATCTCATTAACCTTAGTAATCTTATTGACGGTCAACTTGGAATGCCCCATATACAATTTTCATTTTCTTTCAATGAACAGTTTGATTTTTATCAAAAAATTGAAAAAAAGACCCTCCCCTTGTGTAGCTGCAACCCATAAAGTTGTCAAAGAGTAACGTTTTGTAACGTTGCACACATTTCTGTTGAGATAATCGAATATCGGACCGACTTTCCACGTTTCAACCTTGCACACACACACACCAATGCCTCTCACATTGACTCGGTAATAGCTTGTAAATAGAGGACCGATGGTCTCGATGTAGATTCGACGAAGCACACAGCTACGAATTCGAAGCTGCAAATCGAAGGTCAGTGGGACTGATGGGAAAGTCAATTTCCATCTCCGCATTGACGTTGGACAAACCATGAGCCTCCCTCATATTTGACAGAGGGAAATCCAACGCAGATTGGGGCGACTGTGTTGTGGAGTGACACATCCTTACCCACAGATGCTATCCGGAACACGGATGCGCGCGCACATCACACAAAATGGCTGGCGCGTCTTGTCGTTCGACCGTGATGAAATGGCGGACGCGCATTGCAATCCCACAATTAGGTTAATCCGGCTAACTTGATTGGACCGACGCAACTATCGTCGCCGGTACACGTGCCGGAATTGAGGTTGAGATATTGTAATTCGCGCGTTACGGTTTGCCATGGACGAGCGACTGACTGCGATGAAGATTGCTGAATAATCCGACGATTTTGCGGTTTGTGTGGTGGTATCCCCCCCCCCTCCCCCGCCGGGCTCGTGTTTCACGGAATTTCGTGGTGACGCTATTTCGTAGTTTCGAGACATTTTTTTCACGTGATGCATTTGTACTCATTGCCATGATTATATTAATTCGATGCAACGCAAATTTTGTTTATCGATAACATTTGATTAATGAATTATATCAAAGGTTTCGCAAATTCGAGATACACATGTTGAGTTTCGACGTTTAGGAATAGTTGCAATAAGCGGCTGTATCGAACCGAATATTTAAATCCCCTGGAGTGACTTTTTATTTTTTATTTAATAATTATTCATCATTATAAAATAAAATTCAATAACAATTTAAAATAGAATATTAAAATTCAACCGAATAACAATTTTTAGAAACTATTTAAATTGAATTAAATAACTACTTGAAAAATATTATCAATAAATTAAAATAGTTATTTCAATTTATTGAAAGATTTTTGAAAATAGTTTTTAAAAATTGTTATTCAATTGAATTTGAATATTTTATTTCAAATTGTTATTCAATTTTATTTTATAATGATGAATATATTAAATGAAATAACTATTTAAAAAAATATTTCAATAAACTAAAATAACTATTTCAATAGCCATCGAAACGCAGAAAAAAATTGTATCACGACAATTTTTAAAAACTATTCAAATTGAATGAAATAACTATTTTAAAAAATATTTCAATAAACTAAAATAACTATTTCAATAGCCATCGAAACGCAGAAAAAAATTGTATCACGAAAATTTTTAAAAACTATTCAAATTGAATGAAATAACTATTTAAAAAAGTATTTCAACGAACTTAAATAACTATTTTAATAGCCATCGAAACGCAAAAAAAAAAAATTGTATTACGTCTCACGAATTGAATATAGCCCATACGGATTCGCGAGAGCGCGCAGGAAGCTATATGCAACGTCTAAACGCCGTGATTGTAACGTCGCTCGATACCCTTAAATGGAAGTCTTCGATAGCTACCTGCAACCGCGCTGGCATTAAATCCGCATTCAACCTCTGCTCCAACGTCGTACCCGCGATCGACTTCGCCGGGCTAATCCATTGCCGATCCGACCGCGAGCGCGCGCGCGCGCGAGCAAGACCGACGAGAGAAGATGAGAGAAGGTTAGAGATCGAGTTGCCCGCGAGCACGAAACCACACAACCGGTTTTTCGCGAGTAAATAAAAATGAGGATAAAAGACGGAAAGCAACGAGAGAATTATGTCTAGCGGAGATGAGAGGGTTGCGCCGAGAGCGTGCGCCGGTCATCGTGCGCACGAAGCAGATAGGTATATATATATATATACGAAGACACCGTGCCGATCGTTCGATCGCACACGGCCCATTCGAGTTATGGGGGCCTTTTGTAACGTTCCCATTCGCATACACATGATGCCGTATGCACGGAAAACCTTTGCTCGGTTAACGAAATGTCGAAACGATGTGCGCGCGCAGCCCGGACAAAGATCGATGCGCGCGCAAGATCGCCGTGGCAAAAAAAAACCGGATGAGACACGACCGGATTTGTTGCAAACACATGGTAACCCGATGCAACCCTGCGAGATATATATCTCGCTCTACGTTTTTTTTTCTCACCGCTCAATGCTAACATTCCTTAGGGATCTATCGTTGATGCAGCTTGTAGATCGTTGAGCCGATGCGATTACATTTAAACACAATAAAAAGAACAAATAATGTCTTCGTTCGTACTCGTGACGTCATGGAAATCGAATGGAAACAAAATGTGAGACTGAGGGAAAAAAATCTGAACTATGGATATTTTCCATTAATTCTTCGTAAATAATTTTCATGTTTTTTTATCTTTTTTTCTAAACGAAGACGCTTGGTGACTATCGGTCGGTGTATATGAGAAGACGCTTGTGGAATCTGTGATACAACCGGGCAATATGGCGTCAAACAGGAACGGTGACCTTTCCACGGCACACTTTCCCGATGGCAGCGACCTTAGTCACGAACTCTCTCGCGTCGCCCAGGTTAGCCGGCAGAGGGTACACCGAGCGCTGACAAGATGCGCTCTTTGGCAAAGTTCTCCACTGAGACTGCATCTTCTCCCCCCCCCTCCAGCCCTTCTCCTCGTGGCCGACATATAATCGTGCAACTTCAAAGGAAGATGAAGATAGCACGCGGATTAAAAGAGACCGGAGATGGATGTGAACAGCGATCGATGATTCTTGGGTTATTCTGTTGTATCGAAGGTCACACGCCGTCACCTGATAGCCCGAAGCGTCACACACTCGAGAGACACACATTCCTCGAAGTTTGTTGGCGCTTCGTGGTTGCGGGAAACGAGGTGGAGGCCGGTCGATAGATGGCTCTGGTGCATCCACGAAGGAAGAGAGAGAGGAAGGGTTTCGGGAGAAGATGAAGAGAGAGAGAGAGAGAGGGCGAGAGCAGGTCAGGCCACACGAGAGATGGTCACAGTTTCAGACTCTCGGAAATTCCAATATTCTCAGCAAGCCGCCGGATAATTATGGAACAAATTCTCCAAGAATCTTGTTCCGTTCACTATAATGATTACGTCGTTACCAATTGTTGCATCGTCTTCGAGAATTGAACGAGAGTATCGATCATTAATCATCGATTGGCAATCTGGCACTGTTGATACGTGGATGATTGCAAGGATGAGCCATGTGCACCGTCTAGTTGCATCCAACAGCATCGAAACGTGCACTCGAAGCAGAGGATAATTGATATCATGGAATTCAAAAAAATTTACAAACAAAATCGTTAACCCTTCAATGCCTCCTGACCGCCTCCAGGCGGGGTACACCTTACGAGTCATTACACGTGTCGGTATCATTTTTCATCGGAACTGTTCAGCCCTGCTTGTAGTCGTTGTCCTAGTGCGTTCCGTTTCCGAGCAACATTTTATTTATATCATTTTATATCAGGAGCAGTATTTTATTTTATTTTTGTTATTATTATTCTTTTTTCATTTATTTACATCGAATTTCTGTGAAAATAAGTGAAATCGATGTGAGAGAATAATAAGAGACTCTCGGCTATCTCGGAGCTTGGCTCGCTCACCCGAGAGATATATCCCGCTGGGGTTTTCAAATATTTATAAACCGCACTCGAAGCCGCTGTATGTGGATGGCGTGGAAGGCATCTAGGACGAAACCGACGTGCGGTGTGTGGAACCACGTGCCACGTGGTCGACCTACCGTTAAGAAACTTAAATCGGTACATGCACAGTCGTCCGGGTCAATTCCATTAATCTTGCAGAATACACGAACGAAAGATTCCTCTTCTGTTTCCGCGCGACACACACGTGCGATTATCATTTTTTTTTTTTCGTTCATTTTAATAATATTTATTTCCGACGACGTTGAATGCCGATTTTTATTATTTTTGTTTTTTTTTTTTATTCTATCGGTTTGCTCGCAGCGAACCATCGCGTTTCGAGCGATAGCTTGGAACGTGGCCACGTATATGGAATTCTCATAGAAATATTTTAGTGCCAAGCGAGGTACGAGGAATATCAAGCAATTCGGTCACACACACACACACACACACACACACACACGTTTCTATGCTATCCAGTCGTTGATAAATTCAATAGCATGTTTGCGTGTGTTTATATGTATGTGTTGAGGAAACGTTGAAATTGTCTTTCAATTTTTAGGACACAAAAGCTGGTTTCAAACTTTTAATTGAATATTTTTTATTGCCGGTTGAAAACTTTCATTTGTGAAAAAAATTAAAAATGTTGTAAATAAGTTGCTGGTTGAGAACTTTACATTGAAATAAAAAAAAAATAAATTGAAATTGTTAATCGTGTACAATTGTGATGATCATTGAGATTCGTGAATTTATGGAAAGATAAAGGCATGAATAAAAATATGTCGACATTGTGAAAAGAAATAACGAAAAACAATTGACACGATTCGAGATGTGATGATAATTTTTATGATTAAAGAATACTAAATTACGAGTCGATTAGCAACACTGTTTTTTATCAATTTTATCATCGTCTTATTTTTCGTTGACTCGATGGAAACGTAATTTACGAACAAATATTCACGTTCAGACAGATCGCAATATAGTTCGACATTAATTATAACAACCGTCCGATTGCCATGAATTTCCGGTTATGCCACGAAAAAGCGGGTCCGAGTCGGGCAACGGTGATTTTTCTTGATTCATTTCAATAGAAGTTACCGGCTAAGCGATGAAAGGCTTCTTTTATAATATTATATGATTATTTGTGAGTCCTACTAAGCAATATTACGAGGAAAAAAAATTTTCCCATTTTTTTTCGTCTTTGAGCTGATTTTTCACATAGAATATCGCGATTTCGACCTTTGGCCCCATCGAGACTTTTGTTCCCCTTGACAAGCCAGATTTTTTAAGACAAACAAAAAATTTGACCTTGACTGCCGAGGTCAAATCAATTTTACGGCACGATATTAATGGTGGTCACCGCCAAACATGACCTGAAGATTCACCTGGAAAAGGATGACCAATCATTCCTTTCCACCCTGTACATTTTGTCACAAATGTAAATATAAATCGAGTTTCAAAAGATTTCGTATTCACTCATTGTAATAATATTTGTAATAATTTAATAATAACAAATTCAACAAAAATAATAACATAATAATAAATTAAATATTCTAATAATAACAAATTAAAATACATTTATTCATGGCGTTTTCATAATCATCCGGTGTACGATTGATTATCATGATTTTCACAACGATTATGAATCATCGTTACATCGTATGAAACACGGCCTCACGCAAACGCACGTGTGGCAAAGGTCTCGAACACATCTCGACAACGACACGCTCATCTCTATTAAAAAATAATGAAAAGACAAAAATATATGTATATATATGTATACATATATTCACACAACCGGTTTTCCGCGTGTCTAATCGTCCTTCGGTACAATTTCCAATTGTGAAAGTACCCCGTCTCTTTCACACGAGAGTCAAACGCGCGACCCGAATAGCGTTAACTAGACGTTTGATATTCCGTTAATGACCGACCTTTGGTTGTGCATGATACCTTCGAGTTTTTCATCTCCAACGACGGCCAAGGAAAATCCGTAAGACCACATTCCCCTCATCAATGGACCCAACAGAAAGTTATATAAAAACTGATGATAAAACATGCGGACGCAACAAACAGGTTTGAATAATAATTATCAATGTTGCAATCAAGATCATCGTGTTTTCCAGATTAAGGTAGGATCCTACAAACTGTAAGAGTGAAAGCAAGCCTAAGGATATATCATCTTCTGATTGAGGTACGTAGTACTTTGATGTGGCAACGTCGCGTGTTATGATGTCGATCACAGAGAGAGAGAGAGAAGATGGGAAACAAACGCGTAACGTTGCCATGTCTACTGGATCACGACCAACTCCTGATCTAAACTGTATTTTCCCAATGTTTATTTGCTTATTATTATCATCACAGTCTCCTGATCTCTACTTTCGAATACCCAAAATGTTCTCTGGATATTCAACTTGCAGCTCAAGTGTTTTCATTGAAATCTGACGACGACTTTTTGTATTATATCAAACTGAGCATGATTCTCCATAAGGCTCCATGTTAAACGTGTAAAAATAATAGTGTTGATATCTTTTTTCTCGCGCTCCGGAGAGCCATACAAATTTAACTGAACCTTCTTCTTATCAATACCTATAAGTATGCCAAGTTTCATGAAAATCTGACGAGGAACTCTCTTATGGAGGGTAGTACTACCTTAATACTGAGTCTCAACAGAATCGTGTTTCTCGGATCCAAAACGAGAAAAAAAAAATCTTTCCGCTAGCACTTTGACACTTAGGGAGGAGGGAGGGGGGCCTCCCTCCTCCCTATCCAACTAAAAAATTTCGCAATTGTGCAATTGTCGCACGAAACGTCAATGCTTATTCAGCTACCATCACATTTCCCAATTGTGAAAGAAACATTTCATTTTAACGATTTTTTTTTCGATAATTTTTTTTTCTATAACTAAACGAAATGTCGCGGCAAGAATACAATGATAACTCGGTGGCTAAGAATGTCGCCTGTGGTGCGACGATTACGACAACAGCGAGGGAGAGTCGGTCGGTTATTATCACTGGAGAAGGTATCGCGAGCAGCGCAACGGGGGACACGGTTTCACAATTAACGTCGCTGCCGTGTCAATCGGCGACAAACAACTTAACACAGGCTAGTCTTGCTATCGGTTGCCCAATTTCGTGCGACAACCGCGCCCGCAACGGGGCGGCCATGTCACGTCGGCCAAGAGTGCGAATGGCCGGACAGCTAGCGACAAAAATAGTAATTCTATAATTGGAATTATTAGACTTATCGTACTATTGGGATACTTGTGACAATTGATCTGGAAGTCTGGCTAGATTCTGAAAGTCTGGCTAAAACCTGAAAGTCTGGCTACAATCTGAAAGTTTGGCTAAAATCTGAAAGTCTGTACTCTTCTGATACTCATGACAATTCATCCGGAAGTCTGGCCATATCCATCAACCACTGTTTGACGAAAAAATGGATTCCTGCCACCTTAAGTGAAAAAATTATATATAATCGAATCCAATCTCAATCCCATATATAGATTATATATCATTTTTTCACTTTGGACGATCCCCCAAGTCACCTGATCTCAGTCCATGTGACTTTTTTTTCGTTTCCCAAGATGGACACCCACCTGGAAGTACGTCATTTTGGCACTGTCGAAAACGACGGAGCGTAACCCAAAAGTTAAAAGGGATTCCAGTTGAAGTCCTCCAGCACGGCTACGAATACCGGCAGGAACGTCTCCACCGAGCCATAACTGCGCAGGAAAACTACTTTCAAAGGGATTACATCGACGCATAAAAACTAAATTGAATTGTTGCAAAAAAAGAATCGATCTCATTACTTTTCTACTGCACCTCGTAAATTGCAATGGCCTAAACCCTCGTTCGAGCTTCTGGGCTGATAAAAAAAAACTGGAAAGCTCTGAGAAACGTAGTTGGTGGCATAACGGTTTGTTCTATGTGGCCGTGTGTTTCTGCCGTACGTGAATAACGACGAAACGAGTGAGCTACCTGTGTGGCTTACGATGTCTTGGTGAACATGATAGTCGCTTCTTTTTTTTCTTTTGGATTCCTGCCGAGATGGGGAAACGTGGGGGCGAAGAATGAGAATACGAGAGTTGGCAGAGAGTAACGAAAACTATGCGATGCAGACATTTGCGGAAATTTTATCGGTATCTACATTTCTGGTATTTGGTATCCGAATCTGTCGAAAATTGTTTCTTCATTCGGAACGGTATTACGAAAAATAATGGCAGGCTTACTTTTTTCAAGCAATAAAAAAATTTGGTCGATGCTACGAAAATCATGTACTTATTATTATTGTTATTATGTTAATTCAGTTCTCATTGTATGGTTTTAACAGTACAATCTTAGACACCCCGAGTATAGATAAAATCATACTATCCATATGATAATACAATATGTATAGTATCATTTTATGCAAATAAATATGATATTATAACAATCACGACAGTATTGACAATAATAATAAGAATAATAATAATAATTTTTTGTCATTTCTCAAAAAAATGTCTACAGATGTCAAAAATGTCTAATTTGACTGTAGACATTCAGAAAATGTCTACAGTAAAATTATTAATATTATTAATAATTCTACTGTAGACATTTTCTTGAGACATGACAAAAAATTATTATTATTATTATTTTTATTATTGTCGATGCTATTGTCGTTGTTCAACAATTATGATTACAATTATCTCCAACAGCATAACTACATAACGGAGTGCAGCATCATCGACGTCTTGCATGGTCATGAGTGGGCATTTGAATTTAAAAAAAAAATGTATTTTTTTATTTTTTTGCTCGAGAGATAACCCATCGATCTTTGTTTCCAGCAACATACTTACATACAAGTCTTTCACGTGAAAAAATACGTAATGGATCGGAAACGAACGTCGAGAAAGTATTGAAATTCTGCAAAGTTCATCAACTCTCACACACAGTCTCAGCATCACACCGGACTTGGCGAACAGTCCGGCAGCATGTTGCTTCGAAATTTTTACGACAACACTCTCACTCGACTGTCGAGTGTATGGTTTGTGGGCAAATACGGAAGCTTGGAAATCGATATTGCTGCGAGAGGTTCAGTAACGAGGAAACTTTGCGAGGGCTCCAGTCTCTCGTGGATGCTGGGACGACGAGAAAGGCAAATCTTCGCTCGCCTCTCTCCCTCTCTCTCACTCTCTCTCTCTCTCTCTCTCTCCCTCTGCAAAATCGCTGCGACATAGTCCAAAGAGAATGCGACGTATATATATATACATATAAATGCCTAGTTCGTCGAATGCAGCAACTTAGCTATATTATGGCTGATGCGTAAGCGGATTGTTTTATCGCATTTGAAATCGCAAGTTCCACGTGCATGACTCGTTACACACACACACACAGGCACCATCTTACATCGGATAATCGCGCGCGAATGAGAAATTTGCAAATTAACCAACGTTTACAACGCTTGCGATCCTCTCGAAGCGTCGCAAGGATTTTTATAATAATAAAACAAAAAAAAAACAAAGTCGCAATCACCGACCGGATAGATCGTCCTTCTCACCCGATACGCCGTTCGCTGGGCTGATGCGCACTCACACAACGTGTGTCGAAACCGCAAAGATGCAAACCCAACGATAGCGAGAGACACCGCGAAATGCGCGAATTCTCGTGTCGCCCCGATCATTTATTCGCCCATAATACAATTGTGTGCAATAGCGAGACAATTATCGAACGTGAGCGAGATTATCGCGAATCACACTTTAACGAATTATGGTCGTACTTTTTGAATCTCGATGTTCCATATTCTCGATAAAAACAAATCACGGAGACGTGTGCCTACGTGAGAATGCGATAATAAAATTTAATCACGCAGAAGATCGAAGCTGAGATAATATATGTTTCAAACGGAATTTCCAGAGCGTCACGTCCGGCACGAAGGCAAAGTGGTAATTATAGAAAAATAACAATCGTGGGTCGAGATTTATTTATTTATTATTATTATTATTATTATTATTATTATTATTATTATTATTATTATTATTTTATAGTAATTTCGTTATACGATGTTTTTAACGCAGGGCGACCTTATTATAGATGTAATTTCGTAAGATTATTTCTTCCTCTCTTGGTTTACGATCGTGAACCCTACTTTACCGATATTATTTTTTTTCTTTTTTTTTTTTTTTGGTTTTTCTATTTTTTAAATCAGGTCAATTGCTCAGTTAATTCGTGAGAATTACCGCAATATTCCTCCATCAATGATGTTCTTGATAGATGAAAATTAAAACGTGAAAAAAATGTATAATATAAAAAACATTGTATAAAAAATATTATTATTATTATTATTCGGAATTTCACGGAATGAAAATAAACTCTTCATGGAATAATTGCTTAATTTCATTAAATAAGACTCTTTTTGTAAATAACGATTTCATTATCTACAAATTTGGATCGTTGCAAATTAAATCAATACGATTGAATTTCGAAATTGCGAAAAAAAGGTAAATTCCAGTTACTCGCGCAAAGACCAAGAGATCAACGGTTAATAGCGAGATTTACCTCCACTACAATTTTTCCGTTCTCTCTCGATGCTTCGCAATTCTCGTGAAGATCCCACGGAAACGAGAAATCTTGAAATATAAAAAAAAAAACAAACAAAAAAAAATAATAATTCATGATGCCGCGCATGAAAGATGCATTTTGCTCCCCCCCCCCCCGTCTTTCGGCGCTCGCGGTGCACGGTGGTCGCGTACGGCTTCCGGTGCATCACGTGAGATAATCCACACACACGGCCTTCAACCTCCACCGACGTCGCTGTTTCAACGGTGGCTTTGGCCCCGATTAAGCTTGGCCGTTAACGCGATATTCTCCGCAGCTACGTTTCTCACCCCCCTCAACCCTTTGCAACGTAATCGCGGCGATAAGCCAACCGGCCAAACTTGTCGAAGTGCCGGAAGTCGACGAGCCACCTCGACAAGAATAATAACGACGAACAGAAAAATGTGAAAAAAAAAAAAAATCGAAATCCTTGGGTCTTTGATTTATCTTGTTGATAAGCCGATCGAGGTTTTTCGGTCGGTAGGGGAGACCGGTGTCGGTTGTAACAGTTTTTGCAAAATATTTTTTTTCGAGCTGAATATTTTTTATTTACAAATAATTTTTTTTCCAACAGGTTCGTTGATATTTTGTCTTGCTGATGTCATTTTTTGAGTTTAAAAACACGTTCGGTATTATCAATAAAAACCAATATTGGGCATTGCAACACATGTTACAATTGACACCTTACCGGTGTCGATTGTAACAGCTTTCGTGTCAATTGTAACACAGGAGCAATAGAGCATAATTGATCGGGAAATATTCACTTACTCCTTGAAAACTGGTTTCAAAGGTCACAGTAACATCTAGTAAAATACCATATTGTTATTAATATTTTTTATAAAAAAAAGACAAATATTTTTAATCTCACCGTAACTAGAACTGTTACATGTCTCTGTCATACAATGAATAACGGAAATTCAACAACGAATAAATCAATTTATTAATCTTTGGAACAGTTATCACAGATAAAAAATGCGAATTGTTGTAAGATATGGAAATGGAACGGAATTTGAAATAATCCATAGGATTTTGATAGTTACAATCGACACCGATCGACGTGTTACAATTGACACCTGCGACATTTTTCAGCGAATAAATTAAATATTATCCTTCGCGTCGTGATATACAAATCCTAATTGGCATCATTTATAGTCAAACCATCATAGATCAATATAGATTAGACCAATTATGAAAAATAATCATTGTTTAGATACTAGACCAAAACATAGTGGGAAGGATATACTTACTTAAGGGAGCGAAAAACCATAAAAACGGACACAGTTACACGATGGAGCGCATAAAATTTTGTAAAACGTTGAACAATAGTAGCGAAATGGACATTGCTATGGGGATGCCCAAACAGTTTGAGCATTTTCCTCGACGTGGCGGCGTTATCGTCGTTGTACCAATTGACACCGTGTTACAACCGACACCGGTCTCCCCTACATTATGAGTAGTTTATGAGTACTTTATGAGTTATTAAATCGACCTGTCATCGGCGGTGCGACTGCCGAACAAAATGATTCGGATTACATTTTTTTTTTAATATCAATAATTTTATGTTAAAAATATTTTATTGATTTAATTTAAAAACCAAATTAATATTGATAATTTATAATATCTCATAATGTTAGATTTTTTCAATTGTGTAACAATAGCAAAGATAACTGGGCACGTTGACACTGTCGAGTCTCATGTATAATCAATCAATCGACAACGCAAAAATAATAATAATAATAATGAAATAATTAAAAAAAAAACAAAAATAATAAAAATATGTTCAGATAAAAATTCGAGGCATCACATTTTCTAAAAAAAACATATATCTATACATATTGCTGCCTTTGAGATGACCAAATGAACGTTTTACCGTATGCAGAAAATTCGGTTCCACGAAGCCGGCGAACCTTCGGTTTCAGGCCGAACGAACGTGCGGCGGAGGGCGGTGAAAGAGGAGGAAAGGGTTGGCTGAGTTCACGGTCACGCTTCCGGTTCACGGTGATCCCATCGACCGTATATAACTCGGCAAAGATGGCGATGATCGTTCCGGCCAAACGATTTACTGGTCTAAACTTCGACCCTTCATTGTTTCTTTTTTTTTTTTTTTGTTTCCCGGCCTCTCGTGATTATTATAACACTACACACACACACACACACGCGCGAGCGCACGCGCACTGAACCGCACACGCGATACTTATTATAATTGGTCCGGGTTCGCGAGTGTTACGAACTAATAAATGACAATTATATACGATCGGTACCACGGCGGTGTATGACGGGCTCGTGTGCCGGTCCGGGATCGGCAAGAGATGAGCAGAGCCACGCGCGGGTGGTGCGGGGGAAGGGGGGAGGGGGCGCAGCAGCCGGGACCCCGGTGAAAGCGTGCACGAAGAGGTTCGGCTGGCAACTGAGCAGACCCTGCTTTATAATCCTCGAGAGTTCTTCGAGGTTTGGTTGCTCCACGGGGATAAAGATGAGAGAGAGAGAGAGAGAGAGAGAGAGAGAGAGAGAGAGAGAGAGAGAGAGAGAGAGAGATCGACGATAGAGCATTCGTCGAGGACGAATGAACCGGTGTGCCGGTTCGTATAAAACATATATAGCACTATACCCATGCTCGTGCAGTCGTTTAGTATATATTGTTTTTTTTTTTTTTGGTTTTTTTTTTTTCTGTTGGGTTACCGGCGATGGTTTTACCTGCTGTGGCCACGACGGAATCTGTTCACACAGATTCGTGAGACCCGTCGGAATAGGTGGAACGACGTCCCAAAGTCGGTCGATAGCCGAGAGTCTCGAGCGGGCGGTGCATGACGCATGATATATTTTCAACCATGCATACGTGAAAATAAATTTATCATCGTTTACGAATATTTCGTGAAACATATGTAGTGGTGATTGTTTTCGATGTGCGAAAAAAAAGCCCTTTGTCTTTGCGACATAATTTTCATAATGAACATCATATGGCAGACAAATTGCCGGAGGAGTCATCGAGATTTTACGCTGGCGTCCTTTGTGGAAGGTGCAGGACACGTCGGTGCAGCTTTTGATTTATGCCGGAAGGTATGCTGCTAATAAGCCCTCTCCGGCTGTTTGATGTCCTGAAGGGAGCCCAGATAGAAGCTGATGGAAACTATACGATGTCTATAGTGCTTGTGTGTGTGTGTGTTTATGTATATAGTGATACGATCTATACATTGCCGTATGCCCGGTAAATGGACAAACGCTTCGTACCACACAGAATTTCATAATTAATTTCGGACCCACGACCGGACTTCCATTTGCCCCCCCCCCCTCCGCCCTTCGGTTTTTCGAAGAACTAATTAATGTATCATTGAAACGGTGCTCAAGGGTCCGCAGTGCCGCTGTTCGGGATTTGCGCCGTCTGATCCCCACGTGTGCGACTGACAGAAGAGAAGCCGTACGAACCTCATCATATATGTATAAATATATATATTAGGGTGGTCCTTATTTGGGGTCAAACTATTTTTTGGCCCTCTCATGGGCTTAAATGTCTCGAAAAAAATGAATTTTAAAGTAACCGAAGGCCCAGCCTCGTAGTAAAATTCTAAGTACCTCCCCAAAGCCCTTGAATTTCGTCATTTGATTAACATAGGATTTTTGGCACCTGATAGTTTTTATTTTTTTCCTTCCGCAGTATTGCACCGAAAAATCCGGAACTCCGCACATTTTTCACTCATTGTGGTAGGTCCTCGATGGCAATTTAAAACATTTTCCAGTGATTGATTTCGGCGGGGAATCGGCAAGTTGAGATAGCTTGTTCCTTAAAAGCTTCGATAAAGTTCAGAATAACTCGGGAACTATGTGAGATACGACGATAATGCAAATAACCTTTTTTTATTTAATTCAATTTTCTAGAAAATTGAATTCTCTATAAAAAAGATTCAATAAGGTTATTTTCCTTTTTTTCCAAAGTTTTTGAAATATTCGAAAAAATGAAGCTGGCATCTAGAGATTTTATTTTGGCGCTCCCAGGGTATAATATGATTCGAAATAAGTTTTAAAAAAATATTCCCAAGGTTTGAGGTCCCCGTCTCAATTTTTAACCCTGCCGCCAACCTCCCAAAGTTTCCTATTCAAATAACACAGTGTTTTTCATATTTCAAAATCTTCATTCATCATGACTGAAGTATTGCACGAAAAAATACAAAAAAAAATTCGTAAGCTGTCGAGAGACTACTCGAACTCCGATTTTACCGTGAGAACTCACATTGGTGAAAAAATCGGCGCGAACACGACGATCTCTCCGAAAAAAAGTGATGTGGGGGAAAAAAGCAAACTAAACGAACAACGAAGATTAAGACGGAAGAAAAAAAGATCGGGGGGAAAGAAAAAGCTGATAGAGGCGTCGCAATGAAAATTCAAAGGATCTCATTCGAACGCCGCGGGCAACGTTTGAGCCTGGACTCTCGTTTACGATCGATTGCAAAAACCTCTTTCTATCGCTCTCTTTCTCTCTGGATATCTCTCTCACTCTCACACACACGAACACGTTCCGGGGTATACATAAAAGCTGCGACCCGCACTTGCAGTAGCACCAAAGAGGCGGGCATTAACTTCTTCATTCTCTTTTACGTACCGGCAATTTTCTCGGGTGCATCCAAACCCCGCGATCGGCCCAACGAAATGGCACCTCCACGATTATACTTACTTTGAAGGCTTCCGAATAAAATGGCACGTGAGAGAGAGAGAGAAAGGGCGAAAGAGAGGTTGTACCAGTATCTACCATCCAACTCGATCGGGCAAAATCGAGCAAGGAAGAAAGAAAAAAAAACATTTGTCAAATTTATACGACTGACAAATAAATCATCATACCTTAAAAAAAAAACGATCTTCCCTCTGCATCTCGCAGCACCCTCAAACGTTCAATTCCAAAAGCAAGAACATCTTGCGCAGATGTTCTTGCTTCTTACATCACGATAGTCCAAGGATATCTCCAATCTGCTCGTTATATACGTCGCTTTGTCAGTGAATATGCGAATAAAACATTTGGCCATTGTCTTTCACAACGAGACGCACACGACGAAACGCGATGGAATGAAAAATCGAAGGGTCGTCGTCGTGAACGATTGCGCAAGAGATAACGTCGTTTCTAGTGCTTCGCGTAATTTCGTCAGCTACTGTCTTTGCTCTTCCTCGAGGCATCGAACGCCGGATCAGCGACGGGTCGCAAGGTCGTCCGTGGCCATGGAAGACAACCCCCAATAAAAAATTATATTCAACTTAAGAAAAAATAAAGGAAATAAGTAAATAAATAAATAAATAAGTAAATAAATAAAGACAAACTAACATGTAACAAATTTTACAAAATAGGAGGATAAAATGATTCGACCTTAAGAACGAGAACCCAATGACCTTTTCAAAACTATCGATGGAAAATTTATATTAGGCATTCCACATCACTTCAGCGAGTAAAAAAAAAATTTCCACAAATAATTTAAAAAAATTGAGTTATTTTATTGAAACGCACTCGTTATTTTAGTTTTCGAAAATTTCCTAAATTCTGAATACGAAATACGAATTTTTGGTATTTTTTATATCGTGGGATCGGTAATCGGTAATACGTAATTTTACCGATTTTATTAATAGCTTTTTTTCAGTTTGATTTTTTTTCATGTACTCCAGTCGCTTTACGCAATTCAACGAGCATTGATTATCATCAATTTTCATTTCAAGAAGACTTCTGAACTCGTGTTCATATCACTTCCATATAGACTGGGATACATTTTTATGTATCGTTTCTATAAAGTCAATCTACATAATGCGCACAGTGGAATCTGGGAAGGAAGAAAAAATGAAGTCAGCGTGCTGAGAGTGAATCTTGTGAAGAATTTATAACGCAGGAGAGTCACATGAGAGACAAGCTGCGTCATTGAGTGTACAGCGCACGCACAGAAGCTTGTAAAATTGAGCTTGCAGGCTCCGCAGGAGCCAGAGGGGGGGGGGGGGGGAGTCCGCACCGACCGGCAATAAGAAAGACATATCGCTCCCGTGACGACGAACAAAACATCGAGCGGTTTTCTCGCATCAGCGGGCCACCGGGAAAACGCAAGCTACCGACCCGAGCTACCGCACCATCGAGTCTCTCTGCCACTGTCAGCCATTTCTTTCCCACCCGGATGAAGCTCCAACACCTGACAGCTAAATAATTGAGGGCCGGTCATGATGGGGAACTACGTGATCAATGTCGTCATCGTCCGGGCCCGAGGACGATGTTACCCCCCCCCCCCCCACTGTCTCTGTATTCGACCGTCGTTTCGCGTATGTCTTTCCGTGGGGCGTGTTGCCTTCGTCGTCCGGCCATCCGGTTATCTTTTGTTCCGACTGTTTTACGAAGTCCAATTGCGATAACACCGTTAGTGGTTTTTTTTCCCCTGTTTTTTTCTCTTTTCGAGATTTATGAACATTTTGTCTTGGGTTTTAAAACTCGCTTCTTTTCCGCATGACTCGAATAGTATTAAGAATGATAATAATATTATTGATATTATTATTATTATTATTATTATTATTATTATTATTATTATTATAATTCCATGATTATATAACTCAAGCTGAAAAGAAGTTATCGTTTCATAACCCAAGTCAAGATGTTTAGAAATCTTAAAATGAATCAATCAATCAATCAATCAATCAACAACAACAACAACAATAATAATAATAATAATAACAATAATAGTAAATATATTATTATTATTATTATTATTATTATTATTATTATTATTATTATTAATTCGTTATCATAATAATAAGTATTATCTCATAATAATAATATATTTTTTGTTGTTGTCCATTTGTATTACAATTTTTTTGTTCTTCAAACTTTATAATAATTTCGACAATTTTAATACGAATCGTGCGAAACGAAGTATCTCGCTATGCCAGCTCGGAGCTTCAAACGAACAAAAAGATGAATTGTTTAGCAATGGAACGAACTTCGATAACGAGCAAAGCTGAGTCAAACGCCGAAACGTTTCACCGCGAATGATAAGACGTTAACGTGTTCCGAACGATTCGCAAAATTAGATTTTCCCCGACGGTCCAACGGAACCAACCGTAACCCATATGGGTTTCCGGCTCGACAAACCGAGACGTCGGTGGAACGACGCGAGACGCTTGCCACGGATTCGAGATTCAAGTTTAAACCGTGACAACTTGTTCGAAATTGGTTTTGGCCAAGTGATAAAACTGCGGCGCGGACTACGCTCAATGGGTACAGATACGGTATTTTATCAACGTTGGCTCGACGTACATTTTCCGAAATAGTCGAATTCGGTCGAACACCGGAAACCAACGAGCAAGGTTTACCGCGCATGCGCGCGCGAGCGCTAGACAAGTCGTTGAAAATTATCGTCGCGGCCGATTCGCTTGTCTGACGTCGTTTCGACTGTTTCGAGGCCACTTTTGTCACGATTCAACCACTTGCTTCGGCGAAATGGCCGACTACCCATTCGAAACGGCAATGTATATTCGAACGAGTTTGAAAATGTATTTGCGTGTGGGGAACGAAATGAAATTGAGTCTCCCCCACCACTGTGTGTGTATCTCTAACGCAGCGAAGGAAACGTATGTGATGGTTCAAAAAATATTGCTAGGAGAAAAACGAAAAAAATGTGGAACGATGAATAATTTACGAATAATTTCCCTAAATTATTCGTAATTATATATAATAATAATCATTCCACATAATTATATAATTACTACATATATAATTCGTAATTATATATATAATAATTATTCTACATAAAAATGTGAAACTTAAATATAATTTACGAAAAATTTACATGAGCAAAGAACGACAATTGCTGTTTGAGATTTTGATAGCTTACCTGAAAAAAGAAAAAAAATATAATCCAATAACAAACTCGCTTGCAAGTCGACGAAAACAAAAAAAATCATCCACTTCAATTCAACCCATAATTCACCTACAGTTCAATATAGAATTATCGAACGATTGAGTATGACGTTGCGAATTTTTCATTCATTTTTTTACAATCCCATACGAGACTGTAAAAATTAGCGATAAGGTTGCAACGATGAACTTTGTTGATTGTGTGATAACCTTTTTTTTCGTTTTGAACTCACTTGTTGGTTGTAAACTCGAGACTTACCGTTAAGCAATGGTCACTGGTCCACCAATCGGCATGATAATTCAGGATATGTATCTGCAAAAATAGTTGAAAATACAAAAGGTTAGAAATCAAAATTCAACAAACACTGTTACAACGATTTGTACCACGCTAGATTGATAATCGCGTGAAAATAAGTGGCGATGTTGTGCCGGCTTTTCTTATTTCAAACGATTGATATATCGCGAAATCGGAACTCTTGAACCGTTCGATTCCTCGAGAGTTCGCTATTGTCGTGTATTACGAACTCTGGTACACTCGCTCGGTGAAGGACGAATTGTCGGGACCAGAAAAAACAAAACAAAACAAAAAATAGTAAAAGACGCTTTTCTCAATCCCTCGGCACTCGTATCGTGTAACTATCATTCGTCCGTTGAGCGTGGGATTTTCTGTTTTCTTTTTTTTTTCTTTTATCAGTGAGAAAGCTCCGAAGTGTACGTATCGCAGTTCTGTAGGTTCGGACCGTCCGGTGGTCTGTGAAAAAGAACGAGGACGATGATCGCGCACAGCATCGAACTCGCGATAGTGGTTGCTAAAGATCGATCGGGAACTTCGATGATCGAGGCAAAGGCTTGCAGCAAGACAATGAGTAAAAGATTAAAAAAGAAAATAAAATAAAAGTCTTATAAGAAAATATTTTTTATTATTTTTGTTATATAATGTTTATAACGTGCTTCGACGAATCGACCTTGTTATAGATGTAATTTCGTAAGATATTTTTTTTCCTTTCTTGATTTGCGAGCGAGAATCCTACTTTACCGACATTTTTTTTTTCTTCTTTCGGTTTTCTATTTTTCCCATTAAATAAATTGCTCAGTTAATTCGTTAATTCGCGAGAATTAACGAAGCAATATTCTTCTATCAATGATGTTTTTGATAAATGGAAATTGAATCGTAAAGAAGATTATTTTTACCAAGAAAAATATTTCAATGCGACAGCAAACGCGTTGGGGGTCATGGACGACCTTTCTAATTTAATAAAATAATGATAATAACAATAATAGTATAATAAATAAAGGTCAATGAAAAAATAAAAGATAATCGTATGATTTATTCACAAAAAAAATTCCGAAACGACGAGTCGCCCGACGTCAACGGATCTGCAGAGAGTTTATTGTGCTCGACAAAACCGGATGAACGTGACTATATCCAACTCTCCGGATTGTTCCATTTCCGACGGACGTTAGAGTCTCCAGATAACCCAGATAACCGAGTCTGTATTCCAAGCGAAGCTGGGCAGAGAAGCCGGTACACACAAATATAGATATATATATCGCAGGTCCCCCGATGGGGGGTTACGACCCTTGGGACGAGAAAAAAAAATAATTTGGCTTCGAGAGAGCCATTAACGAAAATTAGCCGAGCGACTGTAAAACGGGAAGAAGGGCTTCGAGGGTCCGCGACGGTGAAAGACACTCTTGGATTATCGACAAGAGGAAATATCGTTCCCCTATATTTTATCGTGAAATTTCGTTCCATTTCTCAACGACCTACGGTTATTGAGAGGTTTTTTTTTTTTATTTTTCGTTTCTTTTTTAAATCGATTTTGTTGTCTCGTGACAATCGCAATGTGCAGGTCGATCGAAGGAAAAACTTCGACGTGATGCAGACCCCAAGGATTTCTTCCGCCTCCTTTTCGTTGTCACGCATGACAGAACTACCACCCTCGCTATATCCTCGAAACCGTATATCTCGGTCGAGATTGCGCCTGTACATATCGTTGCATCGATATTCGTTGCGAAAACTTTTATTTTCACCGTTTTATTTGACCGACGAGAAATATGGATCTCGGCTGTGGGTTTGTGACGCGAACGATGGTTATCGTCCTGCGATACAGTCCGACCTCGGAATAAGAGACCAAAAGCCCCCAAGGGTGAGAGTTTTTCTTGGAAATCGCATATACTCCCACCAGGCGCGCGCTCCGCGCTCGCTAACTCTGTCTGTCTCTCTCACTCTTTTCCGCATGCGATCCTCTCAACAAGAGACTCGCGCGAACGAGATCCAGCTTATTGTTAGTGCATTCACCTCGCCCATGCAGAAACGTTTTCGACTGCGCGACGTTAATACACTATTGCATATTATTTTGTACTTCTGTGTCTTAATCATAAAATGACTCACTCTAATAAACTTGTAGATTTTGTGTTACATTCACACACGCACACACACATACTCACGCACGCATGCACATATCAATTTCTACTACACGTTCACTCTATTTTGCCCGAATAATCTGTCCCAGGCTAGTCTCTTAACCGTGGGTCCGGCGCACGAAACTTTTGAGCTCGGAGTTTGAGTCGGAGTGGGGGAAGCGCTCGAGTGAGAAACTTGGGAAAGTCTCTTATTGCCGAGTCTCTTATTTCGAGGTCGGAATGTAGTGTGCTAGCCATTGGAATACATTTTTGGACACTCCAGACCTTCTGTCGAAGGAGAATAAATTAAATTAGACGTGTGAAGATTTTTCTCACAATTGAAAAGATTCGGATAATTTTTTTTATTATTTCAGGGCTACGTTTTCTGGGCGGGTTTGCACAATTTGATCTTCTGTAGGACCGAACGTAATCGATACGCATCCATCGCCAACCCACATCGAATCGAACATTACGACGTCAAACTTCCGAAATTGAATCTCATCGAAAAATAATTTATGAGGACAAAAAAAAACGAGATTAATAAAAATCCAATTTAGAAATTTTCTAAGTTTGGTTATTAAATAATTACCGCCGACGGGTTTTCCAATTTTATTACGGTCAATTAAGAGATTCCGCGAGGTCTTGATCGCAAGAGAGAGAACGGAAATTAATCGGGACTGCGGTTACGGGTATAACGGAAAAGTTTGAGCCAAGACGCGTCTCGCTATCTCTTACCGCTCGTTTGGTTCCTAAGCCGTATGCTTCGAGGGGGCAGATTGTCGGCAACGTTTCTGTTCCCTAATTTTACTGACGACGTACGTAACGAACGTCTTAAAAGTTGGAGGTTTCAAATTTTCGAAAGAGTTTCGACATTTTGTCAAAATTAAAAAAAAAAAAAACAATCTCAGGTGGACGATAGAGTCTCGTCTCCCGGATATGAACATTAGGGTGGATCTTATTCAAGGCTCGGATGAATTTTGACCCCCCTCCCCTCTGTTATATTTTTTAATGTGATATATTGTCTATGTGATATTCTTTCCGTGTGATATTTTGTCGGTGTGATATTTTTCCATGTGATATTTTGTCCGTGATATAGTGTCGATGTTCTTTTGTCGTGTTATATAATATATAACGTCGTGAAACCCTCCTATTAGTTCCAAATAATTGTTTTGAAAGTTCCCTAAATGGGCAGCCCGCCATCTATGAAATTGGCCATTACCAAAAGGGGTCGTCCAATATTTTGTGACGAAAGAATTGCCTGCATTATCTAATAGTATTGATAAAAATAGTCACTAACTTGCATTGTATCAAATTTGATATTTTTCTTCGAAAAAATGTGTAAAAATCCGGTTGAAAATGCGCGGACAACAGGCACTCCGCCTCTCAACAGAAGTTTTGAAACGAAAGTTGGCCATCTGGCCGCCAATCATAAAATTCCACGAACCAGTCAACTCTGCAAGATGCGAATGAAACAAGCACGTTCATATGTTTTACACAACTACATTCACAAATTCAAATACTCCGAAAAATAAATTAAACATTGTAAAAAGTGAATGAGCCAACGAACGTTCAGCATAAACACAAAAAGTAACAAAATTCTTGCAGGTGCAATAATTCCGAGAAATTATTCGATTGATGATATATTCCGGAGAAATCTCGTACTCTGTGTCGGTTGTAAGAACGCACACGTTGCCGTCTGCCACGAGAAACTCGTTAATTCGGTTTATAGTTTAAAAAGTCGATCGTTAAGCCGGTTTAGCCATTGCGTATGAAGAAAATCATAAAATAATTTAATAAGCCACGTGGATGATGAAATAAAATGAAATAAGAAAATTGGTCGAACGTCTTCGGACGTTGTCGTCGTTAAAACATCGAGTGAGAGTGGACGTTTTCTACGATGAGACGATAAGTCTGGCGATTGGCGAACGAAACGTAATTGTGTCGTCGAATGAAAAATTGATGGGGGAAAATAATTTTTACGAATACAATTGAAATAGAATGCGGCACGACGAAGAGGGTTGAATCGTGGGAAGACAGACGGGGAGGTTGTAGTGGGCGAACTACGACCGCTGGGGATCGCACAAATGCGCAAAAGTGGATAAATGCGGGTTGCGGACTGATTGTGATCGATAAACTTGTTTGTTAGCGGAAGGGTAATAAGCTGAACGAAGGGGCGCGACGACCTCGTTGCATAAGTTGCACTCGAATAACCGTCTAGAGACGATTCTCTGCCTTGACACTGACCCAAACTGGTTAGGGCGTTCACTCGTGTGCGATGTTGTTTGTGAAAATAATGGATATCAATAACAGTGACGACTTTCCCCGATTAGACTCGCGCGAAAAATAGCAAATTTTTACGTTTAAATTAATAAATTCCATTTAATTGTATTATTACTCAATTTATGTTAATTACAAATTAAATTTGATAGGGTTCCGTAGGAATTCTGTAGTAGCCATTGAGATATAGAATTTTTTTTTTCTTCAAAATTTCAATTTTGAAACGCTCGCTTCCGGCACAACTCGCAGCGAGCCTGTTGTTTTTTTTTTCTATTATTTTTTTTATGTTTGATTTCATTTTAATGTATTTTTAAAAAATCTCGATCGCTACCATCATTTATTTATTTTCCAACGTTGAAATTTCTGTAGAGCTATGGCTAAAGATGAGCAATAGCAGGTATTTTACCGAGACAAATTAGATCGTTTCCGAAAAAGAGCTATTTTTATATTTTTTCGTAAGCTATTTTTGCTACAGTGTTATAATTTTGAGTAAATGTACTAATTAAAAGCTACATTTTGGAATTTTTCACATTTTTTGCATCGATAGTTTAAAAGCTGGAGAGGGGGACACACTCTGATAACGACTTTGAAAGCAAATATCTCATGACTGAAGGGTTGGAATGAAAAGGTCTCAGGACATTATTTGTTGCATTTGAGGAGACCTATCCAAAGATATCTCACTCAATGGTGTGAGCAAAAAAAATTCGTGAACACTGTTTAATTTGCGGGAGGGGGGGTCAAAAACATTTTTTTTATGTTGTCATTTCTGTTTTTCGGTCACCGATCTACGCCTGCTTACCAAATTTCATCTCAATCGGTCCATAACTGAGAGAATGGGAGGCCTGTGACATACAGCCGGACGGACGGACGGACTTGGCGAAACCATAAGGGTTTCTAGATTTCTACGGAACCCCAAAAATTGTATAGCCATCCGTCAGTTTCATTGTTTTTCTTCCCCGAAATGTATAATTCAATTTTGGTCTGACTTGTGATAGTTTAATGAAATGGACAAGCTTAACCAACGAGATAAGAATGCTCGTGAATATTCAGTGGCAACTTTCGGCACCGATGTTTCCCACTCGCACTGAAATATTAATTTCAAAAGTTTGAAACAATATGAAGTTCGGTCCCTGGAATTACTGGATTACAGCAAGAATTTTTTTTTTTTTATTTTTTCATTTCGTTCATACGGTCTGGATGAAGAGAATGGAGCTTTTGAAAATGAATGAGTACTTGGTCCGTACCATCGCGGCTTATTATACGCTCTCATCCGAACGGCTAAACTAAAACCTTGTTGCATAACTATTGTCTATGCGGATTCGGCTCAACGGGCTGAAGAACCGACTGAGTTCTACCAAGATATCTCGACTCTGCTACCTTGTGGATGTTACACACCCCACTGCAGCTTCGTGGAATGAAGACGTGGAACGATAATTATAATTCAACTGAAGCAAAATGGAGAAGTGGAGTTTAGAATCAAAAGCTTGTTTAAACTCGCGAAATCTTGTCCACAGGTAGAACAAAAAACTATTGTCACAATCACACAAAGAAAAACTATTTTAACAATCTCAAATGAAAAAAAAAAAAAACATCTACTTGAACATGTGGAGAAATATTTAAAAAATGGCTATTTTTTAAACACAAATTGTAATTTTGAAAAAAGGGAAGAAAAAAATCAAAACTGTGCTTGAAAATTTGAAATATAAAATTAATTTTGATTAATTGTATGGAATAATTACAAGCTAGCAGAGGAATTGAATGTGCCTAAATTTAGGGAGCAGTAATATAATAAATTGAGTAGATACCAAATTGGGACCTGAAAAGCACGTAATTTTAATGCAGAGTAAATTCATTTTTCCGACTTTCCTTGCTTTTCACAGCTTTTCCACAATTTTTTCCACACCGTTGAAGCCCGGCTACGATCAGGTTGACGATATGCCGGAGTCAAATTTCCCGAATGAAATTCCATTCAATTCGAGCGTTTTTGCCGTATTTCATCTCGCCAAATCTGATGAGCGAATTTTGTAGATTCAACGCAATAAAATCATGTGTTTCATTAAAAACCGAATGAAAAATTTAATCCTTCGTGCGGATCTCCGTCGTGCCGAATGTTCGTTGCACAAAGACACACGAGAAAGGATTGAAATTGCCGGGAGGTTTGGAAACGACCGGAAGGACCGACCGTCCGGGAGAGACCGGTGTGCACGATATAGTGAGCTGCGACGGAAGAGGATGCTGGTATATATATACATATATACACACATATATATATAGTTGATGATAACGATCGTCAGAATCAAAGCCGATCCTCTCGCTCTCTCCTTCTCTCTCGCTTTCTCTCTTTCTCCTTGCTTCTTCCCTCTCTCTCACTCGCTCCGACACATTAATCGATCCCTCGTGTTCAACTCATGACACATTCACAAGTGACCAGACGTATGTGTGGCCCTGTGGTGATTCCAGTGTTTCCCCGAGTGCACACATACGCTCGAGCAAATAGCCATTAGGTAAACTCATCTCGTATAACACAAGTGAGAAACTACAAGTGCAATTTGCAAAACTCCGAGTTTCGAATTTTCACTCACAGTGAATCAATAACATTCATCGAATAATTATCAACTAGCTCTCTCTTTTAGTGGAAAAATATTTTCACTGAAAAATTTAGTTCAACAATTTTTTATTTATGTATTTATTTTATTTGACAACGAGCGATTGTGGAATATATGAAAAAAGGCGCAAAGTAAAACATAGCACGTGGCTTTCTCATCATTTTACTCATGTCTCGATGGATTTTGCTCAAATTCAATACCAAGCATCTTCCTAAAGGAGTGCAAAACTTGACTGAAATTGAACTCGATATCTCGAAAAGTGTGCGAGCTACAAATAAAAGAAATCGATTTTTTCAAAAATTTTAAAATCGCGTAAAAACAAAAAAAAAACTGCACAGATTTATCCGAAAATTCAATCAACGCAAGCGCAAAGTGAACACGTTTTCATGAACATCTCGAAAAAAAAAATTTCACGAAAACAAATCTTCCTTTATAAGAAAGCAAAAAAACCAAATATGCAAAAAAAAAAAAAAAATACAAATAAAATACGTCGGGATTGTTTATTTTTTTCCGAATAGATGGACGATGTTACACAGGGTGGAAAATTGTAACGCGTATCTGGTAAAGAACGATTGCCCGTGGCGGTACTTAAGGCATCTCGCCAGTGGTAGGTATAGATAGTCAAGCGCAGTTGTTAAATTGCGAAACTTCTTTCCTCCGTTTCGATGCTAGCGGCCATTAACCGTGAAAGCTGAAATTGCGCCCCGGAACGCGAAGAAATAAATAGCGCCAAATAAGTTTGTAAAGAGGTCTCTCGGCGAAAACTGCTGGGTGATGACCCCCGATGCACCCTCGACGTTCCGCCGAGCGGGTTACTTCGTATCTCCCGAGTAACAGCTTTCAAAGCGATCCCAAATGTTTCTCTTCCGCAAACCGTAAAGATATAGTCTTCGACGTCGTCGCTAAATAGGTTTTTCGAATGTATTCCGAAAAAAAAAAAAGTAATATCGCTAGATATATGCAAGACAATGGCGTGATTCGCGCCTCGGAGACGATGAACATAGCCGAACGAGATTGTCATGTTTCGACGACGTTACCTACAAAAGAAAAACGAAATGCAATTTTTAGGTAGAAAATTGCAATTTCGAAGGGATGAACCTCGTGCTTGTTAAAAAAAATTTACGATAGCTTTTGACGTCGAAATTTTCGTTTTTCATAAACATGAACTAGACTTTCATGAAGTTTGAATTTTTTTTACTTTTCAAGTCTCTAAATCTTTGAACCTTTGGATTTTGATTTCCAGTTAGTGTATTAGCTCTGTGAATAAAAATCTTTCATGTTTGATGTATTTTTTTTTTTTGTATGAAGTCTTTCTCGTTGAAATTGTTATTAAAAGTCGATGTTGTTTATATTTTTTTTATAAAAAATTCGTGTCGATAAAACATTATTTTCGACAAAAACGGCACTTGTGTGTGGGGTTACATTTTTACTCCATTTTGTTCTTCTTCTTAAGGTAATATCCTAGATACTGTAAGAGTCAAAGCAAGCCCAAGATATACCATCTCCTGATTAAGGTACGTAGTACTTTGATGTGGCAACGTCGCGTGTTATGATGTCGATCAAAGAGAGAGAAAGAGAGAAGATGGGTAACAAACACGCAGCGATGCCATGTCTACTGGATCACGACCAACTCCTGATATAAACTGTATTTTCCCAATGTTTATTTTCTTATTATTTCCATCACAGTCTCCTGATCTCTACTTTCAAGTGCCCAAAATGTTCCTTGAATATTTAACTTACAGTTTAAGTGTTTCCATTAAAAACTGACGACGACTTTTTGTGATATATCAAATTGAGCGTGATTTTCCATAAGGCTCCATGTTAAACGTGTGAAAATAAAAGTGTCGATATATTTTTTCTCGCGCTCCGGAAAGCTATAAAAATTGAACTGAACCTTTTTCTTATCAATACTTATAAGTATGCCAAGTTTCATGAAAATCTGACGAGGAATTCTCTTATCGAGGGTATACCTTAAAACTGTTACACTCAAATTTCATTCCACGCAGAAAAAAAATAGTTAATGAAAAAAATGATGATACAAAACTTCAGAATAGGGCTTTTACCTTCGCAGCACAATTAGCCGAGAGATCGTCTACAAAATTTGGCAAATCAACGCTGTTACCGTGTACCTCGTGCATGAACTAAGCTCAGGCCAAGTAGTCGTCCCCAAAGCTTCCGTTTAGTCGAGGGACCTTTTCGCTCCTCCCTCAATATTCCGACAACGCGGATCGACCAATTACAACCCCCGAATATTCCGCACTCCTAATTGGGAGCGGTCGTAATATTCGCGAAGATGGCTCAATCACCCGGGTGACTCAAAAATTCCCGGTTACTCATACATCGCAAACGTTTTGCCTCCTCGACGCGACCTCGTCGCTTCGCCCATCCCAATAACATCTCGCCCATAATCCTCTTACAGCTTTTCGCCCGCTAATGGCCATCGTCGTCGCGAAAACGTGAATTAATCTCGAAGGCTTTCATCGTCGTTCTCCGTGGGGCTGAAGCAGCTACTTTGTATGCACGGAAGCGGTGCGCATCGACAAATCCTACGAGAGAGTCGACAACACACACCAGAAAGATGAGAAATCAAGTTTTCCGCACCGACGTATCTAATATCGTCGTTTACGAGAAAATTAAACGAGCCACACGCGCGTGAGACTTATTGGAGTAATCAGGGTGCATGTGCAAGGAGGCGCGAGAACGTGAGAGAGAGAGAGAGAGATATGATTTGATTTTTTTATTATGCCATAGTCGTAACTTTAGACAATAAAGAAAAATTATAACAAGACAACAATAGTTTAAGAGTTATAAATAATAACAAAATAAGAATTAAATATGTAAAACAATAAAAGAAATCACAATAATAATAAGACTAAGAATAAACTGAAAATATAAAAATATAAAAACAATGAAAAGTCAACAGAATCTGAAAACGATAATTAAAGATAATAATAATAATGAGTTTATCGAAAGAGAAAAAAATAAAAATAAAATTAACTAAAAATAAAAATAATTATGGATGAGACGGTTTTGACGTCTCATTTGCTAACAGATACGCACAGAGAGCGAGAGTGGGGGGGGGGGGAGAGAGAGAGAGAGAGAGAGAGAGAGAGAGAGAGAGAGAGAGAGAGAGAGAGAGAGAGAGAGAGAGAGAGAGAGAGAGAGAGTGGCATTGGAAATGAGGGGACTCCTGGAATTTACGCCAGAAGCCAAATAGCGAGGTCACCGACCCCAGGCAGAAATTCCGAAACTAGTATGAGGCAACGGAGGGGGGCGGGTGAATCCGTGTGTGCTTGTGTGTATTAGGGTGTGTCGAATGAAAAAAAAAAAGTTGTTCATTATCCCGAACCCACGACCCGGATGATAGGTCTATATTATAATAACGTATTATAATAACACATTATATATATATATATATATATATATATATATATATATATATATATATATATAACACCGATGGCAAGCGGAATATCCGAGATGGAAATGAATGGACGAGGAACTGAAAAAGGATATAACCGTGAGAAGATCGGCTCTGGCCGGTGCGCGCTCGTCCGAATTAATTCGATTGGCCCGAAGGGAAATCCGACGGTGGAGACTGGACTTTTTAACCCAATCCTCCGACTCACCCTCGTCCAATCGCTATATCACGGTTGAGCATGAATTTCATTACTGGCAATTGCGCCACTTTTGCTCCATTATCTCGAACATTGTTCAGTTTATTTTTACCTTTATTTTTATTATTTTATTAAATTATTATTATGATTATTATATTTTTTTTACGGTACGTCATCCACTTTCCGCACTACTGTCACACACACAATAAAATATTATCTCAAAGCTCGGAATCCCCGGGGGGTGGAGCCTGGAAACTGTACATTCATTCGTACGATTCTCATTATACACACAGGCTTTGATGTCATTCCATCGCATTTGCACTCGCGCTCTTGTGTCTTCTGTTCGTCGCACACGCGTCATGAATAACGAAAGAGATAACACACACGTACGTATAATAGGTATAGAGCGGAATGTTACGCACGATGCATCGAGCGGTGTGGCTGATGCATTATTTTGTTGTTGTTGTTGTTTTTTTTTTAATATCACAATGCACGCGAGGTGGGAATTCCCAGGACAAAACGATTTTGTCCGATTGAGAGGACAAAAAAAATACAGTGAGCCAACGAACGCATCGATATATCACTCGTAACTCGAGAGTTAAAGGTTTTTAAGGTAGTATCCTACATACTGTAAGAGTCAAAGCAAGCCTAAGATATACCATCTCCAGATTGAGGTACGTAGTACTTTGATGTGGCAACGTCGCGTGTTATGATGTCGATTAGAGAAAGAGAGAGAGAGAGAAGATGGGAAACAAACGCGCAACGTTGCCATGTCTACTGGATCACGACCAACTCCTGATATAAACTGTATTTTCCCAATGTTAATTTGCTTATTATTATCATCACAGTCTCCTGATCTCTACTTTCAAGTGCCCAAAACGTTCTCTGAATATGCAACTTACAGTTTACGTGTTTTCATTAAAATCTGACGAGGACTTTTTGTATTATATCAAATTGAGCGTGATTCTCCATAAGGCTCCATGTTAAACGTATGCAAATAAAAGTATTGATACCTTTTCTCTCGCGCTCTGGAAAGCCATAAAAATTTAACTGAACCTTTTTCTTATCAATACCTATAAGTATGCCAAGTTTTATGAAAATCTGACGAGGAACTCTCTTAACGAGGGTACTACCTTAAACGTGTCTCGAATTTTTTCACACCACTTGCGGAAATTATTGATTTTTTAGATAACTTTTCTGCAATCATTATATTCTTCGGTCGTATGATTTTGAAAATGTTAACAAGCTGGACTTTTGTAAAAATACAAAAATGAATGTCCGATCGAGTACTTTAAAGCTGTTTTTTAAATTTTTTCTTTTGTTTTTTTATTCGGAACGCTTTATTTCTTTTGGGTTGTTTATCGCAGAAGCGTTTGGCCGATTTGTGTGAAACAAACTGCTCAATTTGTGGTCCGTCGGGAAAACGAATGGCCGAGCCACGCGCTCGTCGACCGGATTTTCCACGGGACGAGGCTCGAAAGTCGTCCGGAGATTTACGTACGAGGATCGATTCGAGAATCTTTGCCGCGTTTAATCCACGGGACACCGCGTCGCTTTATCCGTGAATTGTGTGCGGTAAATCGTGAATCTCCGCCGTTAATCATCCGGGTCGTGGGTTCGGGAGGTGGATTCCCACACGCGCGCATCTCTCGTGTCAACAGAAAAAAAAAAATACGAAAGACGAAAGACGCAATCTCGATCTATCGGTCGCACAATATCGCGAAAAATTCGTTTCCCGACGATTTACGCTCGGTCGCCGCACATTCTCGCAAAGTTGTTTCCGTTGATGAGAATTACCTTTCTCATCTGACGAATTAATTGAACACGACAGAACAACATCCGAAAAAAAAAATTGGGCATCTGATTTTTTATGATATTCACTGATTGCGCATTAAAAATACCAATCTGTGTGTAAGGGAGAACAAAACCTAGATAAAATAAAAAGTTCAAAAAGAGTTCAACGCTAAATAAAATGAAAAGTTCAAAAAAAATATATATATATTTTTTTTTATTGGATTTTTTTGATTGAAAAAAAAAAAAAACGAGATAACATATCGCTCGACGTATTATTTACGTGGAAAATGGATTCGGGCTCATTGGATACATCCACGAAAAAACCAATTACGATGGCAAATCGCAGAGCTTCAACCCGACACGCGCAAATCGAAAAAAAAAAAAAATTACCGATGCAATCGTGAATGACGTGGAAAACTCGAATTTTGCTTTGCAGTAAGTTTGCTTTGCAGCGAGAACGGATGGAGGGAGGCTGAGGAAGAAGATCGTGGGCGCAGCTGGGACTGAAACCTCTTTTTTCTTTTTTTCGTATAATACTACACGACAACCATGCGCACGGGTACCTATATCAGCAACAGAACCAGAAGCCGGAATCCTTGAACCGCGGATGGGCAAAGGAATTCCTTCGACTCTGCACGAGCTCCTTCGTACGAGCCTTATACCTCGTCGGTCTTGCGATACATACTGGAGAGTCACTTGTGAAAACATTCAGCACGGTGGAATAGCGAACCGGACTATATCGTATACCTATAGTTGCATACGGTAAGCTATACACATGATTATATATTTATATATATATATATATACATGAGGGTGTGTTGAAAAATTGGCAAGATTTTTCGATTCTTATGAGGACTGCTACATTTGGAGCAACCACTATCATAAGACATGTGTCAAAATTTAACCCAAATCGGACTGTATTTAAAGGTTCTGACTGACACAAATTCGATTTTGTGTCAGTCAGAGCATTAAGATTACTTAGTTTTATATGTTAAATGATTTTTATTATAATATATTTAATTATTAAATATTTAATGTTAAATGATTAATTTTTTTTCCGGTGTTGACTTTTTTTTAAATTGTAAAACAACAAATATCGCCATTTAAAGTGACGTTAATTCTGCACATTGCACCTACTTTGCATCTCCCAAAAATTTCCGTTTACCAGAAAAAAAAAATTGCAAGTGAAAAAAAAAAAAAAGAAATACGTGTTAATCAAAGGCAATATCGAAATCGTGAAAGCGGAACCTCTAAATACAGTCCGATTGGGTTCAAATTTTGACAGACGTTTTCCGACAGTATCTACTTCAGATGTAGGAACTGCCAGAAGAATCGAAAATCCTTGCCCTTTTTCAACACACCCTAATATATATGTTGAGTATGTATAAAGGTGTACAGGCATCGATACAAGGTTCGATCCCCTCCCCCCGCCCCGCCCGAGAGATCGGCGGACGTTCACGAGCGCCAGAGGCGAAAAGCTCGCCGCCCGACCTATCTTGGCGCCGGAGCCGAGGTCCGCGACGTTGCATCGGTGGGCCCGCACAACGTTGCTGCTGCACCCAACTCCGACGCTCGCTCGCATCGCATCGGAATGCAATCTTCGCGACCCTGCTGACTGTTGGTGCGCTACCACCGTCGACGCCTGGTACAACCGCAACCGACGAGTCTTCCTCTTCGAATTCTTGGAATTGCTCGCGACATCAAGAAGCATTGGGAACAAGTGTCTTCGTATGTCTAAATGTGTGTGTGTGCGTGTGTGTATGAATGTGTAGGTGTAGGTGTAGGTGTATATATAATATATATACACATATGAAGTATGCTGCTTGCGATATCGATTTTCGGATGGATTTTTAAAGAGAAATTAGGTCCGTTGAAATTTCCAACTCCTTTTTGTTACACCGCAGCTGGGATTCTGGAAAATGGCGAATGAATGTCACTTCCGTGGAATTTAATTTTGTGAGAGGTCACTCGAGTGCAATATGAGACGAAAAGTATTAGAGTATATATATTTTTTTTCCATAATATATTTTTTAATATTTTATTTATAATTTATTTTTATTTTGTTTAATAATATTTTTTTATTTTTTTTATTTTAGTTTACAATATAATTCTTTAAATAATATTACGTGTTATTTTTTTTTTTTTTGGTAAAAAATTTCGTTTTTTTACTCCACGAAGCGAGTGGTCGTTATGAAAAATGTTGAAACTTAAATTTTCAATCGAAGAGCAGGTGATGAAGTTGAACGAGCAAGGTGTCAGAGTTTCCTTTATTTTAGAAAATGAAAAATTCATTAAAAACCGATTAGTTTCGGAAAAATCGACAACATTTATGAATATTTCTACGTCAACGAATGATAAACCGTTGATATGGAACCCTAATCGACATTCTCAAGATTCCAATATCAATTATCGTGCCTAGTCGATCGATCAATTATCGACAATTCGTAATCTAATCGGGATCGGTATTTTCGAAAAGCCATCCCAAAAATCGTTTGCAGTAACTCAAACTCCATCAATTTCAACATATCCTAATGACATGAATTGCTCTGTTGCAGGCAAACGAAAAAAAAAAAAAAACAAAAAAACAAAATTTAACAACATCCGTAAAATTGTGATGAATCAACGTGACTCAAAATATCAATATCTCCATAATTTCACCCTACCCAATGAAACTTTCTCAGACAGAACTGATAGAACTGAAACGACGAACCATTGTGTTTGCCACCAATGCAATTTACATTAAATGAATTAAATATTCTACAAACCTAACTCACTCGTAATTGGCCAATCGCATTAGCCTCCAGTCCAGCCAACTGACCATTCCTTCAATCGTTTCACTTGGTCCAACGCATTTAACACGAGCTAGATGTGTACAGTGATTTACGAGGTGATTACAAAAACAACAACGTAAGTACCTAACAATAACGCACACCCACACACACACACACACACATGGCCAGGAAGCCTTATCAGAGTCTCGGAGTTGCTCGATACTCTAGAGTTTCCTCGTCGGCTCTAGAGCCCACACCGGTCCCACGAGGCACTTATCGAGTTTAATATGTCGAACAATCGTATTTCAGTGTAGCCAGCCTCGAGGACTGTTGACGCGCCGCGTACGTCACCAACTTCAACCACCGAAATGTATATGAGCCATTCCACGTGACTTCAGCCACTAAAAAATAAAAAAAATTCCACAAATAATTTAAAAAATCGAGTTATTTTATTGCAATATATTCACTGAGTGCCGATTTTTTTTTAATTTTCCTGACGGTTTTATCGTTAATTAACGTTTTTTTTTTTTCAATTTTTCCATTTAAATAGCTGCATCTTTGGCAGAAAATGTGCGTCTTTTTATAGCCTTCCAGAGGAAAATTACTTTAGATTTTATTGAGCAAGTTGAACGTTCGTTTCAGGGCAAAATATGCAAAAATATTTTTTTTTCTCAAACAATAAACTCGCTATTTCAGTTTTCAAAATTTCCCTAAATTCTGAATACGAATAAATAATTTTTGGTATCCTGCCAAAGATACAGCCATTTGAATGGAAAAATTCGAAAAAAAAACGTTAATTAACCATAAAACCGTCAGAAATTTTTTAAAAAATTCGGCACTCGTTGAATATATTTCAATAAAATAACTCAATTTTTTTAAAATTATTTGTGGACATTTTTTTGCTTACTGGCTGAAGTGATGTGGAATGCCTCATATACGATGAAGTTTCAGGTACATGTGCGTGTACTCTCACGTGCGTGCACGCGACACGCCCGGTCCTCAGCACATTAACCGTCATATGCCACTGGCTCGGGACTTGATAACGAGCCCACTGAGTGTTATCGATCTTGTCGCGAATGAGCATGCACGAGCAAAATGGAAGACGAAGCTGGGGCGGGGGGGCTCTATCAGCACAGACCTGAGTTCGAGCAGCGATACAAGACCCGGAGACGACGACGACGACGATGATGAACGTTGATTCGCGGAGTGTGTGTGCGATAGTTACGGTGTAAATTCGCGAGCACCGTGGAAAACGAGCCCGGTGATTCGTGCACTGACAAACTCTCGCGAACGAGCGGAATCAACCTTTGCCGGTGGGTTTCCTCACTCGCTTCGCGCGCTTCGAAGGCTTTTCATTCAACGCGGAGAATCCAAATGCTCTTTCACGAGATTATTCGGGCGAAGGTGTGTGTTTCGACGATGCGGGATCTCTTCGTTGGAATATACGTCGAATGAGACGGGAAACTGAAATTATTGAACGTCGTCGCACAGTTTCAGATACGATGCAGGAAAGGGCCTGGAGGGTGCGCTCTCTATTCAGTTTTAGTCCTGGCAAGCTAACAGCGACAAGTATCTCCGATTTGAATTTGCTCTGCACCAAAATTAGGTGCTTTATTGGTGCTCGATTCATAACTTTAGTGTTCGAAAATTTTTTACTGGGGAAGCGATTTTAAAAAAAAACCTCTGCCAGCTTGACGTCAGCACTTAAAGAGCACCTAAATCCTGCACCAATTTTTTTGGTAATATTTTTTTTTTTCATGTGTTTGAATTTAATTTGGATTTTGAAAAAAAGATTTTTTTTACTATTGAATAGGGTTGGGTTTGTAAATTTTTTTTATTGATGCATTCTATGACGAATTTGACAACTTGACGAAAATTTCAAGTTGTCGAATGTAAATTTCGTTTGTAATAACTTGAGAGTTCATTTTCAGTGTTACTTTTTCCGTCTTACGTTATAATTGAAAATTACGAAAATACAAACGACTACAAACGGTTCTGAACCGGGTAAGGTGTTTTAATTCGATTTCCGAGAGTCACTACAAACGTATCTCTGTGTGAATCAACCGTCAGATTCAAGTTTCGACAGAGTCGGGGGATGGCCATTTTTTTAAGTCCCATACATTTTTTTCTCGAATTAACTACAAACGAAAAACTTGTCGATTCCAACAACAACCATACCTCAATCTCCAAGAAAGACGGGGAAAAAATGTTCTTTCAAAGTCGAGTGCCAGATTCACAGAGTTCGAAAAACATTCTTGGATTGGACGAGCGTGGAGGACGAAGCACAGTGAGAAGTTTAGTGTTCAAGACAAAAAACAAGTCTCAAACCCTTTTCGCTACGTGTGGATCAGCATACCCGCCATTGAGGATATGATCTCGTTAAGGATCTGATGAATCGCGTGCGATCGTAGTCCGCGGGTCCAGAATCTGTCGGTCGTTTTCTACGATTCTCGCAACTCCAATTTTCACACGCCAGCCGTCGGAATTAATAATTAAATATATATATATATATATATATATATATATATATATATATATATATATGGCACCACGTCGCAACGAAATCAGCCGTCGGACGAGCTCTCGTGGCTCGAAACTCGTGATTCGATATAACGAATTTGAATCAATCATTCGAACGAAGTTATAGCTGGCCGTATATATATTTGTTAGCAGCAGAGAGCGAGGTGAGCGTCGGTGCCCGCGGATGTATGCACTTGAAGCTCCAACATGAAGCATTCAAAATACTGCAACCGACCATTCGAAACACGAGTGAGTCACCCCCCTCCCACCTCCCCCTCTCGGCGCCCATCGGAAGTCGAGAGACGAAAAAAACTGAAAAAAAAATAAAAAAATAAAAAATTACGCGTGAGGCAAACTTTTCGATCAATTTTTTCCCCCGAAACGTTATTAGCAGCAACGAATAAAAATTCGTCGAGCAAAGGTCGGGGGGGGCAACAAAAAAAAACAACAACACCTGGGTTCGCTGGTGCCCGCAGCGTAAAAAGCGAGAGATCGCCCGAACGGAATGCGATTGAACGAGCGATCTGCGGAAAACAGTCGAATAAATCAGATATAAATTGGTGGAAAGGGGGAAGGGGGGGGGGAGTGGCAGTTGCTCGCGTTGTTCAAACTTGTGTATCTGTGGGTAATCGATCGTTTCGAGGCCATTGAGGTCGAACGTTGGTGAAAAATGAAAAAGAGCTATATCAATATTTTTTTTTTTCGTGCAACGATGAGCTTCGCGACGCGAACGGAGAATCCCGCCGCGCACACGTGGAATCCGCTCGGTGAACAACAATGAGCGTGCCGATGTACCGTACGCGATATCGTGCATCGCGGGATGGGGAGGAAAGGGGTGGGGGGAGGCACACATCGACGTGGGGCCCCCAACGAGCCCAGCGCGGAAACGACACGACGCGATCGATGAGCCTTCTCGTGCGATATTTCATTCATGATTTTTTTTTTCTTCTTCATCGTCGGGCTGGGGAACGTGGAATATTTTTTATTCTTCAAAATTTATTTGTTTATTTATTTAGTTGTTTATTTATTCATTTATTTATTTTATCGATAAACGCGTACCAGTGTATGGAAAAAAAATTGGTCAATACGGTGTTGGGCACGCACATGATGGGGTTGCGTAGGCGTAAATTTTGAAAAAAAAATGTTAGGTAGTTATTTTTATATTTTTCGTAAACTATTCTTGCTACAGTATTCGTTATAATTTTGATTAAATGTAGTAATTAGAAGCTACATTTTGGAGTTTTTTCACATTTTTCGCATCGATAGTTTAAAAGTTAGAGGGGGGGGATACTCTGATAACGTTTGTTCACACTGAGACTCCCCTCTCCATTAGCCAAACATCGAATGGTTATAGTTTTGTCAATATATTCGATGCAATTTACACATTCTTGTTTATCCTCATTAATTGCCACGGTCAGGACGATGGATTTCTCTGTTACTGTCGATAACAGGTAACCGAAACGTTCGCGTCCCACTTCGTTCGAAGAGCTCGTTACATATGCGAAACATTGGGACACGGAATCGCGTTGGAAGATGTTGCTGCAACCAATTGCCAAGTTAATTTCCATGTGAACGTCCACGACCTCCTCCTCCTCGTCATCATCCTCCTTCTCCGCATCCACCCACCCCCCCCTCGCCTCCTGGCCCAAAGGTGCAGGAGCGTAATATCCGGTTGTTGTGTGGTATGATGCCACTATCGACCTACGAAGTCGATGTTCAACCCCCGCACACAATCTTCCACCTCGGACAACGTTTCCGCCCGCCGCCGTCCGAAGCTGCAAGTGCAGTGTTGCCACTGGCAGAACAGTTTGGATTCTCGACTGCGACGAACGACACGGCCAATTAAACGCATCGACGTGGTTGTCAGATGCTTTGATGGGTATCAAGACCTGACAATTATTACTGAGCGTACTCTCTGCATCGAAAATCAATGTTATATTGATACAACGATCGAATGTGTAATCAATATCCGAAGTACGGAATTTTTTATTTCTCATTGTGAGAGACAATGATATATTTGTTCATGAAAAAATAATATTTCTTGAACATTATTGTTTTTTGTTATGGCCGTTTTGGTTCTCGGATTGAAAGAAGAAGAAAAAAGAACTGCAATTAATATGTTAAATAAAAAAAAATTCAAGATTTGAAAATTGAAAGATTATAATGAAGCAAAACGGGGAAACATTGATTCGATCGCTCGAAAATATCTTGATGAAATTCAAAATTTAAAATAAAAACCGGCATGAATTATGGTAAATTCATGAAACGATTACAAACAAATAGGCGATACAATAGAAACATCAAGCTGAAAATATAATTAAAAAATTTGGAAAAAATAAAAAAAAAAAAAAAATCAAAAATGTTAAAATTAAAAAATAAAAAGACACAAAATAACAATATTAATTTTTCAAAAAATTTCTATACATTAAATTTTTTTATTTATTCGATAATTCTATAGCAGTCTACGTCGAGATTCGTGATAAACATTACTCGATCACCCTCGAAGAATTTTACCGACTCCCGAGACCGTGGTGGAACATTTCACCGGCAAATTATTCAACACGAGGTACGTACGACGTTACGAAGAACAGAATTCGAAATAGTCGTAGAAAACGCGGAGGAAGTGGGCGGAGTGTCGAAAGTTATAGTTTTTCGTCGCGAAAGGAATTCGGCCTCGTAACCTAGCGCACGGCTCTGGCTGGCGGGCGGTCGGGCGAACAACCCCCGTGACACGGCTCTTTACTACCGACAATTTATCGGTTTTGTCCCGGTCGGGGGGTTGTTCTTACTCTGGCGCACGCGATATACCTCATTCGCTCGACCATTCACAAAAACGTGTGTCGAGTCGAGTGTGTGCGTGGAAAAAACCTGTGGGGTTACCCGGGGGCAAAATGGCACATCGGAAACAGGAAAAAAAAATTAGTCAGCAGCGTCTTGGGCACGCACATGATAGGATTCCGTAGGCGTAAAAAAAAAAGTTTAGTTAATTATTTTTATATTTTTCGTAATTTATTTTTGCTACAGTGTTCGTTACAATTTCGACTGAATGCACTAATTAACAGCTACATTTTGGAATTTTTTCACATTTTTTGCATCGATAGTTTAAATGTTAGAGGGGAAGGGGACACTCTGATATTGACTTTGAAAGCAAATATCTCATGACTGAAGGGTTGAAATGGAAGGGTCTCAGGACATTATTTGTTGCATTTGAGGAGACCCATCCAAAGATATCTCACTCAATGGTGTGAGCGAAAAAAAAAATTCGTGAACACTGTTTAATTTGCGGGAGGGGGTTCAAAAACATTTTTTTTTATGTTGTCATTTCTGTTTTTAGGTCACCGATCTACGTCTGTGTACCAAATTTCATCTCAATCGGTCGATAGCTGAGAGAATGGGAGGCCTTCGACATACAGACGGACGGACGGACAGACTTGGCGAAACCATAAGGGTTCCTAAATTTCTACGGAACCCTAAAAATGGTGGTGAACCAGAAGCGATTATATTGGTCGGTTCGTTGGAAACTCGTTATTCCACATATTCTTCCATGAAAATTGATTTTTGTCCGACCCCCTCGAAAACGCTTCATTTCATGCATGCGAAGCGGGCGCAAAGTGAAGGGCAGAAAAAAAGTTTTAAGGGCGTGTATGTAACGGATTTCGTTCGAACGAGAGTATATTCGAGCTTTCGGAATTTCAAAATAGAATCTATGAGAATTTTTGCCGGATGAAAGCCGTCCGGAAGAGTTGCAATGATATTGGATGCGAATTTACAGGTTTTGACGTCGTAACTGTTGCCTCTCGGGCCCAGAAGGGATCGAGTGGAAGGTACATGCTCATTGCATACTGTAAATATATATATATATATATATATATACATATATATAAATATACTATATATATGTATTTACGCGTCTGAAGCGGGATTCGCATAGAATATCAGGAAGCAGCAACAATTGTGCATGGTTCGGTGTACTCGTACAAAGCCTCGGAAGCTCGGAGGTTTCGCATTCGAATGTCACAGAATCGATTTCACGTCGATAATGCACCTACCGTCGACGATCTCAACGTTGACGTATGCCACGCAAAAATTCAAATATAATGTACACATATGTTATATATATATATTGTATATGTATCTGCATATACGAATATAATATTATGCACATTGCACACACGTATAATGGGTGTTTGAGCGCCCTTGTCTGTCGCTGAAATGTCGATAGACTGAACTTCTGAGACCTTGCGCATATAAATCATGTACCTATTCGAAATAAAAATCCACGGTCGCATTGGAGTGTTCTTTGTATATCGGTGATGACTTGTCGATTGTATTCGTCGTGATGAAATCCGAATAAGATGTGTATCATGAATTCTCGGAAATAAATTTATATAACTGTATTTCTTATATCTAATAGTTGTCTTGCTTAGTCCAGCGAGAGTCGATATTGTGCAATTATCCTTATAAAAGGCAGCGAAGTATTTATTTCAAGGTAGTTTTCTGTTTTGAGTTCGTTTAATTGTTCATAATCTCTTTATATAGCTGAGAAACATTATTAGAGGGTTATTATTCATCTGAATTTTACATCGACTCAGACGCTCCTTTTTCCATGTGTCACATGCCTGGAAGGTGAGGATTTTCCACTATGGTGAAAAATCTTTCATTATCGATAGATTGCGAATTTTTCGGTATTACCATTTTTTTTCGATTTCAATCGTAGCTGCACGGACGAGTCGAGAACGAGGTCGTTCCATCACCATTATCTCGACGGAACCCGAGCCGATAGTACCTACTCTCGCAACACGTATCGAAGATGCGCCGAAGCAAAGAAAAAGAAACGAAAAACAAAAAAAAAAAGGTCGAACAGTCTTGACATACGTTGGAGCGAGATTCCTGGATCGATATATAGCAAGCAGCAGCAGCAGCAGCATTTTTCGCGTGGTCCATTTTATTTTCTCGTCTCATTTTCCTCGCAACGCAGTATTTTACCTCCGTTCACCCTTTGTCCGTCTCGGACGGAACAGACGTTGCTTCTCGCACTTATCCACGGACGCTCGAAGCCCGTACACGGCCATTTTCGTTCGCGCCGTATACCTATCTTTTTTATTATCGGTCGGGTATATCGACCCCCCCCCCACCGCCACTCCCCCCGCCTGCAACGATTTTCCCAACGAAACTCGACCGCCACGTCTCGGCGTTTCGGTGCCACAAATTTCTATACCTCGTCCGCTTCCAGACGCCACGAAATAAACCCAAACAAAAAAAAAAAGACGATAAAAGAGAAATGCAACCTAATTGCATTTTGCTAACGATTGCCCATCGACTCCGGCACACATAACCTCATAAAAACCCATCGAATTTGCTCGCGCTCGATACCAAAATATTTCTTAATTTGTTTTTTAAACAAATAAATTTTTCGTTTCGTTTGCAAAATCGATCCTAAAATTAGAACAATCTTGAAACAAGTATTTATATATTTTTCTAAATATTGATTTATATATTTTTTTAAACATTGATTTATATATTTTTCTATTTATTTATTTATTTATTTATTCATTTATTTATTTATCTATATATAGAAGAAGACATTTCTGTTCGTTTGCGAATTTTCAAACTTAAAGTAGAAAAATCTAAAAAAAATTGAATATAGATATCATTCTGAATATTTATTTATTTATCACTCTTTCGCAAATAATAATAATAATAATAATAATAATAATAATAATAATAATAATAATAATAATTCCAATGATTTATTTCTTCCGTCGCCGATCGTGACGAGCAATGACTCCACGAGTCTGTGGCAATCGATGAGCTATCCAATTTCCGAATGATCATCGACGATGATCATTCGTATCTGTGACGAGAGCGAGGGATATACTGGTTCGGCGAAATTGCAAAATCGATCGGAAATTAAGGGGACGAAGTCACCGACGAAGGGATCGTTACGAAAGGGGTATATCATTGAGGAGAAGGCACGGAGCGGTCTAACATTACTCGCGTCAATTCTCCGGAGTCACTGTGCAACACGGTCCAAGTGCTTCAACCGCACGGGAGAATGAGAGAGAGAGAGAGAGAGAGAGAGAGAGAGAGAGAGAGAGAGAGAGAGAGAGAGAGAGAAAGACAGAGAGAGCGAGAGAGAGAGAGAGAGAGTCGTGAGATAAACGACGGAAACCATCCGACGAGGTACGATGCCCGGAGGGATCACAACCGGTGCATACATATGGGCTTCGCGCGGTTTTGCCGCCAGAGTGCGGTACGAAAGGGTAAGGGCCGGAATGGTCCAGCGAAAGGAGAGAGAGAGAGAGAGAGAGAGAGAGAGAGAGAGAAAGAGAAAAAAGGTTGAGTGACGAACGTCGTGGAAGCTGCACGACAATCATCGACTCGAATGTACATTACCCGACGTCCCTCACGTGTACACCTGCCACGTCCACACGGTGTAGGGCTATATGAATGTCTCCTATACGTCTATCTGGTGCACGAAATCGCAGGCACGATTCGCAGGATCAGCGACAATGGCGAGAAGTCGTGTGCGAACCTCGGCAAATGGGGTTTCATCACCGGGCGAGGGTGGGGGGGGGGGAGAGACGGAAGTACGTACGAGGCATAGCGGGGAAAAACGACACGGTCGATTGTCATTCGACCTCCGGAATTGTACCAAAACGACACAACCAAAAAAAAATAAACAGATTTTTAAAATAATTTTTAAAATATTCTCACTATTTATTTATTGATTTATTTATTTATTTATTTACAAATCGTATGCGAATTTCGTCCCTAAATGTCACAAATATATTTTTCAACCGAATACAACGATTCCATGGCTGAGCTATGGATTCCAATTTCCCAAACCATAAATCAACGGTCCTCTGTCACGCACCCCAATGCAATTCTCAATATAATTGATTTCCGTAAAACAAATAATACAGCCCTTACGCGTTTGGAAACTAGTCTTCCTATATTTATTTTTTTTTCCTCATCCGTACCATTTTTCCCCACAATTTTCTCTCTCCACAACGTGCCCCGCACCTGACCATTCGTCAGGGGGGGTTTGCCACCCCGCTGGTGATTACACGTGGGGACGAGTGTGTGTGGAAAAAACAGTTGGGATGCCGGAGCAGAAGAGAATGGGGAGGGGGTGGGTGCAAAGCACAGAGAATGCGAGATTGAGACACCGGAAACGGAAACCATTAATGGCGGAATGGCGAGTGCCGCTGAGTGGATGGACCGAGCAGGGTGGGAGGGATAGAAAGAGCGAGAACAAGGGCGGTAGAGTGAGAAGTACCCCGAATCGTGGAAGAGCACCAGGGTGGACCACGGGAACCGAGAATATAACCGAGATCGTTGCACAATGACATTGTGAATTCTTAACCACGCGCTCAGCTTTTCAGCTCCGGTTGGATCTCAGGGTCTCCTCTCTTCTATCCTCAACGCCATTCCCTAATCCTCTCTCGCACTCTGCTGCTGCTGCTGCTGGTGCTGCAGTTTTCGTGCACCAACCACAACCCTTGCAACGCCTTTTCTAAAACCACCCACTCACCCCCAACACACACACACACGTAAACCGTGAAAAGCACCCTGGGTAAGCTCGACCGGGAGAGTGCGCGGCAAAGCCGTGAACACGGTCGAAAGTCTGGATAGTCGGATAAAAAGTGTAGCGTCTAGGGAAAGTCACCAACCGAATACCAGCCGTCCCAGCAACTATACGACGAGACCTCGCCGTTGATGCTGTCACTCTCGTTAACGGAACCGACGTATTTAGAGGCTTTAAATCTGCTGAGTGAAGTGCCGCGAACTCTCGCACCCCGACTGTGTCGCTTCGTATCACATTTTTTGGTTTTTTCATCTCTCATCGTAACGTCAAAGCAAAAAAATATATCGTATTTTGCACGTTTTGGTTTTTTTTTTTTTTTTTTTGCCTCGGAATATACTCCGCGTTTATGCACGGACATTTATATTTCATGTGTACCAGTGCTGAGACGTCATCCGAATTTATCCTCATCGTGAAGTACCGCTGGGATTTTTTAATTATTTTTTATTTAATTTTCTTGGTTCGATAAATAAGGCGGAAAATTCGAGTGAAAGATCTCGCTGGTGTATCGTTTTCGCTATTATTATTATTATTATTATTATTATTATTGTAGTTTATTTCTCATTGAATGGTATACATTTTAACAATTTTAGGGGTTGTAAGCCTAAATAAAATTATTAATTCTAATTATTGCAGAAATTTTCGTACAAAATGACACGTATCAATTATCACAGCTTTGAGGATTTCATCTATAATACTTAATTCTAGGTTTGACATTTAAATATTGCCCCATTAAAATGTTAAACCTAGAATTATTATTATTATTATTATTATCATTATTATTGTGAATTTATTTCTCATTAAGTATTTAATACAATTTTAGAGATCTAGAAGTCTAAATATACATAATTATACGATCATAACAATAATCATTCTATATCACAAAAATGTTCTAATCACATGACACGTGCCTATTAGTACAAATCAATGCATAGTTGACTGTTAAAAATTTCAATTCACTAATTCGAGAGTAAGAAACTAGTTGGTAGAGTCAAAAGTTCAAAGTTAAAATTCGAAAGTATAAGACTATTTAAAGTGTTCAACTGTAATAGTTGGTAAAGTTAAAACTTTAAATCATTGTTATTAGTATTATTATTATTATTATTATTCAACATAATTCGTACGGCTGGTAGGTGGATAGGAGTCGTAACGTATAGCGCCGTGAAAAGTGTTGGGATATAGGTGAAACACCGCAGTGATATATATATATATATATAGATGGGCGGAATAGAAGTGTATAAAGAGTATGTGTACCTACCCTCGTCGCTCTACCGAACAATAGTCGCCTGTACAATTATTTACCCCCCGGCCCTCCCCGCCCCCGCCCCCGCCCGGATCATCTCTACCGTATATTCTCACAATGCCATTGTCTCGGTTTCGCGCGTCCTCGAGCTCTTTCTCGTTCTTCATACCGCGCGATACGCGACGTCACAAGCACTCGCCGTGACGTTCGAGAAGCGGTCGGTCGGTCGGTGGTGAAAAGAAGAGGTTGAAGACGCGAGCAATCACGTGTGCGCCTCGCAACTACACACACAAACGTTAATCATTCGCAAAACGTTTTTTTCGGTTGGTCACTTTCTTTTGTTGATAATAATAATAATAATAATAATAATAATAATAATAATAATAATTTGAAAAATGTAAGATTTGTGCGAATTATTGGAAAGTAGGATTTGGAAAAATGAAAAAATAATTATGCTGGGGTAATTGTGATTGGTAGCCCATGGAACGTGTAGATGCGAATTGAGGATGCTGGACGCATGGACCAATGATATCAAGAAAATTCTGAAATTTTCACAGCCGGTAAACTTATAGAAATAAAGTTTTTCAAAATAAAAAAAAATTCAGTTTCTGGAATGAAGATTGATTAATGCCCACAAAAATATGAAGATCGATCGATCGTCAATATTCAATATTAGCGTTTAAAAATTGGTCAAGAGCGTGTGTTGGGCACGCACATGATAGGGTTCCCTAGACGTAAATTTTGAAAAAAAAAATGTTTAGTTAGTTATTTTTATATTTTTCGTAAAGTATTTTTGCTACAGTGTTCGTTATAATTTTGATTAAATGTACTAATTAAAAGCTACATTTTGGAATTTTTTCACATTTTTTGCATCGATAGTTTAAAACGTAGAGGGGGGGGACTCTGATAACGAGTTTGAAAGCAAATATCTCATGACTGAAGGGTTGAAATGGAAAGGTTTCAGGACATTATTTGTTGCATTTGAGGAGACCTATCCAAAGATATATCACTCAATGGTGTGAGATTTATGTTGTCATTTCTGTTTTTAGGTCACCGATCGACGTCTGTGTACCAAATTTCATCTCAATCGGTCCACAACTGAGAAAATGGGAGGTCTGTGACATACAGACGGACGGACAGACTTGCTCTTGACAATACCAGATCCAAATTGCTCAAATATCAGCGAAGATAAAAAAAAATCAATGAGTTACCATAATCGTCATTCGCATCATCATCGTCACCAGGTGCTTACCTGAAACAAATCAAACAAACGAAAAACAACCATTAACAAAAATCGGTCCATAACTGAAAAAGTGAGAAAAAAAACGAGATACAAGATGTGGCAACACGTATTCGGCGATATTTGATAATCAAGGTGCGAAAAACTGGCGAGAAAGGAAAATATGAAATACGAAGAGTAAATAAAAAAATCGATCGTGGCGGCTCGAAATTATCCGACATTTTTAACGAAACTATTTTTTTAATTTTTTTTCGACTCGATCGAACGACAAGAAAACTCGATGTTCTCGATATAGCCGATAACATAGAATCTTCAGTTCGACTCGACGAAGGCCGTCGAGTCGAAGGCGCGAGTAAATGCCGGATACGATACTTTCGTGATCATGCGTGCGTTAATCGCCCATCAACCTTGAGCCCGAACGGGTTTTCGTCGACGTCAACGACGACGTGCAGCAACGAGGGGGAAGGAGGGAGGCGGGGGGGGGGTCGATAAGAGAGGCGGAACGTGCACGGAAAAGTGGCTTCCGGTTGTTAAACAAAATCCACCGAAGAACGACCATTGCAGTTATCACTTGCATGGCGATAGAAGCGGAACATTGTCAATTACGGTACTCTCGAAAGTTCGTCCAAGTCAGATTTATGCGATAACAAAATCGATTATTTTTCGAAAAAAAAATCGTCGATTGTACTTTGTTGTTGTTGTTGTTGTTCTTGTTGTTGTTGTTGTTGTTGTTGTTATTATTATTATTATTATTATTATTATTATTATTATTATTACGATACACTCCGTACGTTGTTAAATAGTCGATCCGATAGCACGTGAAAGACGGATGCGATAACAAAATCTATTTCATTTTTTCTTCCATTCTTTCCTCAAACGAGGAAATGTGCGTGACGTTAGGAAAAAAAAAGAATTGAAAAAAAAACATAACAGAATCAAAGAAACGTTGAATTAAAAATAATTCGAACGTTATTATACGATGTACTTATCGTGTTGAGATGATAACAGCCTGTCGCGTAATGATAGTAACGTGCCGGGTAAATATAGGTGTGCAACTTGCATGCATACATACATATACATAAGGTGGATCTAGTCAACGTTGTTGGCTGATGTGCGACGGTGGGGGGGGGGGGGGGCTACATGCGAACGTATGAATGCCAGACAGTGCGGTAATTCATCTATATACCCATTTCACCCATCCTGTCCGCGTCGCTGATTCTTAATTGACTTAATTGGGTTGCCCGGCTATCACGTCAAAGTATTCGTGCTTCGTCGAGGGTACACGCGTGCACGAGAGCATACTGTACATGCTATGTACAATCCATGTGTGTGTGTGTGTGTGTGTGTGTGTGTGTTTGTGTGTTTGTGTTATAGCCGACAGCCACGACATGGCAGGCCGTACAGTTCCGTTTCCATTCGAGACTGAGGAATCAATGAAAAGTGGACGACCTTCCGAGGCCATCGACCACCGTGCCGCGTTCGTGTCGCCACGACGCTCCGAGGCTATATTTAATATATTAAGGCAGTACCCTCCATAAGAGAGTTCCTCGTCAGATTTTCATGAAACTTGGCATACTCATAGGTATTGATAAGAAAAAGGTTCAGTTAAATTTTTATGGCTTTCCGGAGCGCGAAAAAAAAATATATCAACACTTTTATTTTCACACGTTTAACATGGAGCCTTATGGAAAATCACGCTCAATTTGATATAATCCGAAAAGTCCTCGTCAGATTTTTATGAAAACACTTGAGCTGTAAGTTGAATATTCGGAGAACATTTTGGGCACTTGAAGGTAGAGATCAGGAGACTGTGATGATAATAATAAGCAAATAAACATTGGGAAAATACAGTTTATATAAGGAGTTGGTCGTGATCCAGTAGACATGGCAACGTTGCGCGTTTGTTTCCCATCTTCTCTCTCTTTGATCGACATCATAACACGCGACGTTCTCACATCAAAGTACTACGTACCTCAATCAGGAGATGGTATTATCTTAGGCTTGCTTTGACTCTTACAGTTTGTAGGATACTATCTTCCATTGTACAATATATGTACATTGGATGATTAAGAATTCATTTTGTACCATTCATCGAACCCCCCACCAAATGCAAACGCATTTTTCTAATGCATTCAATATTATCTCGCATTAATTGAAATAGAAAAAAAATTTAATTGGTTGATTAATTGATAAACGATATTCCATCGATGTGTCTGTTTGCAAAGTGAATTTGATATAATTGTCGGGAAAAACGAACGTTTATCAAATTACGAAAATTAATATCATCTGTTATGTGGATTTCGAAGAAGAGTCATGAAGCTCGAAAAGTAATTTGTCGAAATTGTGAGAGTGGAAATAATGTTGAGCAAACGTGAAAATGTGATATGTATCAAATTTTCCCGGTAATTTCCCGTCCAGTGTGCATTATTTTACATAAAAATATTATTCTCTCGGATAAGTTGAAAATCCATCCATTAAAAATTTAACAATTCAAACTAATTACGAGTAGGTAATCCATTAAGCTGCAGCATTGTCGAGAAAAAGAATTGCCAAAAAAATAAATTCTAGGTCAGTCCGGATTCGAAAAAAAAAAAAAAAATAAGAGAGAGAGAGAGAGAGAGAGAGAGAGAGAGAGAGAGAGAGAGAGAGAGAGAGAGAGAGAGAGAGAGAGAGAGAGAGAGAGAGAGAGAGTAAGATTTAGCTAGGTCCATTAATTTTCCGTCATTCCCGTGTAAATTTTCGTAATTATCATTGAATTAACGGCCGAAATCATTACGTAACCTAAGATTATGAGCGATAATAATGTAAAGTGTAATAGTTGGCTCCGGCGTTGATTTCCGGTCAGCTCTGTATTATTTCGTATAATATCACATCAGATCTTGCTACCATTTTCCGTTTTGCGATGTATCGTGTATAGGTACTTTTTTCTAGGTATCTGATATATATATATATATTCACCGACGAGTGATAGGGAACACGCATGTAGACATTGAGTGAGATGCAAATAGATCGAGTCAGTGGCGTGCAGCAATAGTGGCTAGCCCCTCTCTCCCTCTCTCTTCCTCTCTCCCCCTCAACGTAACCTAGGCCGGTGAATATTGTCGAGCACGCACTCCGCCGTACCACACGGTACTATATTCTCCATGGTCCATACCGACGATATATCGGTCGTTCCACGACAATTCGATAGCACTCAAAATCCCATACAAATTTATATCGACCCCAATAAATTTTTTTCATTTTCAAAAGAATTTTTCATTTTTAACACACATGTAATCTCACAATCACTTGGCACTTTCATATCACATACCACACCTGTCGGCATCTTCGAATAAGTTTGAAAACTCGTCTTCCCTGGCCAATTAATTAACTCAAAAAAAATGAAAGGTAAAAAAAATCAAAAATTCTCGTCGACCAAGGGATAAAAAAAAAATGAAAATATCATTAAATCCGAACTCATCGATGGATTTGGCCTAAATGGAATACCAAACATCAGGCATATAACTCCATTCACTCCATATGTGAATAACTATTTCGACGATCATCTGAAAATTTGCAAACGCTGGAGTGGTAAGCGACTTTTTGTTTTTTTTTGAAATTTCAAAACGCTGCCAAATCCGAGCGGATGCGCCTAGTAGTCGCAAAAATCACAGATAACAATAGACATTATCATGCACAACAGGTGTTCAAAGTTCCAACGCTAAAGCTCGAACCATTATCGAGTTATAGAAGTTTGAAATTTAGAGGTCCACAAACACACAAACACACACTTGGACGACACACACACACACACAAATACACTTGGACATTTTCTCCAAATGCGATTTCTGATTTCGGATGTTTCAGGACATTTGAAACATATATTGACGTCAAAATCCCGATAAAAATTTTATGGACCGTCACACATAGCTTCCTCTATCAGAAAGCAAAAAAAAAAAACAAGGGAGAAATGATAAAACACAATATATCGTCGATTTATCCTGAAATGTCTCGTATGCCACATATTTGATACCGAATGTGTTACACATGAGCTGAGTTTGGACCATGGCATAATGTGCGAAATTCGGGTAAGCTCGTGCTCAAACGGCGTGCACACACGCCTGTATGACCACGTTGTACACAGACCGGTGTGGCAAGACCGCCACACCACGTTGAATGTACACAGTGTGTACAGAGCCGCGGCGATCGCATTAGCCGCTTTCGCTTGCATGTGCATTGGCGACCGTGTCTATATATATATTATACACACGATGCGAGACAGTTAACAGGAACCACTCGAATCTAATGCCGTTGCTTTGTTTCGAGTGTGTCCGGGATGCATGCACGTGCGAGAGAAACGTTCGTGGACCACATCGTAGGTATCCGAAAACTACCTATAGTCCCCCACAAAGCCAGCTTAGTATACCTCGAACCCGGTTCCCCAGTCTCGGCCCACCGAGACGCGGGGCCGAGGTTCACCGTCGACCGGTGGTCAAGCGTCAAACGCAACGCTCGCAGTTCGATGCTAGCTCGCGTGTTAAACGATCCAGTACTTAACCGTTATACCCCTTGTTCAACAATCCTTATCTCTCTCTCTCTCTCTCTCTCGCAGTCAATATCGATAGAATATATCCGCCATGATAACCGATAATCCTACTGCGATTAATAATCACTCCCAATGTCCAAAATCCGGTATAATCGACGATGAGTTATACAGTCCGACCTCGAAATAAGAGACTCGGCGATAAGAGACTTTTCCCAGTTTCTCACTCGAGCGCTTTCCCCACTCCGACTCGAACTCCGAGCTCAATAATTTCGTGCGCCGGACCCACGGTTAAGAGACTAGCCTGGGAGAGATTATTCGGACAAAATAGAGTGAACGTGTAGTGTAAATTGATGTGTGCATGCGTAAGTGAGTATGTGTGTGTGCGTGTGTGAATGTAACACAAAATCTACAAGTTTATTAGAGTAAGTCATTTTATGATTTAGACACAGAAGTCACAAAATAATATTCAATAGTATATTAACGTCGCGCCGTCGAAAACGTTTCGGCATGGGCGAGGTGAATGCACTAACAATAAGCTGGATCTCGTTCGCGCGAGTCTCTTGTTGAGAGGATCGCATGCGGAAAAGAGTGAGAGAGACGGACAGGGGTAGCGAGCGCGGAGCGCGCGCCTGGCGGGGGTATGCCATTGCCAAGAAAAACTTTTCTCCTTGGAGGCTTTTGGTCTCTTATTCCGAGGTTGAACTGTATTATTGTTCCAAGGCTCCAATTTATTGATACACAATAATGAAATATTTTCGTGATTTTCAACGTTGAAAATCCATGAAAAGTAATTGTCGATCTTATACGGAATTCTAAGCTTAATAATCGACGATTGAAATTTATTCAAAACTCATTTATCGAATCTTTACAGAATTTTTATTACGATGTTCGAATTATTTCGAGGCTTCAATTTTTGTACATAAAATAAAGTTAGTTTCTGATTTTCAACATTGAATCGTCGATGTTATTGATTTATTATGATTATATTAATGAAAAATGACTTTCGATTTATTGTTTATCATATAATTATGAGTATTTGTCGTTTTCGTTCCACATGTCGAGTTAATTGTTTATATAACATTTATTTCTTATACATTTATTTTATATAAAAAAAAATCGTTAATCAATTCTGCAATCAAACTAGATTCCACAATATCGTCCTTCCACATTGAATCAAAAGTTGGATATTTATCTTCATCGAATATCAATTCTCGTGGGATTGTTGAAGACCGACAAATTGATACAATCGTTTGATCAAAACCGTGAGGGCTCTCGAGTCACGAACAAATCGAAAACCCGAACGAAAATAACTCATTCCGGGTCCCGGAACGAATGAGAACTCGTTCATGATTCTGTGTGGAGGGTTGGATGCTCGGCCCCATCTCAAACATCCTGCAGTCTCCGCCCTGTCGATAGACTTCTCGAGTATGTGTACACTCGACGTTAGCGAACATTCGTTCTCGAGTCGACGATGCGGAGAGAGAGTACACACGAACCGTCGTGCGAATGAGGGAGTGTCGAGAGTAACTTGTAATCGAGCTACCTCGTCCTACCCTTTTTGTCGATTTTTTTTTTTTCACAATTTTCTTTTTCGATCGCAGTCCCCGAAATCAGTTTTATTACAAATATCATCTTGTTGACTCATACTTTGATATATTTATTTATTTTTTATATAATGTACAAGAGATGAAAATTTATATTATATATTATACAAAGCCAAGTAAAAAAATTATACATAGACTATGTATGAAATATACATAGGACTGGCATATATAATCTACATATGGACTACATATGATCAGTCCCATATATAGTTAATATATTTTTTTTACTTGGGAAGTGAATAATAAATCATGTAAGTATACATGTGTAATAGAGGTAGCTAAACGAGGGACAAAGAATATCCAATATTGGCCAGAGAGAGAGCGATTGATTGATTGTTTTTATTATTATGCCTTAGTAATACTTTTAGGCAATTTTATACATATCAGTTGTTTAACAAAATTTTTACAAATAATTAACGCAATATAAATTATAAAATAATGAAAATAAGTGTAACAAACTTAGAATTAACTTTAAATTATGCGATGGATAAACTTAAAATCCAAAGTAAAAGAACAAGCAAAAAGAAAAAGAAAAACCAATCCAAAATTGAAAAACAAAAATAAAAATAAGGATAAAAATGAAAATAAAAATGAAAATAAAAATAAGAGAGAGAGAGAGAGAACGAGAGAGAGAGAGAGAGAGAGAGAGAGAACGAGAGCAGCAGCAAAAAAAGTCCGATGATTAATTGCTTTCCAAGAAAATCGCACGTCCACACAACAACTTGTTTCCGAGGGCCGATTATGGTCGCGTCTTCTGAACTGGAATTCGCGAACTCGATCAACACCGATGTCTCTCTCCTTCGATTCCGTCCCTGAGCTCGATCACGGTCGCCTCCACCACACAATCTAACGATTCGACAAATTTCCACGATGAACGAATGGTACACAAAAAAAAAATTCCTCCCCGAATAAAGACTAAAAATTTAATTATTAATTTCGTGGCTATGGGTGACCGATGGACGAGTACAGCCAATTAATTTTTGCCAAAACCACGCGAGTGCATGCGATATAGTTAAGCTGTGTGTGACGCATTGTGCAAACACAGAGCAATCTGTGATCGGTGTTATCTCCGATATATCGATTGTCGGTGTAATACTCAACGAGACGATATTGCGTCGAGGGGCGATAGAGAGAGACGGAGATAATCTTAATAACGTGCCAGATGGCAATTGAGTGAGGCGCTCCTCGTGCTATCGGCTCGAACGACTCGTAACCCGATTAATTATCATCTGCGTATGGATCGATACGACCGATCGCGTTCGCCAAACACAGAAATCACCGATCGAACCGTAAATAGCGCATCGCGAAAGCTCAATCACGGGTCGTACCGTGTAGTTAGTACTTCAACCTCGGTACATATGTAGTTCATTTGTCTCTCGAGAATATTGTGGAAAAAAACAAATGCGAAAACAGGATTATCCGGTTTTTAGTGGTGTCGTATTTTTTTTATTGTTCATTTTTATTTTTATTTTATTTTTTCAATCTTATGATTTTTTTTTTTTTTTTTTTTAGCAATTGGATGATTTTTCGTGCTCCATCTCTTTGGCCGCCACAACTTTACCACGAATCCGACGGAATATGACCTAGAATCGAGTTGATGGCTATCAACAAACGAACAAGTGTTTAAAATCAGTTGTCGGACACATTTTCTGGGTCCCGCGATTTTCGTTCACATTTTCTGGTCACCGGTCGCTGCTAAAGCTTAACGGCCCGAAATGGGATTTGGTCGAGAGCCGAATGCTCGACAAAGAAAAAGAGTTGAGTACAGAGTCAGAATGGAAGTAAGAGACAGAGAGAGAGAGAGAGAGAGAGAGAGAGAGAGAGAGGGGGCAATGGAAGAGGCGAAAAAAAAAGAAAAAAAAACGAATCCGGACAGTGGCGGACATGCGATATAGTTATATACTCTGGGACGATGAGAAAAATGTCCTCCGAGCGAAAACAGAAAATTGGATGTCGAGAGGGCGCGAGTGCAGCCTCCCATGATCTCGGTCTGGAGCATATATACATGGAGTTAGTGAAAAAAAAAAAAGTCATAAGGAAATGGCAGAAGGGCCGATATCTTTGGACCAGCATCCCCTTTGATGGTCACTTGAAAACTTCGAGTCCGATAATCGTTATGTCTGAAATCTCTTTCACCGCAAATTGTGCAACAAATGAGCTAACGAATCGAACTAATCGAAACACGTCCAGGAATTCATCGACGCGAAAAAAAAAAAAAAAAATCTCGTAACAATTCGATTCATGAATTCCACATGAATTAAAACGTGGAAGCGTGTGCGTGATTGATGCAGGTAAATCGTGTTAATTATTATTAATTAAGGAGTGCCGGTACCGAGACCATGGTCATTATTGGGTGGACGATGTGCATACGGTGGGAATCCGCAAGCTCGTTGTATATCTTTGCGTAAGCGTCGACACTTACAAGCACACGCGGCACACACCGTGAGCCCACGATATGCTTTTCCATGCCCTCCGGCCAAGCTCTATACCTATATATATTACACGCTCGCGAGGTTTCACAGTGAAGAGAGAGCATCGACTGCACATCGCATCGGCATACTGCTGAACCACGTAGCTGAACAATCACCCGACGATGCACAGCTAATCGTGATTTAATGAAACATTAATTAGAGTATCCACCGCACCGATAACGTGATCGACGATTCGAGCAATTCGAGACGAGATTATGCCAAACGCACCCCCACACACACACACACACTCACCAACGCTATTGGAGAATGCGTTTGCACTTCAAAGTACCCTGCAGCTGCAAACTAAAGTGAGATATTATGTTTCCAGATATTAAAAAAAATAGAAACAAAAAAAATCATCACCTCTGTGAACCTGGCACACAATTTAAAAAGAATTTTTGTTTTGCATGATTCTCAAAGATTGAGGTATGCAGTTGTTTGTGGTGACAAGTTTTTCACTTGTAGTTAAGGTAGTATCCTACCTTAAAGTGTTGATATATTTTTTCTCGCGCTCCGGAAAGCCATGAAAATTTAACTGAACCTTTTTCTTATCAATACCTATAAGTATGCCAAGTTTTATGAAAATCTGACGAGGAACTCTCTTATCGAGGGTACCTACCTTAAACCCAGAAAAAAAGTTATGGGACTTCGAAAAATGGCCGTCCCCCGACTTTGACGAAACTTGAATCTAACGGTTGATTCCCATAGAGACACGTTCGTAGTTGATTGTAGTAACCGAATTTTCCTTCGTAATTCGAAAAAAGTTAGATTTTTATTCATATTTAAAAAAAAAAAAAAAATTCGCGAGATATATACCAGAATAAATTCCAGTTATTCCTTACTTTCGTGAAGGAGAATTAAGAAATATAAAATAAAACGAAAAAGATGAAAAAAAAAGAATGTTGCTATATCTGTTAGAGAGAATAGTTTTGATGGCTTGATGAAAATTATAATCTCATGACAGATTAGTGCAATTAGATGAACCAAAAATTACAATATAAATCGATCATCGCCATTGTCATATCTACACGAGATTCTTTGTACAAAAAAATCACAATATAAACACACACACACACACACACATATATATAAGTTACTTAATTTTAGTTTCAAGCACCACATGTATTTACATCCATTTGTATAATAATCGTACAATATTCATGTAAAAATTATACGTTGCGAATACAGTTGATCGACGTTCATATCCCAATCACCGTAATAAAGTTATTGGACAACAGGAAGTGAACAATCGCGATCCTCATCGTCATTATCATCAACGGAATGAAGAGTCCACTCGGCTCTCGACCGGAGAGTCAAGTGTTTTGTCGAGCGACTATTGCCCCCGAGGCTTCGCGTGTGTGAACACACACACACACACACATACACGAATCCACACTCACACACACTGACAGGGGCATAGAGTCCCCGGAGAGACTTCCGAGATGTTGTACATACAACGATAACGATACGAGATCGTGAGGTGTACTTCGAAGAATTTACACGCACGCGATCGTGGTATTACAGTTCTCTGTTTTTTTTTTTTTTGCGTTGGAGAACCAACGGTGGCCGGGTGGTACGTGATGTTAGTTACGTGGCCGTTATACATAAACATCAGGAATGTATTAATGCTCGAACACACCGAGAATCCGAGCTTGTGTGCGCCAGCCAGCCATGTAACCGTGGACCGAAGAAACGTTAGCCGTTTGATGAATCCGCAAACCACCTGCACTAATCGCCATTGCTAATACGTTGATCTCGCGAGCTTCCAACACACACACACACACACACACACACACTATACGTGTATACGCGTAAACCATCAATGTTAGATATATGCCGTCGCGGACTTTTTTTGTAGGAAATTCAATTCTCCACAACATTGTTCATGTAAATTTTTCGTCTATAAAGCGTAGTTCAGCCAGCGTTTGGCCCGGAAGGTAAAAATACATTGATTCTCTTCAACACTCACAATCAGTCCCAATTCTACTCCCTCCCGCGGACCCGCGGAGTGGGGGTAAAAACCCGAGACTCAACTGTACCGGCTCGCCCCACCGGCACGTCGAATATAACTCGAAGGCTCCTCTGCTGGATCGTAGCCGCTGATGTATATAGTACACCGCTCGATCACAGATATATCTACCGTAAACATAGAACTCTGCGTGTACGAATAACCACGACTGACTCACAGCAGACGGTAAAACGCGCGTTTCAAACGCTGAATCATCGCCCCCCTCCCCCTACCGGTGCGTTAGCCTTTTCACGCTCCGGTGAAATCTCGTTGGGTAAATTTTCGCGAGGTTTCTACACGTTCGCTCACCAAACCCGATATATATCTTCTGGAACAACAACGGTTCTCTTCGTAATATCCATCCGAGTCACTCTGCTATACGTCCGTGAGTTTGCATACACATGAATATATATATATATGTATATAATGTATATAATTGACGAATGTTTGCTCAAACTATCGAGCCAAGACTCAAACGTCTTGCACGGAAGATTCGCTTGGAACAAACAAATCTTCGTCATTATTTCGAGCCATTATTTTTCCAGTCCATTGGTAAAGTCTTCGACAAACACACACACACATACGAGTCTCGCTGTTTTCTCGATCAACTCCAATGTTTAGCACGAGTGAGAGTGTGTAGAATTTAAGAAAGCGCGCGCGTGGGCTTTCCAGCAATCACATAAGGACATATAACAGTCAACTTCGACCACATTGGTCGCTGAAAGATGCTGCCGGTAATACATATATACACACGGTTCGTCGATATATCTACACGTGAACTTTGTTGCGGTTTGCGTCGAAGACGTCGTCGTTGATTCTTCGGAAGAAAGTTTTACCAGGTGAAACGGGGAAACTCTCCGATGATTTCGCATCTGGCGCGTATAATCTTCGATAAAATCGATGACGAGGACTTTCGGTATTCGTATGTTACCGTGAAAAAATTATTTAAGGTAGTATATCCCACAAACTGTAAGAGTCAAAACAAGCCTAAGATGTACCATCTCCTGATTGAGGTACGTAGTACTTTGATGTGGTAACGTCGCGTGTTATGATGTCGATTAGAGAGTGAGAGAGAGAGAAGATGGAAAACAAACGGGCAACGTTGCCATATGTCTACTGGATCACGACCAACTCCTCATATAAACTGTATTTTCCCAATGTTTATTTGCTTATTATTATCATCACAGTCTCCTGATCTCTACTTTCAAGTGCCCAAAATGTTCTACGAATATTCAACTTGCAGCTCAAGTGTTTTCATTGAAATCTGACGAGGACTTTTTGGATTATATCAAATTGAGCGTGATTCTCCATAAGGCTCCACATGTTAAACGTGTGAAAATAAAAGTGTTGATGTATTTTTTCTCGCGCTCCGGAAAGCCACAAAAATTTAACTGAATCATTTTCTTATCAATACTTATAAGTATGACAAACCTTCATGGAAATCTGATGAGGAACTCTCTTACGGAGGGTACTGCTTTAAACGTGAAGATTATATTCATTATTTGTGTTATTGGTTATTTAAATCTGTAGTTATTAGATAGCGGCGTCGATTGAATCGCGACGGAATGTAGATGCGGAATATCGGACCAAGGAATAAGATAATTAAAAAAAAGAAAAAAGTAATCGAGTCAGACCGAGATTACACGATAAGAAGACGAAAGCGAATATGTCTCGAACGAGAGAGCATTCAACTGACGCACCAATTTACAGATGTATAATAAGACGTGCGCAGAAATTCGTCGTTATATATTTATATCTATATATCTACGTCGTAAAATCACAGCAAAATCTTTCCCTCCAAGCTATATGTGTGTCAGATATGCATTGTGTATATTATCGATAACGCCCGCGATAGTGTGCGTGATTTATTCGCACGAACGCGCGCCCGATTGGAGATTGAACGACGAAGTGAAAGCGCACACGTAGACCACGGTTTTCGATATCCAATTCCACACTCTTCTCATCGTATTATCATAATATACCGTCGTGCGGCAAATTATGTGAATATTATTACCCGTCGTCGTGCTAATACGCACGTAAAATACTTCATCGTCGTCATTACAACGGCAACCGCACCGACGTTCAGTAATTAAACGTCTCAAAGTGAAACACGAAGAGCTTTTATGTCACTCTGTACTCGTATCGTTTACCTTCATGGATTGGGTTTCTTCGACTTATTTTTCGCGGTTATCTTCGAACAATAATTTTCGAAAGCAATTATTTCCTTGTATCTGGTATTTCTGTTTTGTTTTTGTTTTTTTTTTTTGTTTTCAGAGTTTTAAATATTTATATGATAATTGAAAAGGAGACAGCAAATTAAACTCAACTCAACTTGAATTCAATTCAACGAGGCAACTCGATTTTTTTTTTCAATTCTATATATCATGTGGGGTATCATTCAAAAGGTTTCGTTTTGAAGAATATGGAAATAAAAAAAAATTATAATTTTAAGTAGAATGTTGAAAAAGATATTCTAAAAAAATCTGTAAATATAAAGCATTCCCCCCCCCCCTCTCCCCTGCACTGTATTTCCAAAACTACCGGACCTAACATTTTAAAACAGTTTGGCAAGATTATACACGTCATACTTGAAGTTTATCGAAAAATTACAACGAAAGTCCTGGGTCTCATAAATCACTAGAAATCAATTGTACAACCCACCAATTCAATTTGCGGTAGAGTGCGATAGATAATGCGACAAACGCCCACAAGGTGGCCATGTGTGGTACCTCGGTGCAGGAGATCAGAAAAACAATATCATACATGAACCTCCCCGAGTAAAAAAATTATATATTGTCTATATATGTATAAACTATGTATGGAATTGGGCACATATAGTTTATATATAGTTTATAGTCTAGATTATATATAGTCCATATATAATCTAGACTATACATAGTCTATATATAATCTATATATGCCCAATCCCATACATAGGTCATATATAATTTTTTTACTTGGGTCTGCGAGCAAATCGAACACCCGCACTTAAAAAATTCAATTTTTCCCACCGACTTATCAGCCAATTGATTATTATTTCCAGCATCCCCTCGACTCCTAAAAATACATATTTTATCCCCGATAAGCATCCAGCAATTGTTTCGGCAAGTTCGTCGAGTCAAAGGGCTATCGTGAGCCGATCCGGAGTTTGGCCAGCCGGTTGAAGAGCACTTTGCCCCGAAGCTCGCCGGTCTCGAGAGTTTGCGTTTACATTTCACGACGGACCGGGATATAGCGCGCGCAGTGTGGCCAACTAGTTGGCAGGAGGCGCTCTCAGAGAGTTCACGCCACACACACACATATATATATATATATACATATATATATGTGAAGAGATTTACGAAGCTCCGGGGCATTGCGCACGTACGAGGCACGGAGGCTCGAGGCACGGATAGCGTACCGAGCCAACGAGGAAGCACGTATCGAATGTACGCGCGCGCGCGCGGAGAACCCGCTCGTATCTCTCGCCACCGACAGCCCGAACGATCTGCGAAGTTGGGTATATGTCTTGCCAGGTGCGTATATTAACCGTGTGAGTATTGCTTGGATAAGTCGTACAAACCCTCCGCCGTCCCCCTGCCCCCGTCGCTCTCGCTACCGAAACGTGCTTCGTGAGGTGCGCGTTGAAGCTGACCGCGGGTGGCGGCCCAACGTTCACTCACCGAGAAGCGACGTCGTATGGGTTGTAATATTCCAGCGTGAGAGGATTTACGGTGAAGGCGTAATGCACACATACGTGAACAAAGAAAGAAAGAGAGAGAGAGAGAGAGAGAGGGAGAGGGAGTGCCCTCCGTGATAAGCGGGATTAGCACTTGAGCTAACACAAGCTCTCAATTCACACTTCATTTGTTCATTTTTCACGCTTGACGAGCATTCGAATCGAGTCTTTAGCTAATGAGGACACGTACAAACGAACCGTGTGTTAATCCGTTGAGATATTACGTCGCATTTAATTTATATATATATATATATATGTATATATGTTATATCGTAATGGAGAAGCGAATAAAATTGTGTGTTGATTCGATAAATTTGGGAGATCATCCTAGTGTGACCACCCGAAAAAAGACAGATTTTCGCGATTTTTTTTTTTTTTTTTTTTTTTTTTTTTTTTTTTTTATGGTTAGGATAAACTAATCGGTCTGATTGTTTTTTACAAATTACAGCACTGATGGAGAATGCAAAATAGTTTTTTTTTTTTTTTTTAATTGATTTATTTATTTTTAACATTGTTTTTATTTTTTTTTTTTTTTATTGTTTTTATTTTTGACAAATGTGTTATTTGACAATAACACATTATTGAAACACATCAGAAGGAAATAAAAAAAAAAATAAATTACGTCAACGAATAATAAAACGTCAAAAGGTGAGAATAATATCGGTTTTGCCATTTCCGTCCGACATTCGTTGTCACAATAATTTGCCAGCTCGCACCAACCGTATATATCTCATCAATTTTTCAGCCACGAAAATAGGTGTCAGGTGTGACAAGTTCCGTGGGTCTGAAGGTAAAGAGTCACGATGTGCGGTACCGACGGCAATGAAAAGAAGAAGAAAGCAAAAAAGGAAAAAAAAAAGTTGCCAGGGCCCGGTTGATGGTCTAGGAAAAAAAAAAGTGAATTGCAAGTGGTGGAGTCTAACGATCGCGAGAGTCGCACCACCGCGGCGGGCGGGAGGGGGGGGGGGGAGGGGGGCGCGGCGGTGTGCATTGACGAGCAGTGAGAAATAGTCGGTGCACACTCCGGGTAGTTTCAGCGGGTAACATCGTCCGTCGGCTTACTGGCACCGTTTCTGCAACGCTCTCTCGCTAATCGATATACTAAACGCGCGTGACTACAGCACACTCTCCGAATCGTTACACGCCATTATTCCTCACGAGGTGTCAGAACAAAATTATAAATATATACGTATATTCGTGTTACGGTATGGTAAATACGCGGGTAGGCGCATTGCAGGTCGTTGTCGCATCGACCCCAACAGCTAGACATATATATATATATATAGATATATATATTCGAATGAATTAATCTTATTAGAAAATATTTTTTAAATTATTTTTCGTTATATGATTTTTTTAACCCTCTAATGCCTCTGACCGCCTCCAGGCGAGGTACACCTTACGAGTCATTACACGTGTCGGTATCATTTTTCATCGGAACTGCTCGCAGCCCTGCTCATAGTCGAAGGATCAGTGTTACTTTTGGCGTTTGTCGGGTTGTCCTAGTGCGTTCCGTTTCCGAGCAACTTCAATTCGAAGACAAAATTGACCGCGTGAACACGAAAATAAATATTTTTCTCCAAACACGACTTACGCATGTACATAGAAATTTTGACAGAAAAAACTTAGTAATTGTGGTCGAATCGATTTAAAAAAAATAGGTGAGTGGATAGAAGTGTGTTCTATCGAATGGCGAACGAGGTTTCAGGCTTTTAATGATTCTTCTATAAAATATTTGAGTTCGCTTTCGTCCGCGATATGCCTATTTTTACTTGTGCACGACGTAAGCTTCACCAAATTGGAAAACGGACTTCAGATTCGTTCATTGTGTGTTAGTATAAGTCTGTACTAATTTATTGACGCAAATTAAAAAATAAGGCATTAGAGGGTTAATAATAAGATAATAAGTATATATATATAATAAATAATAATTAATAAAATCGTTTTTTTTTAAATTGTTCTCTCTAAATAAATTAATTTAAAATCCAATCTACATTCCTTGGGATTCCAATTTCCAATTCAATATTCGATGAAACTTGTTTCATTTGGAACAACGAAAATATTATCTCGAACAAAAGCCAATTCCGTTATTATGGGGGAAAAAAAACAAAAGTATATCGTGGTCACCAATTACGAATAAATTACGAGAGAGAATGGCAAATTTTCAGTGAAATGGGAGAAGGTACACACACACATACACACGCACACACACACAGACACACGATATATTCCTCGTACGAGGTATCCCAATGGCATACTCGAACGACCGCAAGTGCCTATTTGCATTGAATATTCGACGGTTTGCACAGTCCGAATGGTGCATGATGTTCGTGCATATTTACCTGGTGGACAAACTCATGATCCGAGTCACGAGTCAGGGACGAGAGCCGAAGAGAAACGACGGGGTGGACGGGGGGGGGGGGGTGAGTCGACTGGTCACTCGGGAAATGCGCTATTCCGTGTATGCCGCAAATTCTCGAATGTGTGTTACGTTCGAAAGGGGCTCTTGCGACAAGGAAAACGTCTTCGCGTCTACGTAGCCCGCCAAATCCTCGACGTCGTTACGTATATAGATATTCACATGCACACGATCGTTTGGTGCGGTTGATGCTTCCTCGGCATTTTGCCCTGTATTTCGTACGTTGAGGTATTTGCCCAGGAAATTCAAAACAGAGTCTGCTCACTCGATTGCTCATGTCTCCGCCATTTTTTCATTTTTTTTTTTTTGTAACCCGAGAACTCATGACTGGGGTCCGAACGCACCCCACGTGCGAACTACTAAAAAATGAGCTTCTCGCTGATTTGTTTCGTTTTACTGTGTTAAAATGGGGTTTTCATCGGACTCAATGCTAATGAAATCAGTTTTCTCGTACGCTATCGTCTTCCTTGTGAAAAAAATTGGACAAGAGCGTGTTGGGCACGGACATGATAGGGTTCCGTAGGCGTGAATTTTGAAAAAAAATGGTTTAGTTATTTATTTTTATGTTTTTCGTAAACTGTTTTTGCTACAGTGTTCGTTATAATTTTTATTAAATGTACTAATTGAAAGCTACATTTGGCATTTCTTTTACATATTTCGCATTGATAGTTCAAAAGTTAGAGGGGGGGACACTCTGATAACGACTTTGAAAGCAAATATCTCATGACTGAAGGGTTGAAATGGAAAGGTCTCAGGACATTATTTGTTGCATTTGAGGAAACCTATCCAAAGATATCTCACTCAATGTGTGAGCAAAAAAAAATTTCGTGAACACTGTTTAATTTGCGGGAGGGGGGTCAAAAACATTTTTTGTTATGTTGTCATTTCTGTTTTTAGGTCACCGATCTACATCTGTGCACCAAATTTTATCTCAATCGGTCCATAACTGAGAGAATGGGAGGCCTGTGACATACAGACGGACGGACCGACGGACTTGGCGAAACCAAAAGGATTCGCAGATTTCTACGGAACCCTAAAAACGCAGGAAACCATGTATGAGAAAGTCTGTTCATCAGCATCGGACCTGTTGTATGATCAAGAAGAGCACTGGGGTGCGTTTGGACCCCAGTCATGCGTTTAGAGCTATAAAAATGAAGCCATGAGTTCTAGGGTTAATTGTTCATAAAATTATAATGGATTTGTATTAAATAAAAATTATTTTACATATTCGATAACTGTGTAAAAAAAAGGTATATCTATACACATATATATTATTTTTATTCGCCTTTTTTCGACCATTAAGGTGTTATTAAGAATCGAAAGACTTTGCCTCTTTTTCGACACACACCCTAATGCACACATCCAAATGTATATAGGTTGGAATAGGTTGGCAGGGGATGCTGTGCGAGAATGCTGAGAACGAGACCGGGGAGAAGCCAAACCGACCTGTCCGAGTCAACCGGTCTAACCACATGTTTGTCCCCGCAAGATGTGCAACCAACGTTGCACCGGCTGTCCCATGCAACCGACGGGATCCGATATTGCCCCCCCCCCCCCCCCCCTCATCGTCCCAACATCTCTCCCTCACCGAACTGTTATCAATAACTATATACAAATAGATACGTCTAAATTGTCGGCAAATCCATTCATCGCAATGACTAATTTCCTTCGGAGAAATTATTATTTTAAAAGTGCATTAATTTCTGATGCTCCGAAATAATTGGATGCATAACGAAATTTCACACGACAATTCGACACACGTGTAAAAACAAAGTCGTTCATCCTTGAAAAACTTTTTCCTCTCGACATAACAAGGAATCACCTTATATTGGTTTAAGCAAAATAACGTCGCAGACTGTTTACTCAACGATCACGCAAACAGCGTTGATACTCGCATTTACTCACGCTCGCGTATCTCGAATTTCAATGCAAATATCGAGCGAAAATAAATATTTTCACATCAGTGGCAATTATCAGCGTTTCACGCATTAAAAAAAAAATAATAATAATAAAACACAGACAGAGTCCGAGCCAAATGATCAAACACGTATTTTGCATATCTCTGATAAAAATGTAAATTTTGCATTACCCTCGACTTGACAATTGTGGCGGAAACGATGTGTTCCAATCAGGCATTCACGATTCACGAGATATTTGAGCTTTTTAGTTTTAATTCGTGAATTAAATTGGCCAGGACTAAAGGACTGAGGTCGATAGCCCATTGACATTATAGGACGACACTATATTTAAGGACGTAAAAGAGAAGAGGAAAAAAAAATTTCACATGAAATAAATGAATAAATAAATAAATAAATAAATAAATAAATAAATAAATGGTCAATAAGCAACTACTACTACTACTAAATTGTCCCTTCAATCGTCGCAAAACTACGGAAATAAAAAAATCTTTGAAAAAAAAAAAAAAAAAAAAAAAACGTTGATTGACGTCGGCCGGATTGAAGAAAGAACGACAAACACGCGAATGACCTGAAACCCAACGGATGAACGAGACTCTCCGAACAACGGTACACACTTCGGTGTGTGTCATTTAAAATTTAAATGTCCGAACCAACCGACTATAAATATGTCGGAGAGCGAAGGAGGCACAAGTGCGCGCAACAATCCGTCGGGCTTGGTGCACGCTCGCGCGGATAACACTACCGGCGGAAGACGGGACGGAGGGGAAGGGAATGAGGGGGGAGACGTGCATCGAAGAACAGACACACACACACACACACGACGGTTGAACGTACCGATGAAGATTGAAGCGCTATTTCCTGCGAGAAAATTGCAACCGTGAAAAATTATTCTTATATACCCGCACGACTATGATTCATCCGTTCGTTCGACACACGAGCTCGCGTAAAATTGCAGTTACCGCAAATTCAATTATCAAACATACACACGCGGATAAAATTGTATATTTGCATGTGGGGAGGAACGTTGGAATTCATCGGATTGAAATTATTTTGTCTCCCGATGTGGTCGGGGATTTATTTTTCGTATTTTTCGGATCCTACGACCTCAATAAATTTTTTTTTTATTCATTAGGCACACCCCTTTCCTTCACCGTGACCCCCCTCCCCGATTTTTATCCAGAGGTGACTGCTATTTCAACCGTTTTTAATTGGATGACATGTTTTTCTATAATGTTTATCGCAATTAAGAAATTACGAAAAAAAAAAAAAAATCATAAAATTATGTTGCTAATTTTTTTTTCAAATTTTGGAAAAATTCGAGTTTTCGTGAAATTTCGATATATGATAATGGTTTCCTATCTATTAAAAAAACATTGAAATGAAATCTATCTCACATTGGATCCATATGTCCATTATTTTCCATAGAAAATATTTGAAAAATTAATTTTCTATAAAAAGTAATCGAAATATCAATTTTTTGCGAGTTAGATTATATATATATATGTGTGTATATATATATATATATATATATATATATATATGTATATACACATATGCGACGACAATTTCGCATTCGCGAAGCATCAATTGACCGACAAAAAAAAACCGTCTACTCGTTACTTTCGCGGCAATGAGTCGACGATAAAATAACGTTGAAACGGGGTCGTCGGGAAAACCCAAACGACCTTAATCGTCGTTTCTCTTCAAAGCGCCAAACTAATTCTCGCACAACCGACCAACCCGGAAGTTGGAACCTTATCCTTTCCGCGACGGCGAAACTTTGTTCGTCGCAGTCACGTGACGCGGTCCGGGAGGGTCCTAAACTAACTTCGAAAACTTTCGGTTACATGTGTTTACGATTGGGAGCAGGGAGGGGGGGGGGGAGTGAGTAAAGGCCCCGAACGCCCCCTTCGCTCCCTTGGGTGCCGCCCAATCGCCCCCACTAGCGAAAAAATGGATGGACTCATTTTTTCCCCTAACATTCAATCGAAATAAAGAAAATAATAAGAAAAATATATATATATATATCTATATATAATATATATATATTCCGTCGTGAAAATGACAAAACTATTCGATCGTAAATTCGTACCAGCGAGGAAGCATCCGGCGTGCATTTCAATCAAGAACCGAGGCCGCGAAAATAAATTTAAGACAAACATTTTTTTTTTTTTTTTTTTTTTTTTTTTTTTAAGAAAGGAAAGATAAAACGCGAGAAATGAAAAGCACATACAGATGGTTCGATTCGCATCGATTAAATTTTCTTTTTCAAAAACTCGACGAACCTCGGAGATTTCCCATTCAACTGAATAAACGAGAAACGAGAGTGCATACCCTCTCCTGTCCCACCGCCCCCCCCCCCCTAACCCGCCCGCCACGTTGGAATTGATGCGATGCGGTGTTCCGAGAGAGAAGCGTTCGCGTCGTCGTTGGAATCACTCTCTCTCGAGTCCGTGAGATTCGATTAAAGATGCATACCAGAACACTCTCATATTTATAAACCGGAAATTGATGCGACGAGAGGGTGAATCGAAACGAGAAAGAAAAAAATCATCAGCGAGAGAAACACGCGGAGCGTGAAAAATCTTGTAAATAGAGAACATTAAAAAAGCAAAAAAAAAAAAACCACGTCGGTTTTCCAAACGGGTTTGCAACCCTCCATTACCGAAGGTACTTGCATGTATATATATATATATAGCGCAGTTTGTAGAGGATTTACGTGGGCGGTGCAATATAGTGCTCGAGTTGCAACACGGAGAGTCGGATCCATCGGTCGTGAACGAATCAGCGAACCACCCACCACACGTTAACCCTTTTTCCTCTGTGCGACCAACCCCGACATCGACCAGCAGCAGACTCTCTCCCAGCGGTCACGACGTCAATTACAAAACTTTTTCTCGTGCGGCTCGTGCCGCAACCCCCGAGCTTCACTTTTTTAAATTTTTTATTTGTTTTTTTTTTTTTAATTCATCATCGAAACTGCACTCTCTTCTACCCTTACAATTTTTCCCCAGAGTTTGCTGTGCGAATATTTAACAATGAACAATGATTTTTTTTTTTATTTTCTCCGAAGAATTCTTATTTGGGAAATTTCGGAATATTTATTGAGAAATTTTTTTCGTCAAATGCGGCGTCGAAGAAAAAAAATTATTGGGACGCAAAAGAGAAAGGGATGAAAAAAAAAAATGAAATTGAAAACGTATTTCTGTACCTGTTCTATGTATTTGCCGGTGGGGGGGGGGGGGGGAGGGGGGACCGAATAAAACCTGGATATTGGAAGTCGACCGTGTGGGATTTTTTTCTTCTTTCTTTTCTTTTATATTCACTCTTTTTTTGAGCGTACAAAAGGTTGGTATATGTATTCGGGGTGCGAAAAGTGTACGACGATGGGGCAATAAAAAAGCCTATCACGGTTTGTCGAGTGAGTTTATATGGAAACAATGAAAATAAAAAATTAAATATTCGTACATCTGTGGTCTCAATATACATATATTCGAAATCGTTGGGCCACCGATTTCATTTTCATCACAGTTGTGAATCGATACATTCGTGTACGTTTGTGCAACCGAAATGATACGAACCTTCGAAACTGAAAAATTCGGTTAATTGCCCCAACGAAACTGTTCCATAAATGTCTGATGAATGAATCTCTGTTGGTCAATTCGATGAGTCGTCGAGGATAGTCGCAAAAAAATTCATTTATCGAATAAAAAATTGGTGAAGAGCGTGTTGGGCACGCACATGATAGGGTTCCATAGGCATAAATTTAAAAAAAAAATGTTTAGTTATTTTATTTTAATATTTGTCGTAAAGTATTTTTGGTACGGTGTTCGTTATAATTTTGATTAAATGTACTAATTGAAAAGTTCATTTTGGAGTTCTTTCACATTTTTTGCATCGATAGTTTAAAAGTTAGAGGGGGGGGGACACTCTGATAACGACTTGGAAAGTAAATATCTCATGACTGAAGGGTTGAAATGGAAAGGTCTCAGGACATTGTTTGTTGCATTTGAGGATATGATTCCGAAAAATTCATTGATACATTCGTTGACAAAAAATACTGCGAAAAAAAAATGCAATCGTTCACGACTCGCTCTCAACGTGATGCGAAACGTTTTTTCTTCGTCCGCCACAAGTGCGAGAGAGACAGCGCTATAGGCGCTCGTTGCGGAGCGACAGAGAACGAGCGAGAAAGGTTTCTTACCGCCTTAACCTCACTCACAAATTCCATGTTTCATCGTTATTCATTCGTGTGACACTTGAGTATGCCATCAAAGTCATAAATTATTCTGCGATAACGATTTTAACAAATTGTCTAAAAAAAAAAAAATCATTACACCTTCGCGACAACGAGTTTAAATGAAGCCGTTGCCATCTTTACAAAAAAAAATGTTCAACCATTTTTTCGGAGCAAATGTCTTGGAAAAAAAAGTTACAATTTTTTCGGAGGAAACGTCTTGAAAAAAAAAAAATTACAATTTTTTCCGGAGCAAATGTCTTAAAAAAAAAGTTACAATTTTTTTCGGAGCAAATGTCTTGAAAAAAAAAAAAATTACAAAGTTTTTCATTTTCTTTTTTGTTTGCAATTATAATTTAGCCAAATATTTTCCACAGCTCGCCGGAATAAACGACGATTGAAAAAAAAAAAAGAGTATTCTGGAGCAGCCAAACACGCGCACGTGCAGCAATTCGACGAATCTCGAGACTCGTACGACAAAATTAAATGCCGACGAAGTGTACAACAAAATATAACTGACCTGTCACAACCGGAAGTCCATCCGTCGAGATCCACGATCTTCTTCGGTTTTCTTCGTGCGAAGGTCAAAATAAAAAAAATAAAAAAATCTTCACGAATCCCACGACGACCAACCGGCGAAAACACACAACACGCGCACACACGCACAACGAGTCACCTTCACGATATATACGATATATCAAATTCTCACAATATCACCGACGGGTCGAAACCTGTTTCAAATCGTTCTCTCTTTCTCAAATCCCCCCAAAAATTATTTTATTCGTCAAACGTCAGCAAAATCGTGAACGGAAGACAACCAACCTCATCCGAACGACAAAAAAAAGGCGAAAAATTCAACGGTGAAAAAAAAAACAAGAAAAAAAAATGAAAATAGAGATTTCTTCCCTCCTTTTTTTCTATTTTATTTATTTATTTTTCTTTTTTTTTTTTTTTCAATGCAGAGACGTTGACGTGGCTGGCGATTCGGACGAAGTCGCGATGCGAATGAATTTTCACGTTTGAGATTCCGTGGCCCGGTGTGTGCGTGTTTTATCGTGTAACAACGTGATAAGCGTTTTTCAAAAGCAATATTTCGTTGAGTTGTAGCGGTGGCATTGGTTGAGATGGTCGCGATAACGACGACTCGGATACGACAGAACAAGGGAAAAAAAAAAAAACGAAAACGATACTCCCACGCCGATAGTGACCGGCTTTTGGTGTCGAGACGTGCGCGTCGCGACTCGACCTGTTCGCCTGCTCGACAGCGCGGTGCTACTGTCAACGACACGCGGACTCGCGGGGGCCCCCACCCCTCCGCCGCCCGCCGCGCCCTCTGCCGCCGCCACCGTCGCTCGTGCCCGTCCGTGAGAGCCCTTCTCCACCGTAGACGCGATCTCGCTTCGTCCCTTTCCGTGTTTCCCGAGAGTCTTCTTCGTTTCTGTCTCCCCCCCCCCCACCACTGCGAACGAACTTCGGGGCGCACGAGTTGTCCCGAATGTTGCCGACGGTGAAATCACACGACCTGCACAGACTTGCACAGACGCTTGCTGCGATGGTGGGGCGCTTGCCGAGAGAGACAGCCGAGCTGCGAAGTTCGTCTCACTTGCTCCTTGTACAGTCGGCTGCAAAATGTTGGGTCCAGATAGAACTGCCTGGTGGGCTTGAGTGTTCTCGTTCGACTGTACGAACAAGGACAGAAGCTCACGACTCGACTGTCTCTCTCGGTGCGGATTGTCGGTGCGAGAGAGCGAGCGAGACAGAGTTATAGGAAGCAGGGAGAGCCACGCGACAGGAAGATCGAGAGAAGAGCGAGAGAGCTACGTGGATCGACGCGACTACCGCGCGTCCTTCGCACGTAACACACACACGCGCATGCGCCCCCCATCACGATGGCTTACTCGTCACACCGGCTGTTCGCACACGAGCACACCTGTTCGACCGACACGTAGGTATAGATGGCGGTGACTAGACACGCAGTGATTGGCCACTCGAGCAGACACGATGACGATAATAAGAAAAAGTGGCTGCCAAGATTTTCGACGTTTTGAGTTTATTTTTTTCTTCTTTTTTTTTTTTTGGGAATTTGTAACGAATTGATAATATCTGATACAAGCTGGTCGGTGGTTGATTGATTACTGTATCTGTGTATTCACGTGATACATGCGTACGCATTGCAAATTTTATTTTGACGTTTTGTTTTCTATTGGAAGAAGCCATTGCAAATTTTCCGCCAACGATTTATAAACCTTAGATGGTGGTAATATTATTTTCGGCACATTAAAAGATGAATACTGAGTCACTCGTTACTGGGTCCGTCCGTCCGTCTGTATGTCACAGGCCTCCCATTCTCTCAGTTATGGACCGATTGAGATGAAATTTGGTACACAGACGTAGATCGGTCACCTAAAAACAGAAATGACAACATAAAAAAAAATGTTTCTGACCCCCTCCCGCAAATTAAACCGTGTTCACGAATTTTTTTTTTGCTCACACCATTGAGTGGGATATCTTTGGATAGGTCTCTTCAAATGCAACAAATAATTCCCTGAGATCTTTCCATTTCAACCCTTCAGTCATGAGATATTTGCTTTCAAAGTCGTTATCAGAGTGTCCCCCCCCTCCAACTTTTTAACTATCGATGCAAAAAATGTGAAAAAATTCCGAAATGTAGCTTTTAATTAGTACATTTAATCAAAATTATAACGAACACTGTAGCAAAAATAGTTTACGAAAAATATAAAAATAATTAACTAAAATTTTTTTTTCAAAATTTACGCCTACGGAACCCTATCATGTGCGTGCCCAACACGCTCTTGACCAATTTTTTGTTTACCGAAGTATATTTTTTTTTTCGTAGCTGGCACAATTGTAATTTTTATATTCATTTTTCGTGTTCTTTTCTATTTCCAGTCGTTTTAATTCGTCGATGCTGCGGCAGACGGATTTCTTCGATGACCCTGCAGTTCCGGTCTGGCCGGTGCTGCGCGGTTCGGAAATCCCCGGACGGAATGAGATCTCACGGTGAATGATAATATCGCGGATCGCGGGAGAGAGTGGGCGATTTTACCCACGCCCGCGGGATTTTTTTTCTTTCTTCCTTCCTTCCTTTTTTTTGCCATTCACCGGATCCCCCGTGGATACGGTTTGCCGTTGCTCCGCCACACGGTAAGCGCTAATAACTCTCGCTCTCGTGCGTTATTCTCGCGGGCGTGAGGTAATTGCAATCAGCAGTTAATTACAAAGAGATGCGCACTTCCGGTGTCACGGTTGAAACCATCAACGAGTCAAACTCGCGATAGTTTCAACCTTTTTTTTTTTTTTTGTTTTGTTTTTCGTCGCGAGTCTTGCACGAGATATTACAGCTGACGAGATAATTACAGTCTTATGAAACTTTCCGTAATATTGAATTTCGTTTCTACATATTTATTTTTCACGATCGAACAATGATATTGATGATGGTGACTTGACGATGACCAAACGCGCCTTTTCGACATTAAAGCATGAATGAAAAATTGGTCAAGAGCGTGTTGGACACGCACATGCGATAGGGTTCCGTAGGCGTAGATTTTGAAAAAAAAAATTTAGTTAGTTATTCTCATATTTTTCGTAAACTATTTTTGCTACAGTGTTCGTTATAATTTTTATTAAATGTACTAATTAAAAGCTACATTTTGGAATTTTTTCACATTTTTTGCATCGATAGTTCAAAAGTTAGAGGGGGGGACACTCTGATAACAACTTGGAAAGCAAATATCTCATGACTGAAGGGTTGAAATGGAAAGGTCTCAGGACATTATTTGTTGCATTTGAGGAGACCTATCCATTAATATCTCACTCAATGGTGTGAGCAAAAAAACAAAATTTCGTGAACACTGTTTAATTTGCGGGAGGAGGGTCAAAAACATTTTTTTATGTTGACATTTCTGTTTTTAGGTCACCGATCAGCTCTTTTATTCCACATAATGCGTTTCAATAACGGATTTTTTTTTTCCGTAAAAAAAAGTTTATCAGTGGTGCTCATCGGTTTCCACTTTCACGAAATCGAGTCCCCTACTTCGGGATTTGGCATTTATCGTCTATATGATCTATATATCTATATATAGACTATATATGTCCAGTCCTGTATTATAGTTTATATATAGACTATATATAAAATATTTTACATGGTCCCTTACGGAAATCCGAGTCGTGCTGTATCGTTTCGAACGAATCGAAACGACGTGTAAGTACAAATGGCAAAGTTTTGCTGGATTATTGCATTTCGAGTGTAGAATAATCGTGCATGAAGCGTATATACGGTTTATCGCAGTCGACGCGTCCGCCTCCATTGCTATGCGGAATATCGAGTGCGGCCCGTACGTAGACTCGCGCGAGAGGATTACGAGAGACGCGGGCCGCAGCTACAGCGGCTATCGATTCACGTCGTGATGATAAATTATATATGAAAAAAAGTCGTTTCGGAAAGACTCGCGGGTGTGTGCGCAGAAGCGCACACAGGTACCGGCATGCGGCCAGTGAAACGTCGTCGATCCCTCGGGTTTGGCAAGTCGGACACGGGTTGCCACGGGGGACGCTTCGAACTTGCGTGAAATTACGTCCAAGCCCCCCTCCCTCCACCCCCTACCCCCTAAACTCGATCGTCATCGATACACATGCAAAATAAATTCCAATTCTTTGAATATGCAAATTAGAATTCGAGTTCAGAAAAATTGCAACGAACAATTCGGATAACTATAATATTACGATTGATGACCCCAAAAACGGAAATAATGTTTTTGGGTCATCGATCTACGTCCGTGTAACAAATTTCATTTTAACAGGTACATCAATGAGAGAACGAAAGGGCTGTGACATTCAGACAGACGGACAGAGTGGAACCATAAGAGTTACTCGTTATTTACAGCACCCTAAAAAAAGTACCTCTCGCTAAAACGTTAGGGTACAGGTTTTTTTTTCTTTTTTTTTTTTCCCAATATGGTGAGACAGGAATTTTTTACATATGAGTAGCTTTTCACCTGCCGCGACCGTAGTGAAACGGCTGACAGGGCTCTGAGTTAAATAAATATATATATTTGTATTGATGGGCGCCAATTAGTTTTTATAAAACTAATAAATCAATATTTTCAATTATCTTACTTTATATTTTCGTATACAAGCTCAGGGGGATTCGATTGAAGGACCCTTTCGCGGAAGCCAGAGAGGATATAGAAAAAAGTTTTACAAAAGATACAAGTACTTGCTCGGAATCCTCGTTTATTAATAATTTCGTCCTTCCAATTATCAACAAAACCTTTGACTTTCCTTTGACAAATCCGGTTACAAAATCGGTGGATCGCCGAGCCGCTTCTTTCGTATTCGAAAAAAAAACGTAAAATAGCTTACTTGACAAACTTTGTCGAAATCTGCAGTCGGTAATCAGGCACAGATCGCGGCGACAGTTGTCGATACGTGTTTCTTATAATTCCACGTTCGATGTTCGCGTATAGTAAATTCGACGCGTCGACGTCGAGAAACGGAAGATCTGACTTTCCTATCACAATGGACACTCGAGGCAATTTTAATGTTCGATCCATGAACTATTAATATAGATTAATAGATAGATTCTAGAACTATTAATATAGAAATAGATAAATTCACTATAAAAATAAGGCCAATGACGCTGAAATTCATCGCGCTTCGTTCGTTCACGTTCGATCCTGAACTTTGAATGCACTATCTAAAGACCAACGACTGTGAAATTTATATCGTGCTTTGTTTGTGAAGTCGTGAACGAATGCAAGGTTATATTGAATTATGGAACGATATTTCATGGAACTCGATGTTTCCCCGCGCATGGAAAAACATTGAACGTGATGTACCGTACAGTTCTGGACAGTGATCCGCGCACCGCAGAAGCGTTGCGGAAAACATCGAGCCGGAATATGCGAGAAGTCAGACAGATATGAGATGAGGGCACAAGGGGCTGCGCGCCATCTTCGTCCGTGCTGCGGGTAAATAACGTTTCGATAATAGATATTGCTCAAGTTTGCGCGGACGCGACGTTACGGAAGGATACATCCTCTCCTGGCTGGCTTTGGTGCAGCGATATAATGCATACACGCGCGAGATCGCTGCGCAGTCGTGAAACGTCTGAAAGTGGCGCAAGCCGGGGAAAATAACATTACCGGGGTAGCTCACCTGGGAAATTGAGAGCGTTTTCTCTCGCTAACCCCGCGGCAACTTGATAAATGTGTTAAGAGCAACTCGGGAGAGGGCTGGGATCTCTCGCGCAATTAACTCGGCTGTAAACGTTTGAGTTTGAAAAATCATGAATTACGTGGGCACATTGTATCTCACGGAGAGTATGGGATATATACGAATTTACGAAAGGGCAAATATCCTTCGAATGGGCCAATTATTGACGATGATAATGTTGTGGAATATGAAAAATCCATAGCATCGAGTTTTACGGGTTACGGTCGAAATCCAGAAAGAGCAATGACTAGAAAGGTAAAAATCTCGAACGGGCAATGCTTCGAATGACAATGTCCTGAACGGTAAAAATTTCGAATGAGATTCGTAGCGAACGTACAATATGCCGAACGCCTTTTCAACGCGGTTTTCAACATTTCCCGACTTTCGTGCTTTCCCACGCGTAAACTATCAAAGTTTATGTGGCAAATCGCCTCATAGACGATCGACTCACGAATGTGTACGTGTACACACTCGCGACTGACAAAATAGTCGGCGTTTTCATCATCTTGAGTGCCGGTAACTCGTTTTTACTCGACACTGAAGTATTGGCATCGATGTTATGTTAAACAGAGCCAATGTAAATCCGCGATAAAGACCGGTGATTATCGATGATTCATTGGTCGTTAACCAAGGGCAATAAATTACAACGAAAACAGACGCGTGCGACGGTAACACGAAGCGCGCCTTCGTGGTTGACGCACGCCAAACGAAAACAACAAAAAAAAAAAAAAACAACAATTCTCATCCGTATTAGGTTTGCGCGCGTGCGCGACGGGTTCTCCGGACCGAAAGAAGAGACCCAGACGCTTGGCATCGGAAAATGATCTACGACACGAGGGGGTTGACTCTTTCTTCAGCGTGATGTGCACGCGCGCGAGTGGGAGCGTTTTTTTTTTTTTTTTTTTTTTTTTTGCGGCGAAGGAGCATGCATGGTTATCTAGGTTGCCTTGACTCTCGGCTTCGCGCGAATTCGATCTTTAGCTCGCGAAGAAGTGTCGCGGCAAAAAGTCGTCGACCGACGAGGAGGAACTTTACTCGAGGTCGTTCATCGCCTCGGGCCGAGACTTTTCCAGGGATCAACAACATCGGGGTTTTTGCCATTCTCATTTGTCGCTACATTCGTCTCCCGGAAAATCCATTCAGCTACCTCTATCGTCACACAGTTGAACTATTCGCGATGCTTCGACGCGGCGTTCACGCGCATGCGCTTCGATAAATCGTCCGTTAAAATTGACCGGCGATATTTATGCGATATATATGCATCCTACATTTTTCTCGAACCTGAATATAACCCTCGGTCTGCACAAAGTCCTGGTGGACGAGAGATTTTTGGGTTGGGCTCGAAATTCGGAACGAGTAATGTTGGGAAAAGCTAAAATACAATGTAGTCTCCGACTTTCGAGCTTCCCCACGCGTAAACTATCAATGTTAGATATATGCCATCGTAAACTTTTTTGCAGGAAATTTGATTCTCTACAACATTGTTCATTTAAACTTTTGGTCCATATAGCGTCGTTCAGCCAGCGTTTGGACGGAAAGATAAAAATATATTCATTGATTCACTGAATTTTTATCTTCCTGTCCAAACGCCGGCTCAACAACGCTATATAGACCAAAAGTTTGCATGAACAATGTTGCAGAGAATTGAATTTTCTAAAAAAAAGTCCGCGACAGCGTATATCTAACATTGATAGTTTACGCGTGAGCAAGCTCGAAAGTCGGACGTTGTAGTCTCGCGGCCGGCGGACGAGGTACGCAACTATACCTATATATATACGGTTTCCGAAACTTGACAATTCCGAGCATTGTCGTTCCAAACAATGCGCGTTCCGAATTTTGGCTCGTCCGATAAAAATAATTGTAGTAAAAAATAATCGCAAATGTGGAATAAGTTATGATTTGTACGATGTAGGTCGAGACCCGTCTGAAAATTGTATCAGGCTTGTTTTGGGTTTGGCAGAGGTTATTACAATCATTAACAATGGTGAACATTCGAGTTTCACGTTCTTCTGCTCGTTCGTTTCCCCTTTAGACCCGCGAAGCGGTTGACCCGAAAATCCAACGACATTCGCAAACCGTGCACGATGCAACGAAAGTACTCCGAGAGTACTCGAGAGCGTCGAGGTAACACATCGATGAACGCGTTTCACCGTGAACGAACAAGCACAGAGAATTTTCCCGGTCCAGGAAATCTCGCGAGTATCCCATTGACACCTCTCTTTCCGCCATTCCCGGTTCTCCTCATTCCATCCGTTTTTCCCCCGACCCCGCTCTCAAAAGCCAATAAGTCGATGTTCCAATTCGCGTTTCAACACGGCGGTGTGCGAGTGCATGTCGCGACGACGATCGTACAGAAATACACGGTATTAACGACGAGCTATGTATGGCGCACACGATCGAATGGAGTTTTACGCGTCGGTCTCTCTTGCTCGCGGCGTGATTTCAACGAGAGGCAATGAGGAGAAACGAGAACGAAGCATGGGAAGTCCATCGAGCACGCAAATTGTTTTAAAGAGTCGTACATATACGTGTGTCTGTATAAACATATACAATATTTATATGTAAGGCCATAAAAAGTCGCACATTTTCGTTTTTTACAAATGCAAATACGTCAAATCCTGCCTAAGATACAGCCATTTGAATGGAAAAATAACAAAAAAGTTAATTAACGAGAAAAACGTCAGAAATTTTTAAAAAAATTCGGCACTCGACGAATTAATTGCAATAAAAAAAAATCAATTTTTAAAAATTAATTGTGAACATTTTTTTTTACTGGCTGAAGTGATGCGGAATGCCTCATATATGCATGTACGTAAATGAATAAACCGAATTTATACCATCATTCCCCGCAGATCCATTCTCCGCGTGGCAATACACAATAAATTCGTCAAACAATTCACAAGTTTCCGTTTAACACGTTTCGGTGTCTTCGGAACGATAAATCATCAGCCTTCAATGTTATTCGTAAGACTTGCAATGATCTTTTGAGATTATTTATCGTACCAGCGATTGCATTATTCATTTCTGGTTTTGAAAACGCATTCAAGGATGTATCACACATGTGTCAAAAATATCGAGAAAATTGTGAAATTTTCACAGGTTTCAAATTTTCAACTTTTGTCATGCCGAAAAGAAATTGAAAAATTTCAAAACGATCAATCCACTCGCTGAAAATGTATATCTGTATAAAAGTTAACGTGCATTTTTGTGGGAAATACGTACGTTAACTACACGTACGCGTGTTAACAATGCGGAAGAATAATATTCGTTGAGCTGGGTGAAATAACAAAAACAGAACGTGATTTTAGTCTCGATCTCGTTTCCTTGTCTCACTGTTTCGTTGAGTTATAAGTAATATTGATCAAACACTACCGCAATCGAAGGACGCACGTGTGCGACGCTCGCATTGTCGTGCGTTGCGACACGGCGCGACGTCGGAAATCGAATGGCGGATACTGAAAATGGAATTTCGTGCGACCGATTACGCAATAACTGTACGGTAAACCAATTTTAAAGGTTATTATCATGTTTCATATAGTAACGTCTTGAGCCGCCTGACTTTGATAACAAGTATCTCGACCTTGGAAACAGCACGCGGGGGCCATATGGACCCCGCCGCTCATATAAAAATGCGATACTAAAGTAACAGGTGACTTTGTGGATTCGAAACTTTATTCAGAATCAATCCTTACTGCCGTATTATATTTTGAAAATGATAAATTTTTATTTTCACGCGGTCAATAATCAATCAATCAAACGTTGTAAAAAGAAATTAATAAGTTGCTACGTAGACTGTTTATTATAATATATATATATTTTTTGTCACATATTTTTCATATTTATTTATGTTTGCTGCGATATAAAGAGGCTATACTTATTTTTGTCATGATGAAATTGAGTGAAAAAAAAATTGGTCAAGAACGTGTTATAGGGTTCCGTAGGCATAAATTTTGAAAAAAAAAATGTTTAGTTAGTTATTTTTATATTTTTCGTAAACTATTTTTGCTACAGTGTTCGTTATAATTTTGATTGAATGTCCTAATCAAAAGCTACAATTTGGAATTTTTTCACATTTTTTGCATCGATAGTTTAAAAGTTAGAGGGGGGGGGGGGACTCTGATAACGACTCTGAAAGCAAATATCTCATGACTGAAGGGTTGAAATGGAAAGGTCTCAGGACATTATTTGTTGCATTTGAGCAGACCCATCCAAAGATATCTCACTCAATGGTGTGAGCAAAAAAAAAATTTCGTGAACACTGTTTAATTTGCGGGAGGGGGGTCAAAAACATTTTTTTTTATATTGTAATTTCTGTTTTTAGGTGACCGATCTACGTCTGTGTACCAAATTTCATCTCAATCGGTCCATAACTGAGAGAATGGGAGGCCTGTGACATAAAGACGGACGGACGGACGGACTTGGCGAAACCATAAGGGTTCCTAGATTTCTACGGAACCCCAATAAATATAAAATTCGACTGAATATGTTAGTGTTAGATGTCGAATAACTATGCAATTTCAAAGATAACAAGAATGAGCAGTCGAAGATTGTGGGGCCCCCTGTGGGGGGCCGAGCGCCGTGGCTCTCGGAAAAACGAGCCGAGCGCCAGGCGAGTTCGGACTGTGGCGAGGTGGGACGCCCGAACCTCACCGGGGCGACCGATATTCCGTGGCGTGATGGTGCCACGTTGGGTCGCCACCAGCCGACTCAGAAAATTAAGTCCCTAAAGTTTCCAAACGCAATAACAAAACATTTTTTTTTTTTTATTTTTCAATTCTCTCCACCCAAAATTCAAAGATGGCCGTGTTGTGGGGACGACGCGAGCGAGGGGAAGGTCGTCAGAGGTCGTCCGCGCGATCGTCGGTAGGGCTATTACAAAGAAACAATGTTCGAGTTCGGCTGCGCGAATGCGCAAACAGATCGGCTTCGGTAAGGCTCGCGATAAACGAAGACGGAAGACACAAAGGTCGAAACTTACGACACGGAGATCCCGAGTCGATGCCGACGTAGGATGGAATGGGGTGACGAGGATTATTCAGGGGGGCGCGAACGCTGTAGCGCAACACGGTCAACGGAAGCTCTGGCGGGTGCTATCTTTGATGGTTATTATTTTTTTGTTTTGTTTTTATTTTTTTTTTCTTCCATCGGTTGTATATTCGTGGCTCAGGGCATCATAGACCCACGTTCGTAGATTCGTCGTCAGTCTTCGCATCGTCGTCAACGATTTAGCATCGCCGGTTTCTTCGCTCGTGTGACATTGATCACTCTTCGAGGGTTCAGTGTTTATGGATTATAATAACGTGACGATTAACGCGTGATTATGGGGAAATTGCAGAAACTTCGGTAAGTCAATGTTTTTTTTTTTTGTGGTTTGTTTTTTTTTTTTTTAACCCTTTTTGTGTAATTACAATTTTTCAAAAATTGAACAAAAATTAGAAAGAAAAAAAAACAAAAATTGTGGCTGCCATGATTATAATTGTAAAAAAATGGAGAAGGAGAATTTGTGGAAATCGTGAACAAAATCGTGGGCATAATGAGTTGTTATCGTTGATATCTGACGGTCGATCCGGAGTGTTTCGAATTGCTATATATATATATATATATATATATATATATATATATATATATATATATATATATATATATATATATATATACACATATATATGTACATATAATTTATTTATCAATGTCACCGGTGAACATTTATTTATTTTATGTTATTTCATAAAATAAATAAATGCGATGGTTGTTCTGTGTTCTATCGAATATATCGTACCGTCGAATGGAAATTAATTCGAAAAATCATTTTCTCGTTTGTTTGTAAACAAGGAATCAGAGGCGACAATCACCGGTTCCCTACAGCTGCTCGGTTTGCATGTACACGAGCAGCCGATTTTACAACATTGTGCGTCACGAGTATCGAATTCACTCGGCGATGAGAACACCTCGAAAATGCTGCGGTAAGTAATCTCAAAGTTTTTTCGTTCCACCTAAAAACGCGATTTCGATATTCGCATTAACTTTATTTCATTCACGAATTATTTTATCCACGAATTAATTTTATTTCGCGAATTCGATTTAATTTTATTTATTCACGATTGCGGCACGAATGGTTCAGAATTTTCACGGTTTCGATAATTTCGACCGTTTTGGGGAAATGCCGTATATTTTATTCTTAGGGTCCCTTATTACCTTCAAAGGATAAAAAACGGAACCCTTGTAAAATCACTCGCGTGTCTGTCCGTCTGTCCGTCGGTCACAGCCGATTTTTTCAAAAAACAATTCGATGTACAAACTTGAAACTTAGCATAGTATATAATACATCTCGTGAACCCACATATTTTGCTCTAGTTAACACTTACAAATATTTATATAAAACTTGAAGAGGGGGCAAATGAGGTAATTAAAAAAAAATTCCTTTCATATATCATGTGGGGAATCATTTGAGAAGGCTTTTTGTACGAAATACAAAAATATTTTTTTCATAGTTTTGAAGAACATTTAAGAAGATATGTTGAAGAATATGCGAAAATAGAGCATCCTCCCCCCCCCCCGCCCGCTTACTTCCGAAACTGATGGTCCTGAAATTTGACGAAAATCAGAGAAAATACTCCATACTTGAAATTTACCAAAAAATTATAACTTTCGGGATTATAACGTCTTACTTGAAGTTTACCAAAAAATTAATTATTTGTTCTTAACTATCTCGCAATTATAAATAATTATTTGAGACGCAAGTCTTAAATAATTATTTACAATTAATAACAACAATATTACTAGAATTTCACCGCAAAATTAATTTTGTTTTTCAACCATCTCGCAATTGTAAATAATTATTCGAGACCCAAGTCTTAAATAATTATTTACAAATGGGAGATAGTTAAAAAACAAAATTAATTTCGTTGATTAATTTTGTTTTTTAACTATCTCGCAATTGTAAACAATTATTTCAAACTTGCGTTTCAAATAATTATTTACAATTGCGTGATAGTTAAAAAACAAAAAAAAAAAAATTTCCGGTGAACTTCAAGTAGAGATTTTCAAAAAATAAATTTGTGGAGCTCGGGTTGAACAAACATGCTTCGACGATAATTTTACGCACGTATACGACTGTAACTTACGATATCTGCGTGTGTAAAAGTTTTGGTAATTAAATCGGAGCGCGTGCGCCGAAATCTTGTGGCAGATAAAAAAAAAACCGAACACACAAGTCGTATCGATTTTTCAGTGGGTATCAATGTTTTTGTTTATATGCTTCTCGAATTGCAACGCTGCACGCGCGCGCGGAACGTTCGACGACGAGCTGGGCCCGTTGTCGAACCTCCCCCTCACCTCCCCCCGGCCCCACTTGCCACCCTTCGACCTCTGCGCCGCTTATGTTTTTGTCAGCCGCGACCGTTCGTAACACAACAGAAGTACCCGGAGCTCGGCTTGTGGACACTTTGGCCCTTAGCCCGCTCGGCCCCGTCTTCAATCAAAGTTATCTCGTTTGTGGAAAACTCGGTAGACACGCGGGAGCTTCGCGGAATAAGATCTTTCTGAATTATTATTTTTTATTATTTTTTTTTTTCATTTAACCCTCGGGGAGCAGGAACGTTGAGACTCTTTGTAGCTTTCCCTGCCACCTGCGGCTCGCGAACGTGAAAACGCTTTGCCAACGAAATTCACGGAAAAACTAACTTTGACGTATTTCTTTTTTAATTAAATTTTTTTTGTTTGTTTGTCGTATTTGTGTTTTTTTTTCTTCATATTTTGCATCAAAAAGTTGAAGACTCGTTTTCGTCTCCGTGGATTGAGATATTTCTTTTTATTGAAAATAATTTATAGGAATTTTTTTCTTCGTATACTTGTGATTAAAAAAAATACTTTGATGAGGATAATTGCAAATTACGATCGAATTATGCAAAAGCATATGGTTAAAGGTATTTCGATTACTGCTTACTCGGCGACGTGGAGTTAGTTTGTCAAAGGTTTGTAATTTTGTTTTGTTTTGATTGACTATTATTCGAACCTACATATATTGATACAGTTCGATTCAGGTGTTCCCGATAAAATCATAATCGTCCTCCGGTGACGTTTGTTTGCATGATAATTCTGAAAGACAAATTCAATGCGAGCCACAGTCGGATGTTGTATAAATAATATAAAATTCTATGTTAAATTTTAATTACAATTAAATCGATCATCAATTAATTGATACAATACCACATCACTCCAGCCAGTAAAAAAAAATTTGCATAAATCATTTTATCGAAATATATTCACCGAGTGCCGAATTTAAAAAAAAAATTCTGACCTTCCTCGTTAATTGACTTTTTTTTTAATTTTTCCATTCAAATGGCTGTATCTTAGGCAGTATTTGACGTATTTACGTTCGTAAAAAACGAAAATATGCGTCTTGTTATGGCCTTCCAGAAAAAAAATTAATTTAGATTTTATCGAGCAAGTTGAACGTCCGTTTCAGGGTAAAATATGCGAACATTTTTTTTTTATCTCAAAAAATGCACTCGTTATTTTAGTTTCCAAAATTTCCCCAAATTCTGAACACGAAAAAAAGAATTTTTGGTATTTTTTATATCGTAGGATTGGTCATCGGTATAATGCGTAATTTTACCGATTTTTTCAATAGATTTTTTTCAGTTTGAATTTTTTTTTCATGTGCTCCAGTCGCTTTACGCGATTCAACAAGCAATGATTATCATTAATTTCCCTTTCAAGAAGGCTTCTGAACTCGCGAATGTCTTCTGAATTGAATGGAAAAATTAATTTAAAAAAGTTAATTAATGAAAAAAATGTCAAATTAAAAAAAAAAAAAATCCGGCACTCGGTAAATATATTTCAATAAAATAACGCAATTTTGTGAAATTATTCGTGAACATTTTTTTCACTGTCTGAAGTGATGTGGAATGCCTCGTATACACAAATTCTTATGGACATGTTTGAACAATCTTCTTTCAAACCCACAGATGTATTGTTCGAGACAAAAGGCGAGTATTATCTGCACTGCGAGGAGTATCATCCGGATTCTCGACCGTCGAATATAATGTCGAGAAACTTGTACAAGATACTTCCGGAATTCACGGATTGCCAATCGCCCATCAAGACCGAACGTGTAACGTTCGAGTCCAAACCAACATTCCACGAGGTTCGTTACTCGCTGCGAAGCCGCGTCAGATCGACGATCATCCCGAACGAGGTAAAAGCCGAACTCGCCGAAGAATCGAACTCAAAATCGATTAAATCGGCTTGCGAAAGCGATGTCGAGCATCCGTCGTCATCGAATATCTCGGATTTGCCTTCGTGTTACGAAAGCGATATTGATCATCCGTGGATGGCGAATTTCTCGGATTTGCTACAATGTTCGGGTTACGAAACGATGGAGTCGTGCAACTTGACGTCGGATAACACCGATGAAAGTTTCGATTCGAAAAAATCGTACTGCGTGAAACGCGAAGAATGCAAAACATTGCTTGACGAGAGGATTTTGCGTCTTGACGACGCAGACGAAAAACCGATCGTCCAGTTCGACGAAAAACCGATCGTCCAGTCCGACGAAAAACCGATCGTGGGGTCAAACGAAAAACCGATTGTAGGGTCAAACGAAAATCCGATCTTCCAGTCAAACGACAAACCGATCGTCGACTCAAAAGACAAACCGATCGTCCAGTCGAACGACAAACCGATCGTCCAGCCAAACGAAAAACCGATCGTCCAGTCAATCGACGAACAGATCGTTCAGTCAAACGAAATACCGATCTTCCAGTCAAACGAAAAACCGATCGTCCAATCGAACGAAAGCTTACCCATTGAGTTCTCTAAGAACGAAGCGATCATCGCAAATCGCGAAGAAACCTCTTTCGTCGCAATAAATAAAAAAAACTTCGACGAATCGAAAGTGACAAAAATCGATCAACCAAGCAACGAAGGAAATAAAATTTCCAACGAATCCCCGGACCTCTCGGATGAAAACGTATTCACCGAGAAAAAACATTTAACCGATTCAAACCAAATCCACGTGAATGAAAAAAATCTAACGGCGGATGACAGAACGTTCGAGAATTTTTGCTCGTCCATGACCGCCTCAAAGTTCGCGCACTCTCACTTGCCGCCGAAGAAACGAATATTGTTGAGTCTCGGATTTGCGAATCGCGACAACATCGCCAAACCGATTAATTCGATCGGCGATCGTCTTGGCCCGGCAAAATTGCTCAAACTCGACGATAAACCAACGAAGAAGAAGAAACAACGTTTGTCAAAGAAAACTAACAGTCGTGCGGCGCGAAAAACACTGGCGCTTGCGCGTTACTCATCGCCCACGCACGACGCGGAAAACGTTCCGCCGATCAGCGCGAAGGCTCGAAAACAAATGTTTACCGGATTGAAGGTGGATCTTCGCGCCGATGGAAGATTCACCTGGGACGAACTCACGAGATCAATGCGCGAACGTTTGAGACTAATCGACTTTGAAAGTTTCAAAACTATTTCGCGATGAGATGTATTTTTTTTTTTTTTTTTTTTTTTTTTTTTTTCAGCCTCGTTTGCGATGAGATGTTGGAACGTGGAAAGGGGACGTTGTTTGATAAAGGTCGCTTGTTTAAAGGTGTCGAGGCAGGGCCTTCGCACTCGGCTCAGCCGGAAAGAGATTTAAAAAAAAAAAAAAAAACCAAATTCACGACTTTTTATAATGAAATGCTATTGCTATAGATGATACGCATCTAGACGTAATGAAATTTTTATCCACTGACTGATAATGCTTTTTTTTCACGAAATCGTACTTATATCAATTTATTTTGTCTCGTAATTTTTTTTTTGTCGTTCTTTTTACTAGAACCATAGCGTTATGTCCTGAATGATCATGCTCGTAGATTTTAATTTAACTTAGTCTGTAAAGCTAAGAAGCTTCAGCACCTTTACTCTGTAAGCAAGGCTCACTTTTGTCTGGTGCTTCGAAAAGTACTTCAAAGTGGTTTAAACCATTTCGCAAAATTCATGAAATTCTATCAGCTATTCGGGTATGAGGATCGATCATTATGTTTCTGAAACAATAATTTGTTTTAGGAAATTTAATCATATGGATAAAGGGGCACGACACAAGTTTGACACTTGGGCAAGGGACGAGTGACCCACGTTTAGAGACTAAGGGTCGAGTCGCATGTATCTTATTTATCCAGCTAATGGAATAAGACGTTTTTTTACGCCTAGCTTTTCAAGCTTATCGATAATGTATTGAATAATGAAAAAAAAGTCCATCGTGTTAACGACGATAACGCACGTTCGAAAAATCACGTGAAAACAAGATCTATACTGATTTTTTTTTTAATCCAATTCTTTATACTCGAATAATAATTATAATAATATCGATAATAATAATTATTATCCTACAGAATGAATATTATTGTTTTTTGATTATTTTTTATCCAAATCTTCAGTCCTTCGAGAATAACTTTCAACCGTTATAGCACTTTAATTCAGCCACGCGGAATTTTGTGCACTCGGATTACGAACAATCAACGTTATTACGAACTATTCGTCGGTTGATACGAACATGACGTTTGTTCTCCACCGGATTATATACTGTCGTCCAACTCGAGGAAACTACCGTTCGCTATTATTACACCGAGCACGCGTGTTAGTTGTTTTGCAACCCGCAGGACCTCGTCGAGATGCGGCCATAAATCAGCGGTTGGTTCCAGTCTCTTGTAGTCCCCTCATCTCCCCCCCCCCTCCCCCCGCCCCGCAAAAGCTCACAACTTCGGAACACCATGAATTTAACATTCAAATTCAAAATTGAAACGTACAATTTCAAAAGTTACACATTGCACGAGCATTCCCAACGGAAATTACACATTTTTTTCGGATGAGAAATTGTAACGATGCAATTTCGATAGATTACTTTTATCCGTTTTTTGTTCCAGTAAGATCTGCGGGTTCTCGGTGGACCGGCTGATCTGAGGAAACAAGACAAAAAACAGAATTTTTTGTTGAAAAGTATTTATCAGTTGAAGACCCTCGTTAAGAGAGTTCCTCGTCAGATTTTCATAAAACTTGACATACTTATAGGTATTGATAAGAAAAAGGTTCAGTTAAATTTTTATGGCTTTCCGGAGCGTGAGAAAAAATATATCAACACTTTTATTTTCACACGTTTAACATGGAGCCTTATGGAAAATCACGCTCAATTTGATATAATACAAAAAGTCCTCGTCAGATTTTAATGAAAACACTTAAACTGCAAGTTGAATATTCAGAGAACATTTTGGGCACTTGTAGGTAGAGATCAGGAGACTGTGATGATAATAATAAGCAAATAAACATTGGGAAAATACAGTTTATATCAGGAGTTGGTCGTGATCCAGTAAACATTGACAACGTTGCGCGTTTGTTTCCCATCTTCTCTCTCTCTCTCTCTCTCTCTCTCTTTGATCGACATCATAACACGCGACGTTGCCACATCAAAGTACTACGTACCTCAATCAGGAGATGGTATATCTTAGGCTTGCTTTGACTGTCACAGTATCTAGGATACTACCTCAATTGATATCAAACGTCGGAATTATATGATTTTTCGAAAGTTATAAAAAATATGAAAAGTCATACATTGTACGAGCGATCACAACGGAAATGGAAAAATTGTCGAGATAAAAAACTACAAGAATGCAAAGTCGTGATCGAATTATTATTATCCGTCACAACGATTTTTTTCTTTTTTTTACAAAGAGCTCGCGTTTCATTATCGCAACTCGATTATTCGTTATGTGTTTCAACGTTTGGCACCATTGAAAATAATACATCCGTGGGAATGCGTTCTTCGGGGATACACCTATAACCGAATTGCAATCCGACAGAATTGTGCGATATAACAGGATTAAATTGCAATTTTCGCGCTTTCATCAGTCGAGATACACACACACATATATATATATAATATATGTATATGTATATTTTTTGCTTCGAAATTCACGCTCTCACGTGTATTCCGTTATCGGATAATAATCGTGTATGGGGAATGGGATATTCCGCAAAGCCAATGCATGTAATGTCGGAAAATCCACGGGCTCAGCCGTTAAGCGGATGAATCGACGCCCCGCTCCGTTAACATATTCAATTGAATTCGTCCGGCCGTATCACGGGCGCTCTGGGTATTAAAATTCTGGACCAAAAACTATATATATTCTGGATCACACGAATAGCATACGTTTTCGGGCTATCAGGAATCATTCAACTTTTTTTCATTTTTTATTTCAACTCTTCTCATATTTCGGAAAATTTGACATTACATTTTTTCTCAAATTAAATAATTTTTTTGCACAATTTTTCGTTATTCTTTCATTGGCATGTGGGATCGGGCAGATTAACTGTACAGTTGGAATGCGAAAAAAACAACATTATGACAATTATCACCAATGCAGTCTTGTTCTATTTTTTTTTCCATTTTTTCTAAAATTAAAAAAGCTTCATTTCAGTTCTTGCATTAAATCAGAAAAATCGTGTTGGTTAAATTTTTTTGGAAAGGAAAAGTTAGAGTGCAGTAAAGTTTGGAGTGTTTGCATATCCATTCGTGCGCAATTGTGTCACGCCGAATTCGTGATAAACTGTAATTACCGAAATTTGTTTCACAGAAGCTCGCAAGCTAATTGTTCTCGAACCAATGACATATATAATTATATTTATGACACGCTGTGCGTAAAATGTGGTTTTTACTTTTACTCTCAGTTCGTTTGCGTCAAACCACATTTGCACACCTTGCGACATAAAAATTTGTAGGACACTCGTGCGAAAAACATTTTTCGGACTAGTATCATAATATACTACAGTCCGACCTCGAAATAAGAGACTCGACAATAAGAGACTTTTCTAAGTTTCCCACTCGAGCGCTTCCCCTACTCCGACTCGAACTCCGAGCTCAAGGATTCCGTGCGCGGACCTGTGATTAAGAGACTAGCCTGGGACAGATTATTCGGGCAAAATAGAGTGAACGTGTAGTGTAAATTGATGTGTGCATGCGTGCGTGAGTATGTGTGTGTACGTGTGTGAATGTAACACAAAATCTACAAGTTTATTGGAGTAAGTCATTTTATGATTTAGACACAGAAGTACAAAATAATATTCAATAGTATATTAACGTCGCGCAGTCGAAAAAGTTTCTGCATAGGCGAGGTGAATGCCACTAACAATAAGCTGGATCTCGTTCGCGCGAGTCTCTTGTTGAGAGGATCGCATGCGGAAAAGAGTGAGAGAGACGGAAAGAGGTAGCGCGCGCCTGGTGGGGGTATGTCATTTCCGAGAAAAACTCTTCCCCTTGGGGCCTTTTGGTCTCTTATTCCGAGGTCGGACTGTATTTTTTATCACAGCGGTCATCCAGCTGTCTGATAGATGGATGTTTGTGGGAGGGGTGAATATGTATGGAAGTCGGTCATCGTGAATTCCACGAGTTGCCATGACGCCACGGGGGATATAAGTTTTATAGCCGTGGTGTGTGCGTTACGAAGTCGATGACGCCGGAGGGTGAAAGAGCGTACGGCAAGCGGCCAGATCGCGTCGGAAGCCGCACGCGGGGGCGGCGGCCGCTGTTCTCCAGACACCGAGCGACAGAATGTCGCCACGCGTTATTGGCAAATACCGGGAACGCAACGCATGCGCTCGACAAATCCCCGCGCCACGATTTTGGAATGTTTTCAACAAAACTTCTCACTGTTTTCTCGTCTCTTATCACAGTAAGATCCGCAGATTCTCATCCGAACTGGCTGACGGAGAAAAAAAAATAATAACGTGGAATTGACAAGTGTTTATCGGTCAATTGATAACAGAAATTTGAGATTGATCATAATCTTCGGTATTTGGACGACGTCAACGAGTTTCCATTTTTTTCTTTTTTTTTCAATACGACATTGTTCGAATATTTTTTTATTTTGGAGAATAAAATTGAATCGGTTAATTGATAACAGACATTGAGATTGCGCATAATCTTCGGTATTTGGACGACGTCAACGAGTTTCCATTTTTTTTTTGTTTTTTTTTTTTCAATAGAAAATTTTTCGAATATTTTTATTTTGGACAAAAAAATCGAACGTACGTGGAAAAAATGATGGAGGAGATTCAGGATATTCCGTTGGTCGATAATTCAGAAGTTACGGATCTTCGTGAACGGTAAGCCTCGAATTCGAATTAAATAAAATTATTTAATTCGAAATTTATACAATTATTACACTTTACATTAAAATTAATTTATACGAAATACTCAATTAATTTAGATCAGATAGATTTATTGAGCCATGGGCTTTAGAATTTTTACAAATGTTTTACATCGTTTACAATCAATACGTTATACATTTATATCTCTTCTATGTTCAAACTCAGTACAATATTTAATTTCGTCTTACCCACATTCCCATTTTTCCATCATTCAATTAATTTATATAAATTACTCAATTGATTGATATGAATACTCGATTGATTTTTATTAAATACATATTCATTTTTAATTTGAAAAAAATATATTTTTTCCAGAGTCGGTCTGCAACGATTGGACATTGTTCTCGATCGTCCGGAGCACGTGTACTACGGCGGTGAAGTTATATCCGGAAAGGTTTTCCTGGTTTTGCAGACACCCACCATTGCTTTGGGTGAGTGAAAATCCAATGCGAATCCGTGTGCGTTGATGTATCAGTGTGAGCTTCGAAGCGTGACGTGATGGAAGTTTATTGAATCACGAATGATACATGCGCGTATTGTAAAATTATCGCGCGTCATAAATATCGTCCTGTCGCAGTGGGATGGGCCAGGATTATGATGAAAATAAAAATAATAATCGGTCATCGAGTATTCTCTCGACAAGCTCGATGTGTGACTCAAAATTTTGTTATCAATCGGAAACAGCAGGAACGAATTGTCCGTCACACTTTTGGAGCCTTTCATTGACGACGTTCACATGAAATCCGACGAAAGATAATAATTTAAAAAAGAATCTATAAAATGATCTGACGAATTCGGTCTGCGTCTGTTCGGGCGACAAAGTTTATCATCAATACCAGAACTATTTGTAATTTTATTACAGTTTTATTTTAGTAAAGAAGTTAGTAATCACAGCGGTGGATAGAAGGGTTAAAATCTGGTGATTTGGGACGTCTCCAATCCCCCCTCTCCATATATATGTTATTACTTTTCCCAAAACCTTTGTGAATAGTTGAAAATAATTTGCGTATTTTTTTTTGTATGGTCTTAAATGCAGGTTTGAGACTAAAATGCAAGGGCGAGGCTCAAGTTTATTTCACGAATCGTTCTGCTGGATTTCGTCGAAGATTTTCCGCCGAGGAAACTTATCTTCACGAAGAGATTCATCTTGAGGGTGGTTAGTTGATAAACGAAACTCATTTATTATTATTATTATTATTATTATTATTATTATTATTATTATTATTATTATTATTATTATTATTATTATTATTGTGTTTATTTACTCTCTATGCAACGATGTTCAGTGTTTTGAAACGTTTTAATTACTCTTTTTTGTTGTTATTGTTTTTCTAACATAAACACAGACGGTCGATCGGAATTGGAAATAAAAACGGGGGTTTATCCGTTCGCCGTGGAATTGCCGGAAAATGCTGCGTGCAGTTTCGAGGGCCGTTACGGTCGTGTCAGATACTCCATCAGAGCCATTCTCGATATCACGAAGATTTACAGATTTTCGGCTGATATATTGTCGATAACCGTGGCTCCTGTGTACGATCTCAATGTCGATCATCATGCAACGGTAAGTTCAGTCTTTATAGGTGAAATTTAAAAGAACCGGTATTTATTTATTTATTCATTCATTCATTTATTCATTTATTATTGTGTTTTCCATGTCGTTAATCTTCGTTCGTGAAAACATTTCGTCGATCATCGTTTGAAGCTGCCAATGAGCGAGAGTCTGTCGAAGACGTTTATGGGACAAACCGAGCCGATGTTTCTGTCGGTATTGCTACCGGTTCGCGGTTACGTTCCCGGCCAAACGATACCCATGAAGATAACTTTGAAAAACACGTCCCACGTGGATGTGAAAAAATTTCGAATAGTTTTGAAAAAGGTGAGAAGAAACAGAAATACATCAATCAGATTTCGTTCGGAGATTATAAATCGGATAAACACATCGTTATCTGGACAAATTCGATTTTATTGTCCGTTGTGATTCAAGGTGGTGCTCTATCGTTCGTCCGAAAAAGTACGAAAACACAAGGAAATCGTGGTGGAGATGGAACAACCCATCGAAACTAATCGCGAGGAGTACAAAGCGGAAGTGGACGTACCGGCGGTACCGCCGTCCGGAACAATATGCAATCTCATCGATGTCAGATACACCCTCAAGGTCGAAGCTTGCGTGGACGTAAGCGAGTGGTACTACAGAATGTTTCACAAAAATCTCAAGATAAGATCCAGCATAATAGTTGGCACGATACCGCTGAAAAATTACGAGGATCCGACGGAATCCAGCGAAGATTCTCAAAATAACGACGAACTTGGGAATACGTCTGAAATAAAAATTAATTCCGACCGGGGCAAAGTTGATAACTTGAATATCGAGAAAATTGAAAACGGTCGTTCATCGACGACAAGCCATCAACGTGAGTGGCACAGTCCTCTATATCGATCTTTTTTTTTTATTATCTCACTGACATTTCATTTTATTGTTTATTATTTCGATGTTCTCTTTATTTTTTTTTCTACTAATTTCCAATTTTTTTTTCTTGTTTTAGATTAAACTTTTTTTTTGTAACGGGATGTCGCAACATTTTTATGGTTAGGTCTCGAATTTTCAATGTTTCGAAGGTTCATAAGATCGACATTTTTTATTCGAATTTTAATGTTTCGACCTTGCACGGTTTCGAAAGTCCATTAATCCGAACGGGCAAAGTTTCGAACGGTCATAGTTTCGAAAAAAAAAAAATTCGAAATGCAATGTATCGAAAGCGCAATTTTTCGACGGGTCACGGATTCGACTCGCCAATGTTTCGACGATTCAATGTTTCGACGGACCAAAAGTTCGGAACGTATATATATAGGTATAGTGGCGTGAAGATTGCGGGAGCTGCAATCTTCAAGCGGTTGAACGAGCTGCTACGCCACTATACCTATATATATGTTGTCGCTCTTTTGATCCGTCGAAGGATTGACCGTTCGAAACATTGGCGAGTCGAAATATTTATTTTCGAATCGTTGAGATTTCGATATATCGACCGGTCGGACTTTTGATCGTTCGAATTTTTCAAATTCTGTTACATGACCAGTCGAAATAAAAAAAATCGGAGATTTGATTTTTCAATAAATTAAAATTCGAGTTTAAAAAATGCGAACTTATGAGCTTTCGAAACATTGAAAATTCGAAACTTCGAGACCCACCCATTTTTATAATTTTTTTTCGGCTGGCTTGGGCGGTTGTGATTTTTCCGGATTGATCAGGCTGTTGATTCAATCTTTTGTTGATGCGTCCATTGTGATTTTCAGCCGCACTTAGGTACCAGAGAAGTCGAGTATATCGATCTTCGAAACCGGACCGAGACGACCCCACGGGCGACGAGGGAGACAGCGACGGAGAAGTTGAACCGTATTCGCCCATGTACCGAGTGTACAAATTCGAAAGATCCGGAGACAAGGGCCTATCCGCGAAATAAACGATCTCGTCGAGACTATTCAATTCCTTGGTTCACGGCGGCGAAATGTGTAAATTCCTTAAAAATGTGCGACCTAACGATAGTGGCTGAAGTCACGTGGAATCGCTCATATATAATTGCAACTCAGCATCTTTTAAGGAAATTCGATTTCTCGCGAAATTATATTATTTCCATCGATTCACGCATTGAATAAAGCGAAATATTTTTTTTTTGTATATGTTATTCAAACGGGGAATGCTCTGGGACTGGTCATAAACGAACATTTTTGAGTTTTCTCTTCGGAAGGATTCTTTCAGGCCAAACTAACTGTCGTTTTAGACCATAACACAGAAGAACAAAAATGACAGTGTTTTTTGACACGGTTTAATTATACACGCGCTTAGTACCACAGCTCAGATGGCTCGGGTCGTTCAACCCGCTTATCTTGTACTACAAGACAGATAACCTGGCGATTAAAATCACTTTTTTCAAAATCACTCTCTTCGATTCCTCGTTTCATGGCTGATTATCGGTATTTTTTACTTTACAATGTCGTGCTTCGCTACATGAACGCATAAACGAATTAACGTGCTGAGTTAGGAATATGAAAATGAATTGAATGTACGTCGATGATAAATAGATTACGATTGAACTGTCCGCCGAGGGGATCGACTCGTTCATCGTTGAAAAACCATAAATAGCGTTCGTATTCGATTAATTTCGAGCAATTATCGCCGTGACACGTTAAAGCTGCGGTTGATATAAATATAATATACACACACGTGATATTCTATACTTTGTTACTCGACTGCTCGTTGCATTCCATCACGATGTGATGAAAACGATTGCAGCTACAGTTCTGTTATTCGACAATAAAGAAAACGACTGACGTCCATCGCGATTCTCGCACATTATGGACATAAGTCCATTATATGATATACGTCACTTATTAAAACTTATAATATAATGTGAGTCAAAAAATTCCGAATTTTTTCGAAAAAAAACTTTTATTCACATCAAGAAAATCTTGTACAATTTGTCATACATTCGTGAATAGCTGAAATTTATAACAATAAGAGTCAATAATAAACCGTCCGATTCGCTTTATCGATATCAAAATTATTATAAACCTCAACCGAAAATAAATACTGAGTGGAAAAGAATTTTGTATTTAATTTAAAAAAAAATACATTATGCCCATTCCTGCCTCCAATACCCATCGCCCAAAACTAATCTCTGAGCACATGACATAAAATCTCAATATCGCATAGCAGGATTACCGACTTCCCTACCGACCCCGTCCAGTTGACGACACTTTCCCGTGTGATGGCGCCACACGAACTCTCGCGGTCGACTCCAGATGGATGCACTTGGGTCGTCGACGGGCTCGCCGTTGGTCGAATTCAAAATTAGAGGGAAACGGTCGTTGGGGCAGTGCGGCGCACCGTAGCGTGCGATGTCAACGGAAAGTTTTCACCGGCGTCCGCGGCATATCGTTAACGCATTTCAATTGTTAACCGCGTGAAAACAAATATAAACGTGAGAATGTTCGATGAAACGTGAAGTGATTATCGGACACGGACTATCACCGTTAAACGTATAACCGGTGCATCAATAATTCGAAACTCCAATTAGTCGCAACGTAAAGCGTTACCAAAAAACGGTTTTTTTTTTCTTCATTGACGATTTTGTGTTTTTTATTTGGTGGATGAATTTTTGTTTTGTTCTGACTGTTGGGACATCGTTTGACACGATAAAATGACGTCGTCGCTTTCGATACTCGCTACACACGACGAACTTGTGCGATGCACAAACGTTCTCGTCAATGGATCCTGCGAAGAAGGTTAGAAAAACGTTTTTTTTTTTTTTTTTTCCATATTTACATGAATAAATTGGAAAAAATAAATCGTTTCTATAAATGTACAAAAGAAGGTTTTAGTTATTCAACATTCTTATTGTTATGTATTCGTATGGTTACAGAATTCCTTCGTTTTGCGATAAATCAAGAGGAGATGCGTCAGAAATGGTTGGCTTCGGTACAAGAATGTCAGCGTCTTCACTCCACTTTGGAAAAGGCTCATCACGAATCGGCCGATCTTGACAGAAAATTGAGCCACGCTCGCAGACTCTTGGACGAAGAAAAAAGAAGACGCAGAGTGGCCGAGGAACAGCGAAACTCTCTTGTAATATATTCATAATTTAATTTGCGACGATTGTCGAAGGCGCACAATTTTTCTTGCGGATTGCATTACAATGAGTTGACATTTTAGGAAAGACAAATTGCGCTGGCACGGGACTTGCTTTTCAACGACGGCGGTAGAAACTTGAACGACGAGACACGTGAGAAGCTTCAGTTTCTCAACAATACCACGTTAAACGGCAGGAACAGCAACGCGCACATGAAAGACGTACATAATAACGACAAGTGAGTACATTGCGAGTGTTTGGAAAAATTGAGAAATTCACAACTCTTCCCTTAAGGTACTTTGATGTGGCAACGTCGCGTGTTATGATGTCGATCAGAGAGAGAGAGAGAGAGAGAAGATGGGAAACAAACGCGCAACGTTGCCATGTCTACTGGATCACGACTAACTCCTGATATAAACTGTATTTTCCCAATGTTCATTTGCTTATTATTATCATCACATTCTCCTGATCTCTACCTTCAAGTGCCCAAAATGTTCTCTGAATATTCAACTTACAGTTTAAGTGTTTTCATTAAAATCTGACAAGGACTTTTTGCATTATATCAAATTGAGCGTGATTCTCCATAAGGCTCCATGTTAAGCGTATGAAAATAAAAGCGTTGATATCTTTTCTCTCGCGCTCCGGAAAGCCATTAAAATTTAACTGAACCTTTTTCTCATCAATACCTATAAGTATGCCAAGTTTTATGAAAATCTGACGAGGAACTCTCTTAACGAGGGTACCTCACGAGAATCGAAGTAATATTGCACATTGCCCATGAAAAAAATATTCTTTGACCTCGCATTCTTGCAGACTCAATACCATAGCGGAGCTGGACTCCACTGGCTCGCTGTTGAGCGATCTCAGTTGTTTTTCAAAGTCCGAGGACGATCTTGACACAAGCGCGATGCTCCATCAGAATCAAAAGAAGCGCGAGTGGAAGGAACACAGACCGAGCGGCGAATATGCGTCGAAGAAGCGAAAGAGCACGCTTCAGAAAGTCGCGGAACTTAATAATTCGGACAGGATCGTAGCCACGACCACGGTGACCATGCCGAAGGACGGAACGATCACAGCTTCTTCCGTCATCGAAGCTCTGCCGGCCGATGAGAATCACGATCCGCAGTCTCAGTTGCACAGTTCTCGCAAGAGACGAAAGAGCACCGATCGCAACAGATCGAAAGTCATACAATTGGACGGAAACGATATATTGATAACCAACGCTAAAGTAAGTTTCATTCCGAAACCAGGGCAAAGTGGGCCCTTTGAAGGGATGGAAAATATTCATGCGACATTTCATTGCAGCCCTCGGCTCCAATGGCGGATATTATGACCTCCGGATCGGATTCCGAAGGCATATTCAAACCGAGTCCCAACATTGGCGGTTATACTCTCAATCTAAAATCATCGAGAGGCCACAGTTTCGCCGCTAAAACCGTCATCAAACCCGAAATATGTTCGCCGTGCGGAAAACGGTACGTAATTTTTTTTACCCTTGGCTAGCACACTCGGGTCGAAGACCCCAATCTCAAATTCAACCTTTATTCAAGACATTTAGTCTTTATTTCTCAGAATAAATATCTTTCCTTCAACAGTTGCTATTAGGTTATTTTTATTCTAAAAGCAGAGTATTTCGACAGTACTCAGTTCATTTTTTAGATTAAAATAATAACAAATGGGCAAGTTTAGATTTTTTTTTGTAAAAATCGTCGCGTTACTTTTACCTTCGACATTTTTTTTTCACTAAGTAAATATTGGATTAACTCTCTAATGCCTCTGACCGCCTCCAGGCGGGGTACACCTTACGAGTCATTACACGTGTCGGTATCATTTTTCATCGGAACTGCTCAGCCCTGCTCATAGTCGAAGGATCAGTGTTACTTTTGGCGTTTGTCGCGTTGTCCTAGTGCGTTCCGTTTCCGAGCAACTTCGATTCAAATACAAAATTGACCGCGTAAACACGAAAATAAATATTTTCGTGTTTACGCGGAGTGGAGTGGATAGAAGTGTGTTCTATCGAATGGCGAACTAGATTTCAGGCTTTTAATGATTCTTCTATGAAATATTTGAGTTCGCTTTCGCTCGCGATATGCCTATTTTTACTTGTACAGGGCGTAAGCTTCACCAAATTGGAAAACGGACTTCAGATTCGTTCTTTGGGTGTTAATATTAGTCTATACTGATTTATTGACGCAAATTAGAAAATAAGGCATTAGAGGGTTAAAACCAAATAACCTATGGCACCTCTTAAAGTTAAAAATTCTCAGATCAAAACAAAAAAAACAAAACATAGTACATTCGATACTGTTCCAATTATGTAGAATCACTAGATAAACTTTAATTATTTACCAAACAGTCAACGACTGAAAATCCAAACGAAAAAATTACAATATTGCATTCGCATTCGAAAAAAAAAAATTGGTTTTGCAGAATAAGATTTGGAAAAGTGGCATTGAAATGTCGCGATTGTCGAGCAACAGCTCACTCGGAGTGCAAAGATCTCGTGCCTCTTCCCTGCGTTCCTGCAGGAAATACGCCCACCATGAGAGGCATGACGGTATGTGCATTATCATTTTCTATCTTCAAAAAGAAATAAAATATGAAATGAAATAAAATAATATTTCAAACATTTAAAAAACTCCCGGCTGAAAAAAAATATAATATGAAAAGTATATTGTAAAAAAAACGATATTCAATGAATACAAATTGAAAAAGGATTAAATAACTCAAGATATCATTCTAGTTTATTCATAGTTTGAATTATGATCGATCATTCCAGTGAGTTTAATATTTTGGATTATTTAACATACATTCTCGAAGTAGATTAATCGTGTTGACGTTACAAAAAAATTTTTTTTTACAAAAACATCAACAATAATTTTTTTTTTCAAACAATAAGGGCACAATTGCCGATTACACGCCCATGATACCGCCGATGGTGCCCTCGCTCGTGGTCCACTGCATAAACGAGGTAGAATTGCGTGGAATGGGTGAACAAGGCTTGTACAGAGTGACCGGCGGATCATCGGACGTCAAGAATCTCAAAGAAAAATTTCTCAAGGGCAAAGGAGCTCCCAATCTCAATGAAGTCGAGATACCCACAATCTGCTCGACGTTGAAAGATTTTTTGCGATCGTTGCGAGAGCCCCTCATCACGGTTGGTCTTTGGGCGGATTTTGTTCGCGCGACCACCATTTCCGACAAACAAGACGCCGATGCTGCGCTTTATCAAGCAATTTCCGAACTTCCACAACCGAATCGCGACACTCTCGCATTTCTCATTCTTCATTTGCAACGAGTGTCCAGTAGCGCCGAGTGCAAAATGCCGATAAGCAATCTAGCCAAAGTTTTCGGTCCGACTCTGGTCGGTTATAGCTGTCAGGAACCCTCGCCGACTTCCATGCTCAGCGAGACAAAGAACCAAGTCGCTGTGAGTTTACGTTCACTGTGCTATTTATTTCGTTCAACCGGAAAAATTTTATCTGCTCGTGACAACTGATGACAATGATTGGAATAAATTTTTATTCACTGTGTCACATCGATTGAATTTTTTCGTGTGTTTTCAGATTGTTGAAAGTTTGTTGAAAATCCCATCCGATTATTGGGCCAATTTTGTGAATCCGGAATGTATGAACAACGTGGGAACACCGAAAACCGGTGAATTGAGACACACCCCGTCGACGGAGTCGCTGCTCAAGCGAACAGCGTCGCGCGGGTTCTTCCACACTCCGCTTGGTTCTAGGTAAATTTTTATTCCATCGGAGATTAGTTGGGCCATTTATATCGGAGGCCTTTTTAGGGAGGTCAGAATGGGTTTACGGAAAATTCGTCTAAACCCATTCGTCTAAAGCAATTCGTTTAAAATAACAATTTGTCTAATAACAATTCACCTAATAACAATTTGTCTAATAACAATTCGTCTAGTGACGATTCGTCTAATAACAATTTGCCGAATAACAATTCGCCCAAAATAATAAACAGAACCAAATTTTGTGTAGTAATTTATTGAAAATCAGTCATCGGGAACGTATGATAAATGTATTTTTTTATTCTTCGGGGTTTCTTTGAGATTGGTTCTTTTGGTTCCTTTGGTTGTTTGTGTTTTTTTTTCTTTGAGGTTTCTTTGAGATTGGTTCTTTGGGTTCTTTGTTTGATTTTTTTATTCTACAGGGTTTTTTGGGATGTTAGACGAATTGTTTCTAGATGAATTGTTATCAGACGAACTGCTCTTAGACGAATTGCTTTAGACGAACCGTTTTTAGACGAATTTTCCGTAAATCGTCAGAATGTGGTGCGCGCTGATTTGACCCCCCCCCCCACCCAAAAAACGCCTTCAATATACATCTGCCAACTGATTTTTGCCATCATCGAATTACCACAAGAATTTACTCATCCACAGCCAGGAATGAACATACATTCAATGAACATGTATTCCGAATACTTTTCAAAACAAATAACTATGATTTATTTTCATGCATGAATCAATATTTTCACATTTTCGTCATAATCAGGACCAATTAACGTGAATTATTGTTTCACAATGAAATGAAATATTCGATAAATCCGATAAAATCCATTATCATTCAGTTCGATAAGTATTTGAAACACATTGTCATTGAATGAATGCCCATCCCTGTCCACAGCTACGAAATTTTAATGCAATTTTATCTTTTACAGTCGGACATTTTTGAGAAAAAACAAAAAGTACTTCGCAACACCGCCATCCAGGTCAGGCTTCTGAACAGTACAGAGATATTAAAATTTTAATATATAAATATACCCAGACACGATGGCTGTCGATTATTTCTTTTTTTTTTTAAATGTTAATTTTACCGTAGGACCAATGCACGATGAAAAAAACTGTTTTATAAACTCGAGTTTATATATTTATGTAAGATTTTAAGAACGCGGACGCGTGGGACTTAACGTTATTAATCGATACTTTCTTTCTTTTTTTTTTTTACTTGATTTATGATTTTTTTAATATACGTATATGAAATTCTAAAGAAAGATGCATTTGATACGTTGTAGGGACGGTAGTGGCGATTGACATATGTCGATGCCGAAATGGAATAAGTAAGAAGCACATTCACCATTGGCGTTAACGAGACTGACCGAACGACTACGTCCCCTCGGAAAAAGTCACTCGTTGCGATCAATAATTTTCTTTTTTTTTTTTTTTCGTACATCAATCAAAACCAATGCACTGCATCTATTCATGTAAACATCTTTTTTATTATTATTTCATCATTTCAATCACTATAAATGTATTAACAATGGTTACAGAAATAAAACAATCACGGATTTAAAAAAAAAAACCTTTTCAGCATCAATTTTTCTTACAATTTTTTTTTTTGGCAAGTGGGAATTCAGTTTTCGTCGACTTTGGTGCAGGCCTTTTCCTTGAGTTCCCAACACGATTCCCAAAATAATTTCAAACGATTGTCACCGTTCGAACAAAAATGTCTGAAGTCTTGAATTATTTTTTTTTGAAACAACTCGTCACCGGCTGACGTTGACAACGACTTCCACTTGCGACTTACCATGTGGTTCCACGACCACAGAAAACCCATCTGCGGATAAAGAAAAAAAAAATTAATTCAATAAAAAATGTTATCGAATTTTTCGTTCACGCGGGTAAAAAAAAGGGTGCAAAGTAGAACCTTGCACATGGCTTCCTCATCATTTTACACATTTGCCAGAGATTCCTTTATGAGGAACTATGTGTCGATCAATTTTGGCTTCCTCATAGAGGAAGCTTAGGCAAATGTGTAAAATGATGAGGAAGCCATGTGCAAGGTTCTACTTTGCACCCTTTTTTTTTCTACATTTGTGACGTTAAGAGCATTATGTGAGTGTGATGTAAGTCGAAATCAACATATACGGGGCAATTCATGTCGAATTCGAAAAATTATAATTCCCATAAAATCGGAACGTCTCGATGGATTTTGTTCAAATTCAATACGAAACCTCTTTCGATGATAGTGCGACTTCGTACCAAATTTTAGCCGGATATCTCAAAAATTGCGCAAGCTAGAGAGCGCACGACACTTTTTAACCAATTTCAAAATCCTCTGAAAACAAAAGCACTGTGTGGATTTCGCTCAAATTCAGTACCAAGCCTCTTCCTAAAAGAGTGCAACACTCGACTGAAATTGAGTTCGATATCTCGAAAATTGCGCGAGCTGGAGAAAAAAAATCGATTTTTGAAGAATTTTGAAATCACGTAAAAACAAAAAAACTGCATAGATTTGTCCGAAAATTGAATCAAGCAAGGCGCCTGGACCCCTTCATATGTGTGATAAGTTTCAGCTTGATATCTCAAGCCATTCTCAAGTAGTGAACGTTAAACCAATGCTACACACATACACACATCCGGACATTTTATCCGAATGTGATTCTTAGATATTTTGCGACATTCTGAACACGTTTCCATGAACATCTCGAAAAAAAAATGTTCACGAAAACAAAGCTTCCTCTACGAGGAAGCAAAAAATAATTTTTCATCGCGTTGATTTACCCTCCGATCCATGCTGTAATCATCTTTGTTCTTTCCGCTGACGTGTCTCGTGATGTAAGCCTCGTGGGGACTCGGCTGATCCGGATGAACGGGATATCTCTTTTGACCTGCGGTTCTTCTGACGACGCTCGTTCCCGCTCGTGGTCTCGGTCTCGTCGACATCGTCGATGGCACCAGAACAAACACGTTTCCGGTTATGTGAACGTACTGATGTTCGTTCTCGTTGTGTTCCATTTGACACGGTACAAAACCGAATCTCTGCAGTATAGCTTCTTGCAGCAGAAACAAACGTTGGGCGTACGTGTCTTCGCGAAATTCTGCATTCACACAGTTTTCAATCAAACAATTGAGTCAAACGAAGTCGGGCAAAAAAAAAAGTTAGAATATAATTGGTGACTAAAAAATAAAAATGGTAGCATGGATGGGCATTTACGAAATGAAAATCGTATCTTAAATAATTTTTCCAACAAATAACTCTGATAAATTAATAATGGAGCAATTGATATTGTCACGATTTTGTAATAATTATGAATAATTCACACGAATTATTATTTTTCATGGTAAATTCTGATATTCAACGAGTGATATAATTCGTAACCATTCAGTGAGAAAAGCGTTCAAGGTAGTATTCTACATACTGTAAGAGTCAAAGCAAGCCTAAGATATACCATATCCTGATTGAGGTACGTAGTTCCTTTGATGTGGCAACGTCGCGTGTTATAATGTCGATCAAAGAGAGAGAGAGAAGATGGGAAACAAACGCGCAACGTTGCCATGTCTACTGGATCACGACCAACTCCTGATATAAACTGTATTTTCCCTATGTTTATTTGCTTATTATTATCATCACAGTCTCCTGATCTCTACCTTCAAGTGCCCAAAACGTTCTCTAAATATTCAACTTACAGTTTAAGTGTTTTCATTAAAATCTGACGAGGACTTTCTGTATTACATCAAATTGAGCGTGATTTTCCATAAGGCTCCATGTTAAACGGATGAAAATAAAAGTGTTGATATCTTTTTTCTCGCGCTCCGGAAAGCCATAAAAATTTAACTGAACCGTTTTCTCATCAATACCTATAAGTATGCCAAGTTTTATGAAAATCTGACGAGGAACTCTCTTAACGAGGGTACATTGAAATACCTTAAAATACGATTTTAATTTTTATAAAATGCCCATCCGTGAACAGTAAGGATGCGAACCTTCGAATAGATATCGTTTGTTCGTCATCAGGCACTCCGTATCGAGAGGTATGAAAATCGGTCCTCGCAGCGGATCGCTCTTCAAAGTGTAAGGCAGAGCCAACAGATCGCTGGGAATCGGTACGACTTGGATTCCGCACATTTGAGCTTTGCGTTGCCACACGAAAATCTGTCGCGGAAAAATTCGTACATAACATTTTCGCGCAAACGAAATTTTTACGATCGTGTAAGAATGAGATAATTACAAGATCGGCAACGATGCTTCCCGAAGAAGCCACCCATTGAACAACGAGCTCGTACGAATTGTCAGTTTTGAAAGTCGATTGATATCTCAAGTGGCCCCATTCGATCCTGTCGCTACGGTTGTTCAGATCGATGTCCAAATGAGTGTGTTTGTAAGGTGGAACTGTCGACATTCGGTGATCAACTTTTAGTCATGTTTCTTCGACGTTTCGACCATAGAAAAAAGAAGACAGAAAGAAAACGAAAGAAAAATAATCCTCGTGTCTCACCTCTCCAGTCTTTTTCGTTGGTAGGATCCGACAGTTCTAAATCGTCTCGGAGAAACGGTGGAATGTTAGATTCGTCGATCGTCTCGCAGCTCGGTATGGATATCGGTGTGGAAATGCTTGGGGCTGCGGACGTTGAAGTCGGTTCGCACCATCCTTCCGGGGCTTTCATCTCCACCTCGACCCACTCGTTCTCGAAACTTTGGAGATCGCACAACGGCGGCGAATAATCCACGGCTACGCGAATCCCCGGGTAATAAATGCATCTCTACATTTTCTTTTCTTCCAATTCAATAATTAAAAAATTTGTTTTTTTTTTCTATTTTTTACTAAATTTCAGGACTCACCCTTCTGTCCATCTTTGTCCTGAACCATATGGTACAAATAGAATCCCAGAACGAATGGTTTTGAAAAATCACCGGAAGCGTGACAGATGAGACGATCCGTTATCATATTCTGATTATAAAAGAAAGATAACGAATTAATTATCGGTCGATGTTTATTGAGAATTTTGTTTTTTTTTTTTTTTTTCATTTATATTTTTCGCGATGGCCGAACCTTCATAATTTTCATAGCCTCGTCAATGGTGACACCACCTTCGAGATGTTTGTTCAGCCACTGAACAGCGTCGGCACTCACGAATGTTTGACTAGGAAGAGACGGATGCTGGGTGAGAAATCCAACACCGGTTTGAGGATGCTTCATAGCTTCCAAGATCTCGCCGATGGGTGCTGTACTCTTGATCTTCGTTACTTCGGCGTTGGAACTGAAATTTCCATTTATTTGGGCCGCATAAATACGGCTGGTGTGCGTTGGGTATGGAAAGTAAGGGCGATACAAAGTATTTAAGTGACTTAAAATGGGGGGAAAAAAATGTTTACGTGTTGATAGAGGCAAAATCGAATTCGTTAAAGTGGGTAGCTCTCGAAGTTTCGAATTTTCAATGTTCCGAAGGCTCATAAGTTCGAAATTTTTTTATTCGCATTTTAATGTTTCGACCTTGCACGGTTTCGAAAGTCGAATCCGAACGGGCAAAGTTTCGAACGGTCATAGTTTCGAAAACAAAAAATTCGAAATGCAATTTATCGAAAGCGCAATTTTCCGACGGGTCACGGATTCGACTCGCCAATGTTTCGACGATTCAATGTTTCGACGGACCAAAAGTTCGACAACGTATATATAGGTTTAGTGGCGTGAAGATTGCGGGAGCTGCAATCTTCAAGCGGTTGAACGAGCTGCTACGCCACTATACCTATATACACGTTGTCGAACTTTTGAACCGTCGAAGGATTGACCGTTCGAAACATTGGCGAGTCGAAAAATTTATTTTCGAATCGTTGAGATTTCGATATATCGACCGGTTGGACATTTGATCGTTCGAATTTTTTCAAATTCTGTTACACGACCAGTCGAAATAAAAAATTCGGAGATTCGATTTTTCGATGAATTAAAATTCGAATTAAAAAAATTCGAACTTTATGAGCTTTCGAAACATTGAAAATTCGAAACTTCGATACTCACTCGAATGTAGGAGTCGCCATGAAAATTGAAAAATCTGAAGCAACGATAATACTCACTTTTCTTCGGTCACTTCCGAGTGATCTTGTTGCGATTGTTCAAGCGCGAGCGGAAGTACCGCCTCACTAGCGGGCGACACTCTTCCTCTGTCCATTACCTTCGATCCCGACCTACGACCCACAAGACAATTCCATTACCACAATCAATGACGATAACATTGATAATTAGTAAACCGCTAGTTTCAAACCGTGCTTGAAATCAAATTTAAAAAATACAACGTCCGAAGTAACCAAATAATCAAGCGTACAGTTTTTTTTTCTTTGATTTTTTAAACCAAAATATCACAAAAGAGAAAAAATATTATTTCAATGACGAATTGTATCTACAAGAGAGTTTGTCTGAGTCTGAGACATCATTGTGCCAAAGTGAAAGAGTCGTAAATATGACATTCGTAAATGTAAAAAAAAAGAAAGAAAGAAAAAAGAAAAAAACTAAGCAAAGAAAGACAAACCTGTGTGGCACGTAGCGAGGAGTGTCGAGGGACGTGCGGACAGCCGCAGTTGTATTTATTGCATGCTTCTCCTGTACAGAGAACCCCGTCACTCACTCACACACCACAAACAAAAAAAAAACAAAAAAACATAACCGTACAACAGACCATTTGCACACGTTCCTAAAACCAGCCATTCCTTCATTTTTTCCCCTACTCATTCAAAGTTGATAATTTGAAAAAAAAAAAACATTCCGAATTTCTATTTGTGCAAATACTCTGTGCGTACAGGATAATATGTACATTCGTAAAACTGAAAAGAAAAAAAAATAGAATAGCCATTGTTACCGAAACAAATTGAGTGCATACGAAAAGGTAACACAACCCTTTACCTATATGTATTTTGCAGTACCAAGCACACGTTGTCTAAGTATCTAAAAAACAATTGCAAGAAAATGAATTGTCAGCGTGAATTCGACAGTCCCACAGCAGACTCCCATGGATGTGCAATGTGACCATGATTTCCATTCTCCCGTGCAATGGACAAGCAAAAACCACAAACACTCATGAAAAAAAAACCCCCATATCTCTCCAATCGAATTAGCAAAAAGAATGAAAATAAAACAACAATGTAAGCTTCGACATGAATGAAATAAAAAAAAAAAAAAACAAATGTTGCATCGGTCCGGATTTAAATCGTGTCAAACCTTGGTCTGGGTTTTTCAGGTAGTCGATTGCTTCCCAGCCGTTCCCGAAATGGCGAGCTTCCCACCAGAGTCACCTGCAACGAAGGATGCCAACAAAAAAAAAAAAAAAAAAAAAAAAAATATATGTCACCGATAACAACGCGTGAATAAAAAAAATTAACAACAAACAACAATGGTTGTAGTGATGTTGTAGAATTTTTCTTTGTACGGACAAATGTTTTTGACGATTAGTAGAAGCGATGACGGTTAACATCTCGACGATTGATAGCGTTAACGTTAATAATTCCTGAAATCAGCATCAATGAAAATTCAAGAACAACTACACGAATCAAATAAGCATGTGCAATCGTCGGATTTTGCGGTGCAGAAATAATAATATTAAAAATGTAAAAAAAAAAAATAATGTTTAAGTGAAAATAAAAAAAAACGAACGTTCGAACTCGACACAACACACCTTAACGAACAATGATAACATGCGAATAATATAGATAATGATGAAAAACCCTATTTTGTTTTTTTTTTTTTTTTTTTTTGCCGTCACGAATCTCGGATGGATGTCGACTGAAAAATGTTGCTGATAAAAGATTATGAGATTGCTGACAAATTGATTGTTTTTTCATCGGGTCGATAGAGTCGTTCGTAGATGCTAGAAAATTTTTGGGAGAGGAAGTGTACCTGGTTAGTGAGGAAAATGAGGCTCGTGCTGTGCCTGCGTCTTGTCAGATGGGTCGCGGGATCTCTCGGGGTGAACTCACGGCTAACACCTAGAGCCGACGAACTCTGAAACATAGCATGCTGAACTTCCTCTCCTATAGACATTCGTGCTACCGGCAAACTACGTCGAATCTACACATACGAACAATATTTCTACGATAAGTCCGATTATCGAAACTCCGAGCGCTTCCCCTCTGACGATAACCACGTCGTTGATCCTGTTGACAAATTATCAATGACGATATTCGGCAGCGAGGGGTCGAAGGGTCATAGTGGATTACAACCACCCATCGATTTGGGAAAAAGGTGCCGAAACGAAAAAAAAAAAAAAAATTACAACTTCGAACTCAAGCAGCAAATTAATATACGAATCGACGAATTTTGTTTCACACAAAAGTCCGATGCTGCTCTGTGTTTAGCGTGCAAATATTCAATTTTATCAGTGGGAGCAGCGTTAAATGCGGCGGCGCGTTACAGGAAATTGGATTATATTGGATGATGTTTGTTTGAGGTAGTTTTTTAGTGTTTCGCGATAGTCGAGTGGTTGCTACATTTTTGTAGTGGTTTGTGATGATTTTTTGCATGTATTACTAAGGTTGAGGGAGTTCCTCGTCAGATTTTGATAAAACTTGGCATACTTATAGGTATTGATGAGAAAAAGGTTCGGTTAAATTTTTATGGCTTGCGGAGCGCGAGAAAAAAGATATCGACACTTTTATTTTCATACGTTTAACATGGAGCCTTATGGAGAATCACGCTCAATTTGATATAATGCAAAAAGTCCTCGTCAGATTTTAATGAAAACACTTAAACTGTAAGTTGAATATTCAGAGAACATTTTAGGCACTTGAATGTAGAGATCAGGAGACTGTGATGATAATAATGAGCAAATAAACATTGGGAAAATACAGTTTATATGAGGAGTTGGTCGTGATTCAGTAGACATGGCAACGTTGCGCGTTTGTTTCCCATCTTCTCTCTCTCTCTCTCTCTCTCTCTCTCTGATCGACATCATAACACGCACGTCGCCACATCAAAGTACTACGTACTTCAATCAGAAGATGGTAAATCTGAGGCTTGCTTTGACTCTTACAGTATGTAAGATACTACCTTAATGTCAAAAAAAAATTAATGACGAAGAATGTTCAAAAATATTGGTTGATCGAATGGAGGTAACTTTTTTGTTGAATTTTCCATTGAAACATCCGAAAATGAATTTCAATGAGCTCCGCCTTGAACATTCATATAAAATTCGTATCTACAAATTAATTAATTTTCTCTTTCGTTGCAAATACATGGAAATAATAATCGCCTATATACTACTATGAAACGTGCATGTAAAATACGTTTCACAATTCACTACAAAAATGTTGGCAACCTTTCGACTGGCGCAAAGTGCACTCGCTGCCTAAGAATTAATTTCGCCAACCTAAAATAATCGTGATTAAAACAAAAAGAAAAAAATCAACAATTAATTCAGTCTTCATGCCTGTTAATGAAATTGATTGTAATATCGTTACCCAATTTTTATTAGGATTTGGCCGACGAATTTTGTTCAACCAACCCTCGATGAAACGCAGAAACCCGTCCATGAGTTGAGCCTGTTCGTGGGCTGTCGGTCGAGTGTAAAGATCGCATCTCGACGAACCTTCGAGAATTCTACGTGTTGCGATGTTGTTCAGAGGCAATAAAAACATTCGAAATCTCCAGTACTTCAGAGCCTGGAAAAAATAAAATAAACAGCGATACATTACAGAACTTGAAGAAAAAAAATTGGTCAAGAGCATGTTGGGCACGTGATAGGGTTCCGTAGACGTAAATTTTGAAAAAAAAAATTTAGTTAGTGATTTTTATATTTTTCGTAAACTATTTTTGCTACAGGGTTCGTTATAATTTTGATTAAATGTACTAATTAGAAGCTACATTTTGGAATTTTTTCACATTTTTTGCATCGATAGTTTAAAAGTTAAAGGGGGGAGGACACTATGATAACGACTTTGAAAGCAAATATCTCATGACCGAAGGGTTGAAATGGAAAGGTCTTAAGACATTATTTGTTGCATTCGAGGAGACCTATCCAAAGATATCTCACTCAATGGTGTGAGCGAAAAATAAATGTCGTGAACACTGTTCAATTTGCGGGAGGAGGGTCAAAAACATTTTTTTTATGTTGTCATTTCTGTTTTTCGGTCACCGATCTACGTCTGTGTACCAAATTTCATCTCAATCGGTCCATAACTGAGAGAATGGGGAGCCTGTGACATACAGACGGACGGACGGACGGACTTGGCGAAACCACAAGGGTCCCTAGATTTCTACGGAACCCTAAAAAAAGAGAAAATCTCGTCCGACGAACCCACCTCCACCAGAGCAAAATCGGTGTCTCCTCTTGTGCATATGTAATGATCCAAATAATTCCAATTGTAATTTTCGAGTTTTTCCGTGGTAAACGAGACCCACGAAACTTCGTAAGTATCGTGATGAGGCGCGTGAAAACGATAACGATAATGAATGTTGAAAGGAGGATACGGATGGCTGCAAATAACAACTTTTCCATTAATTTTTCGTCTCGTTGACGATGAAAAACGTCGATCGAAAAAATGAATGTCGTCGCTCATTACCGCGGTCGATAACGAGTCACCGTGATTGAATTTCCACATAGCGATATTTTGTGAAATATTCTGCCGATGCTCAACAAATATTCCTCCTTCGGTTCGGACTCGGTCTGTCGGCCGCGCATCACCGAACTAACCGGCGGTGCAGCATTGCTTCCGGGGGTCGAAGACTGATTGTTATTCGGCGAGAGAATAATCAGTTGAAAACCCTGGACAAAATAAAAAAGAGTTTTCATCAATTGTTTTTTTTTCTTCAAATAAAAAATGTATTTTCATATGAACAAATGTTGAACTTTTTTTTTTTTTCAAAATGTTGTTTCATTACTTGAGCCAATCGTTGTGAAACGAGTTCTTTGAAAACTTCAGCGGTCGTCAGTGGTTTTTTGTATATCGCTCGTTGTTGAGCAAAATCGGCGTTAACGTCATCGGGAAGTAAATTGTAATCGGACACGACGTAATCGTTCTGCAGGCTTCTCTTGTCGGGAAAATAGTCTGTGGTGATGGGCAAACAGGCTGGTATCGTTAGCGATTTCCAGTCGACGCCTGATTGCCCGTAAGAATACAAGAAAAAAAATAAACATCAAAATTTATCAAGTTTCTGATTTCGACTCTGACATTGGATACCACATAATTTTTCCAAGCCAGATAAAGAACCCAATTACTGTCTGGATGTGTGGATACAATAGTGCTAGTGAAGTTCGGATTTGCTAGGAGTATTCCAATTCAAAGTTGTCGAAAGAAATCTAAAAGAACTACTGCAACTACTCTACGGAATTACAAAAATGGAAAATAAATACATAAATATATAATATATACATTGTGCGTATGGTCGACGATGTCTTACGTGCAGATAGGACAGATGAGATAAAGATGGTTGCATGAAAAAATATCGTGAGCCGGTGCACAGGGCGATTTTGCGATTATTACGAACAAACTGCGATAAACAGCACGATAATATGGCAAACTACGGTGACGCGAAGCGATGAAGGTGTGTGAGGTTTTTTTTGGTTGACCATAGTTAAGGCGAGGCGAAACATAATCGGTTGGTAACAAAAAACTATGAATCCTCTCGCGTGTCGTGAATTTTGCACGAGGCCTTTCTGTTATCCAGACACTTTTGACAGCCTTAAAAAAATTAAAAAGAAAAAAAAACGAAGTTTTGGCTACCAACTGGGCACCGAAACGTCCGGGAACGCTGGTATATCGCATGCCCTCCAACATGATGCGATAATGATCGTACGAGAATTGAAACAGCGATAAAAAATTTCATCGTCACGATTAAGGTAGTATTCTAGGTACTGTAAGAGCTAAAGCAAGCCTAAGATATACCATATCCTGATTGAGGTACGCAGTACTTTGATGTGGCAACTTCGCGTGTTATGATGTCGATCAGAGAGAGGAGATGGGAAACAAACGCGCAACGTTGCCATGTATACTGGATCACGACTAACTCCTGATATAAACTGTATTTTCCCAATGTTTATTTGCTTATTATTATCATCACAGTCTCCTGATCTCTACCTTCAAGTGCCCAAAATGTTCTCTGAATATTCAACTTGCAGCTTAAGTGTTTTCATTAAAATCTGACGAGGACTTTTTGTATTATATCAAATTGAGCGTGATTTTCCATAAGGCTCCATGTTAAACGTATGAAAATAAATGTGTCGATATCTTTTCTCTCGCGCTCCGGAAAGCCATAAAAATTTAACTGAACCTTTTTCTCATCAATACCTATAAGTATGCCAAGTTTTATGAAAATCTGACGAGGAACTCTCTTAACTAGGGTACCTTAGGTACCTTAATCCGTCGGGATGAAAAAAAATCTCGTTCGATGGATAATTTCGTGACGATGAAATTTAGGATCGAAAGATAAATTCTGTCTCTTTCACGCTTCCCCCATACATGTTTCACATCGTCTTAAGGCGATTTTTTTTTTGTCATAGCAAGAGATAGTAGTGTATTCCGGAGTATCGTGAAACGTAATTTACGATACCGACGAAATCGTGCGAAAAGTAAACTGCAACATAATCGTTCACAATATCATATATACAAAGCTGTGATTCGTTGTACGAAATATATAAAGTAAAAAAATATATATACATATATATGCATGCTTGAGATTATTACAAAAATATTAGAACGACAGTCGACCAATCTACAGTTAAATAAAAGTTAATAATAATAATAATTAAAATTTTTAACAATTATCTAGAGTGAAAATTCTACTTGGATAACAAATTTGTTTTTTTTTTTTGTTTCTAGCACTTAGGGGTGAGAGAGTGCTGTTTGAAAAACCCAAACCCTTCCTTTAGCCGAATCAATCCTGAATAATGTATGGGCGCTAACCTATGATTGCTGTTTAAATCGACATCATAGTTGCACATCACACGCGCATCAATGTGTCCAGCGTTGCATCCCGACAAGACGTGTACCACAGCATGGAAATAAATTCGATAAACCATTAATCTCTTATGCGACGCTGCAATATGACGAGGAAAAAAAAAACAACAAACAAACAAACGAATAAAAAAAAAAAAGAAGTAATGACAGTGTTACGAATGTGGAAGACAAGAAAAAATAAATGTACGATTCGGTCGAATTATGAATAATTTGTGAAATGTGCGTTTCGATTTTTTTTTTTTTCCACGTGGGTCTCGAAGTTTCGAATTTTCAATGTTTCGAAAGCTCACTCAAGTATATATAGGTATAGTGGCGTGAAGATTGCAGCTCCCGCAATCTTCACGCCACTATACCTATATATATATATATACGTTTCGAACTTTTGGTCCGTCGAAACATTGAATCGTCGAAACATTGGCGAGTCGAATCCGTGACCCGTCGAAAAATTGCGCTTTCGATAAATTGCATTTCGAATTTTTTGTTTTCGAAACTATGACCGTTCGAAACTTTGCCCGGTCGGATCAATGGACTTTCGAAACCGTGCAAGGTCGAAACATTAAAATTCGAATTAAAAAATTTCGAACTTATGAGCCTTCGAAACATTGAAAATTCGAAACTTCGAGACCTACCTTTTTTTTTTCTTTCGTTTTTTTTCTCTCTATTCAAGCGTATTACGAAAATATTTTGTCTCGATGTTGTAATGTACGTTGCAGTAGCTTTGAAATACGTTTTTATGGACTGTAACTCGTGTTTGTTTCGCGTGATGAAATTCGATGAGTTATTTTTCGAGTCACTGGCTATTACGTGAATCCAAAAGGAATGGCTAGATCATCGATAAATCTATCATGCATGTTTCTGCGACGAATTCGTTATTAATAAGCCGATCAACAATCGTCACGATTGGAACATATTTTTTTTTTGTTTCCGAGCATTTACGTCGAGGCGAGGCGTTGGGTTCGCACCCTGTACGTATAAACTTTGTGGACAATCATGCGCATGATGATAACGCTCTGTGTATAATAAAGTGAAAAAAAAAAATTAAAAAAAAAAATTTGAAAAAAAATAATAATAAAAAAATTGAAAAAAAAAAACACAACTGTTTATTTCAATTCTTCGTTTTGCGAAATGATCTCTTCGTTCGTGTTTCCTTTCGTGTGTGGAACGTTTTTATCGGTTAATCCGTTAAATAAAAAAAATCAATCCCGATCGATTCGTGTATAATCAAACCATGATCAAACCTGTCGTGAGTGCCGGAGTCCATTCTTGTTCTCCAGTAGCACCCCACAAGAGTGTAAGACTTTTATTAACAGCTGGAAATCCGGTTTGGCCACTTTTCTCGCAGCCTGATAGCGGAAGACTGTGACGTTGATTCTTTCCTTTCGTATCTGTTGAATCGACTCACAAACCGTTGGTGTCTCTCACCTTACGAAATTATCGAGCTAAATAGTATTCATTCGTGTGAGCTTACGATCTTGAAACCCAATTTGCGACGCCGATCGTGAAATCGCGTCCTGAGTGGACGACGATGGGATTCCATGGTCGACCGGTGAATCGCTGACCGTCGAAGTTGCATCGGTTTGTTGATCCGATCGCGATTGCGTTGGCACGGCTTGATAATGATGCTGTTGAATGAGGACTCCCGTGGGTCCTGCGTGGCGGTGGATATTTATGTTTATTATTGATAGATAAATTAATAAATGGCGATCGATAATCAGGTTCATTTCCAGTAATGAATTACGAAATATAATTAAGGCTGAGTTCGTATACATCAAGTTTTCGACGCTCAAAGATTTTTGCGACATAGCAAACTTTTTTCACATCTCATTCTGTTGCAACGATCGTTAAACCGTCATTTGACTGGCACGTAGCAAGACTCCTACCTCACAGTTGCTTGTTCCTCGATCTTTCATTTTTTGCTATTTCGTCACGTTTATACGTCTCGAGAATAATATCTCCAAAAAGAAATAATGTAAAAAATGCTTTTTGAAAAAAATTCCACAAATTCCACCCGAAAATTTCCGAATACCAGACGACTCTCCCCCTTAAATGAAAATGTTTCGGGCGATTGGGATCGTCAAATTTTAATTTCAATTGACGAACCTTTCGGAAATATGTGAGTCCATCGACGTCGATTGCTGGTGAGTTTGATGGTAACGTGGGAAGGATCGAAAGGATTAATTAGCGCACGTCCGGGCCGATGGGAGTTGACCGGTTGGGCGGGATTGTTCGTCGGGCTTCCCGCACTTCCGACAACCGGCCTGAACGGTGGCGATATTTCATCGTCGATCACGTCGCTCTTCGTCGTGCCGTGTGCCTCGCCGTTCGATCCGCTTCTCGTTAGATCGTCGGATCTGTAGGGAATAAAAATGGCGGCGCTTCGGGTCGTCGTGGCGACGGGCGGAGAGTTCAAATCCGCAACAGGATGATGTATGTCAGGATCGGACATTTTTCTTTTCAACAGTTTCAAAGCTTGCGCGTTGTTGTGCGTCTCCATACACGCCACGCTAGTTTTCTTGGTCCTTTTTGAGATCCTGGCGGGGACGAAAAAAACAAATAGTCTTTTAAAGCGTCGACGATCGTCGCCAGGGTATATCGATCGCGTTACCTGGACGGATGAACCGTGGGCAGTTGAAATACTTGAGCGTCGTAAGCGTCGTAATCGAACAGAGGATTGTGCAAACACTCTCGCGTTTCTTCTTGCAACAATTTTGTCTTGCACAAAAGTTTGCCGTTTTCCATTGGCTGTTTGGTGACTCTTTGCGGTAATTTTATTCGCGGTATGAACGTCGAGTATGGATTTTTTTTGTTCGTCGAATAGAAACTGAGATTGATCCAGTGAGGCATGCTGTAGTCGGGAGCGTTTGTCGATGTGTCCTTGTTGTGAAACTGGTGTAATGAGAATGAGGGTGACATGGTGTTTAAAGTTGTACGGTGGAGAAATGGAAATTTAGAAGAAGAATCACCTTGAGAAGCGGAACCGCGTGCAACGGTTGTTCTCCAACGCATACCAAGTCACTGCCCACTCCGTTATCGATGATACGCTGTTTTGTGACGTTCGTTAGTTCTCGGTCGACCTCGAATACACCGACACCCGGAGTTATGACGACCGAGAGTTGGCCCGTTCTGTCGAAACTTCGGTCCAAGTAGTGTTTCTCGAACACTGCGTCCGTGAGAAGTGAGAAGTCAAATTATGAAAATTGAATGTCAATAAATTGATCTTCACCAGACACACTGGGGTCAAAGAGCTCCCCGAGAAAAATCAATCCTAATTCGAGAATAATGCAATTTACTTCATTTCTCAGCATGAATACCTTTTTTTCAACTGACACTATCGGGCTAATTTTTTTTTTCGAAAGTAGATTATTCGAGAGTATGAAATTCAATTTTTTAATTTAACCCGTTACGGTCTTTCGGGATACACTGGGCCCCGGGCCAACTTCACGGTATTTATGCAATAGAAATACCATTTTCAACATGATTTTGTCCATTTAAACGCACCACTTCCATCTTTCGACATCGACCAAAGTCTTCAAAGTCCCATAAAAGCTCGATTGTTTTTCAAAAATATAATATCTCAAGAGTAGAACGGCGCAAGATTTTTTACCATATGGCAGAAAATTAAAATTTTCACGATTTTTTTTTTATAAAAAAAGTCAGATTTCGTGGATTTTTTTTTCATCTTGTTTTTACTACTTGAAAATCTTAGATAGAAGACAATGGCTATTGGATTATTTAGAAAAAGAGGTGTGACCGCAACGCGTTAAATAATAATTTTTTCCATCAAATCGCCAATTTTGCATTTTTTTTCACCTTCAACGTTTTTTTTTCCAAAGTAAATATTAAATTTGAACCAAATAATCTATGGCACCTCTTAAAGGAAGTATCGAAGAATATATGAGAATTTTTTCACGACAAAAAAATCAATTGGCAACTCGCACTAAGCCTTTTTGTGCTCGGAGTCGAAAAAACCCCTGTATGCCAGCTAAGGGTTGAAATTAATTAAATTAATTCGTTGAATGGATGATCGAATAATTTTTTTACCGTTCAGCGACATGTTCAGAACTTCCAAAAAATTTCCCTGAGCCGCTGTGGAGTTGGTGGCTTCCGGCATATCGATATCAGTCTTCTGATGATACTCCAGCACGACTTTCTGATAATCGGTAAACAATTTTCTCAATTGCACGAGAATGTTGCTCCAATCCTCGAATCTTTCGTTCTGCACCGCGACTCTGTAGAAATCTTCGTAAAATCTGCCTCTGTAATCGTGTTGCAAACACTCTCTCATGTGATTCGGAAATTCTTCCAAACTGTTGGCATTGTAAAAGGTTCGCGAAAACAGAACAATCGTGACTTCGTGATTGCTCCCGTTTTTCTTCCACTTTTGAAACAAATCCGCGAGAAAACCATTAACGGCTTTCTCGAAGTACAAATCTCCGTGAATGTCGAAATCCCACATTTCGGAACTCATTTGAATGAAGAGATATACCATGCTCGTTGAGGAACGAAATACCACCTGAAAAAATTTAAGAGATTTTAGTGTCGCTCGGTTTACGTAGGTTATTACGAAAATTTGTGGATTATGACTGACCTTGGTGTCGTCGGTTATGACACCGCAGGCAACGCGATCGCCCAGCGACCACATCTCGTATACCTGACATCTTATACTACCTCCACAGAATTCTATCTTTTTATTCATATACACACATGTGTTTACCTGGAACAAAATTAATTTATTCGTTGTGTCTTGTCTCGAGCGACTTCACAATTTCGATTTTTAAAGATTTATTTTTTGAAGATTTTTTTTCAAGTGCTCCAGTCGCTTTATGCGATTCAACGAGCATTGACTATGATTAATTTCTCTTTCAGGGACAAAAAAATACCAAAAATTCTTGTTTCGTAATCGGAATTTTGGAAAATTTTGAAAACTAAAATAGCGAGTGCATTTTTTGAGAAAAAAAATATTCTTGCATATTTTGCCCTGAAACGGACGTTCAACTTGCTTGATAAAATCAAAAGTTTTTCTTTTTCTGAAAGGCGATGAAAAGACGCACATTTTATTTTTTACAAATGTAAATACGTCAAATCCTGCCAAAGATACAGCCATTTGAATGGAAAATTTTTAAAAAACGTTTATTGACGATAAAACCGTCAGACATTTTTTTTTTTAAATCGGCACTCGGTGAATAACTCAATTATTTAAAATTATTTGTGGAAAATTTTGTTTTTCAGTGGCTGAAGTCACGTGGAATCGCTTATATATATATTATGACATTTATTATATGGGTAACATTTTGAAATAAATATGCAACTGCATGGAATGATTAAAAAATAGCAAAAAGTCACTGCTATCGAATCTGATAAATCTGACGATACTTGGTTATATTTTTAAAGTAAATGGAATCACAAAAAATTAAAAAATACCAGACTGTTCTTGAGTCGCCACATCTCGCTTCGGCCCATATACTGATCCTTGAACGTCAGTTCTATGGAATCCAATGCCACATCGTTCGGATTGACGATATTCATATAAACATCGGCAAACGTGCGCAATTGAAACATCGAAGCTACGTTATTCTCGATGCTGATGGTTTCTCGTCCCTGCAGGTCCTCCTTGAACGCGGTGACCTGCAGCAGCAGTCGACTGAACTCATCCTCCGGATGATATATCTCCACCACGTCGCCGCACTGAATACCAGGATAATCCTTCGGATTTATTATCAAATCTTCGCCGCTAAAATTTTTCTGATGAACAATCAGTTTGAACAGCTTCATGCTTTGGCTGTGGTTTCTTGTCGCGCAGCGACACTGAAACGCAGAAAAAATACTCGAGTAACATCTGCTCATCAAACATTCATAAATAAAAAAAATTGTCAATGTTTACCTTTTTAATTGCATCGGTCGCAATCGACAAAATCACCCAAATACCACAAATGATTTTGAAAAAAAAACAAAAAATCTATGCGCAGTATGTCAATCACAGTGGTAACCTTTACAACTTCGTTATCATTGTTGAAACGATTTTATTTCGTGGTCTTGGACAATCAAAGTCAATCGTGACGTGTTTTCACAAACATCACAAAATCGTTTGTGAAATTACGAGCCAATGGGATGCAAATCACTCGTTGTGCCTCTGACGTCTGGACAGACTGAAACTCTCAGATACGTCGTATCCATGTTTTTTTTTTTTTTTCGAATCGCAATAGCAACAATCAGCAGAAAAAAAAATCCAAACGATCTAGCTACTCCGATTTGCTCATCTTTTGTAGGCAATACACATTTGCGACAGATGATTTCTCTTGTACCCACAGCAGCCCTATCCGACTCATCGAAAAAAGGCTGGACTTATATGACCCCCTGTTGTGACGTCACGAAACTAAACCGCTAGGAGCGCAGCAGAAGTTCTGCCCGGTTTCAGCGGGTTCTTTCGAATAAATTTTTTTTTGAGTATACACAGAACGTCTTTGTCAACGAAAATGCCTTGGTACCCTCGGTACAAAGGTGACCGATGTATAATACCCAATTATAATTTGGGGTATAAATCATACCATGAGAAGGTTCATCTCTTTTCCATTCCTCTGGATAAGGAATTGTTCCTGAAGTGGGAACGCTATGAAATGAACGCTATGGCTATGAAATAAATAACGTTACACACATACGTGTTGTAAATGTGTTTTTTTCCTTATCACAACTTATAGAAGAACCTTTATTACGGAATCATCCTATCATGCAATTCACTTGAAAATTTGTTTATTAAATTATTTATTTTTAATATTTGTTCAGAAATTGGATATACTCGGAGATTCGTAATATGATATTGAAAAATCATAATTAAAAGTAAACTCCGCAACTCATTTTATTTAATAAACTTTTATCCATTATTAATCATATATTGTTGTATTTTTAAATATAATCACCTTAGAAGCGCTGTTTTTTTCTTTGCAATATTGGTATCACTGTTTTTTTATGGTTATTTCAACTAAAAGCAGTTATCATAGGCCAGTGCGTCAATTTTAATAGTTTCATTCATATTTGTGACCATCAATAGATATCTTCAGACAAGTTTTCAACAGCTCTATATGACCTTATAACACACATATGCCCAGAATTTCAGATTTCGTTATTGAAAATTTATTTCAAATAACCCGCTGAAACCGGGCAGAACGTCTGCAGCACTCCTAGTGGTTTAGTTTCGAGTAGGGTCACATGATGGTCCATGCTTCGGGCTTGAAACCGAAGAGTCGGATAGGGCTGACCCACAGCTGTGTATACGCGGTATACGCTTTATGACGTACACTACAACCTAACCTTTATCTAGCTCGTTTGGGCTTTCTCGAGGGCAGTGAGTAAGTTTCCAACAAAATCTACTGACGCGTGAAAGTGTCTAACACCCGCCCGTGTCATGTTTCGTTTCTCTTGATCTGTGGTTGATTGTTATTATTATTTGTTTTTCTTTCTTTCACCGGCGAATCGTGAATTTACTCAACTTTCGAGTTTGTGCATCGACGAAGAATTTTTGCAACGCCAATTTCGTAAAATAACGATGAATTCGTCGCAACAATGCTTTGTGACCAATTCCATTGTTGTTTATGCGCATAACCTCAAAAATGTGTCTCACCACTAGCGTTATTGCATCGTTTGTTTGAAAATGCGGAAGATACGTCGTGGATTTTCGATATTTCGATAAATCTAATAAACAATGAGCTATGCGTACCAAAGGACTGCTCTTGTTACTCATATGCATAGTAGGGAGCACCATTATTTTCATTGCGTTCAGCAATCCGCGACCTTCCATCCGCAATTTAGTCACCGAGACGCATAAGCAGCTGAAGAACTTCCAGGTAAATTGTTCATTTGTTTTTTTTGGGGTAGTCGGAGAATGGTGAACTCGAACGGGTGTTTGGATTTTTTCAGGACAATTTGAAAGATGTGGAGGAAAAAAGGCTCGTGACGGATTCCAAATATTTGGCGCTGCTGGGACTGGACGGCCAAACCGGCACCACTCCCGTGGCTCCAAAGTCCCAAAATGTCACCGTCGTCACTCTTCTCAGGCCCGGCGGCGAACAGAACATCTACGGTTTCGTGCGCAACGTCATGCACTATTTGCCAAACAACAGCATCGGAGTGTTCGGAGTCGGTCTGAACGACGACTCGCTTCAGACAGTCAGAACGGTTTGCAATTCCAGCAGATGTAACGTGATTCAGTTGGACTTGAGCCCCTTCCCCGCCCACGCAGAAGACGATAGACTGCACGTCTATCGACCTCTAGTCATTCAGGTAATTTTGCTAATTTTTAATAAAATTTCTTTCTCTAGACAATAAAAAAAAAAAAAATCATGGAAATAATAATTTTCTTTTGGATGCGAATGTTTGTATATTTCAGACAGCTTTAAATACATTAGGAAACATATTGTACATGGATTCGAATGTGCGTCTGAATTCGTCCGATGTGGCAAAATATCTATTACCGAAATCTGGAATACTAACGTGGCCAACTAAGCACGCAATTAGCTCTCTGACGCATCAAAAAATGTACGAATACTTTCACATCTCGGCGGAAAGTTTTTTTTTTCTTCCCCTTGTAAGAGCTTCGCACATTGTAATCCGTAATACCATAGAAATTCGACAGAACATCATGTTACCTTGGGTTCAATGTGCATTGACAAGGGACTGCATATGTCCCATTGGTGGGTATATCTGAATATTTTTTATATGCCGTAGTTTATTATTACATATATGAACGATTTTCAAATAGACATAACTCGGAGAGTCTTTTCAAGCCTCTCCAACTTAAATTTAATTCAATTTAATTACATACGATTTATAATTATAATTTAAAAATTATATAATTTTATCAGATAAATAATTATTATAAATATAATTAAATTGTAATTTAATGAGTTTATAATTTAATTAAATAAATAATTCACAATTTTTTACGCCAGAATTTAAAACTATTTGAAAATCGTCCGTATTTACTTTTATTCATTGAAAAACATTTTTTTTTTTTTTTCGTACTGACGAAACTATTTTGCAACAGGCGCACAATCCGCTGGTTGCCGTTTCAACAAACGGCCGCAATATCGTTATTCCGGTTGTCACGCGTACGACACAGCAGCTCTGAACATAATTCTCGGATTGTATTTCAAATTCGACGATTCTTGTTACTCTCATCAGGACGGTGAAACTTACTTCAATAAGATTCAACCGGACGAAGTTAACGAGGAGTATCTGACGTTCGCAAGACAGAACAACGTCACCGAGGTCAACGCTAAAACTTTAATATCGATAGAACAGTGAATGTCATATCAACGTACATTTTTACAAATGTATTCAATATTCAATACCCTTGAATATGAATTGGCACAATTTCATTTACAAATAAAAAATATTTGAAAAAAACAATTCAAACGATCATAATTATTATTTCTTTCGTCTATTTATCGCAAATGAATTATTTATTCGATAATTCGCAGAATAATTTTCACAATGCCGTGAACTTGATTGACAATCATCGAGATAATTAATCGGCGTTTGTGATTTGTTATTTTTTTTTTTTCGTCTTCTTTTGCGGTTCGATCGAGTTTCAAAGTCCCCGGAACATCCTTCGACCGGGAAAAACTCCGGAAATTTCAACATCCGACGCAATAGTCGCGATTGATCGATAGAAACCCTAAATGGAACGCAATCAGCTTCCCTGGTTACGTAAATAGAAAATTTCCTTCAGACTCAATCAACATCGAATCGCCGTCTACCGGAGCTCGCTATCGTTATCAAAAAATAAGTAAAAATAAACAGCAACGATTACGATGAATGAAAATTCACACGTGAGTTCGATGAGGCTGTAAAAAACCTCAAAAAAAAAAAAAAAAAACCGATCGTCCATCGTTTCGATCAAGCCTCTTTTATCTCGATAGTTCGGCTCATCACGATGACACGTGCTCGTCACACGCTGGACCAGGGTTAAGAATTGTCCGGTAATGGCAAATGAAAGCGACATTGACAGTTGGGATTTCAGAAACGGTGATCGGCCGGTTCACCGTTCACACGAGCGAAACAATTTGTCTAACGCGAATCAATACAATTTATTCGCTCACGATTCGAAAACGCGGGAAAATAATTTCACGTTGAACGGTTATGCTTATTGTCAGCACAGGTAATCAATAAATCATAATTTAACATTAATTTTCGCAATTATTTTTATTATTTTTAATTTTTGGTAGAAAATAAAACGTATGATGAATTAAAAAATATTGTAGGACACGTGCCACACGTTCTGGCTCTGATGTGCGAATTTTCGATGATTCAACATACGCCGAACCATTGACGGATCACGGACGATCTTCGAAGCCGGCAACGATAATTGAAGCAAATTGCGGTGATTCGTCGAATCTGGTCGAACGCGTTTCCTCGCTTTCCATAAACCCTCATGATCATGCCGGGGATCGGTACGACGGTCGTCATACCTATCGTTGTCAGCCCGTTATCTCAACCCCGACGCCCTCGACGTTATCGTCCTCCAGAGCGGAATCCAAATCTTCCGTCAAAGTCCGTTGTTGTACGATCGGGAAAATCGCGGACGAGCGATCGAACGATCTTTCCAATCAACCGGAAGTACAGAGGTTCGATGATCGTTCGTATTTTTGTTTTTTTTTCTCTAGGGTTCCTTTAAATGAAAAAGAACGCAACCCTTCTACTTCCTAGCAGGTTCGAAGACCGACGATCGCACCGTAAAAGCACTCAGTGCTTTTCTAACGTTTGAATCACCGAAAGTTTGGTCAAAAGCACTGAAAAAGCACCAAAAAATTTAGTGTCGGAGCACGACACTGGTATGGCTCCAACACTAAAATTTTCCGGTGCTTTTTCAGTGCTTATTTTGATCAAAATTTGGTGATTAAAACGTTAGAGAAGCATTCAGTGCTCACCGCGGTGCTTTTTCGGTGGCCGGCCTTTGTTCTTTCGGTGCTTTTTTCGGTGTGTGAACCTGCTGGGGCTTTGATCATCAAAACCTATATGGTACTTGTATGCTGTTGACCTAGAATCTTGAAATTCACCACGAAGAAAGTTTTCACAGCACAAGTAAAAGAAACAAGTCTGAAAACCATTAATTTCTTATGCCATGTAGCGTCATTACGTGATAAACTTAATTTTATCACGGTCCGAGAACTAATCGCACCTGTCCGACTTTTATACAGGGTGTCCCATTTGAAACAGTACAGTCGAATAACTCGTCTGGAAAATGGGTGACAAGGAAATGGGTCAGATGAAAGTTATAGGGTTCGAAGGGGGACTTCGAACCCTAAACTAATATTAGGATTATTATTATCAGCTCATATTGGTTTACGTGATATTGGACGCGATTACGGTGTTCCACGCAGTGAGGCACACCGAATTTCACGATTCGATACGATCGATTTTTTCATGAAAAATCGATGAGAAATCCTTAAAATAGGGTATCGTTGAATTCGTCTCGAAATAAGGAACAACTTCAGGTGGTTCAAAAGTATTGTTCCCATTAAAAAAAAGTCATTATGCTCGTAGCATAAAAACATAAGCTGTGAGAGCATAGATTTTATTATAACTATGTTTCCCCCTTCGATTCCTACAACTTTCATCCGACCCATTTCGTTGTCACCCCTTTTCCTGACGAGTCATTCGACCGTACTGTTTCAAATCGGACACCCTGTATGTTCTTCCGTTCTGCCGATACGACGACGGATGAAATACAACAAATATTTTCCCGACGAACTAGATACTCGGTAAACGGTCACAGAGTCGTAGAATTTTCGGCATCATCGGTATCGGGTTCTAATCTTTCGGATCGTGCGGTTTCGTCGAGCGTGGACAAGAGCGCTTACGACGAGTGGGTCGAACGTAAAAAAGCGTTGGAATCGCGAAGAAAGGAGGAAGCTCGTCGACTCGAGGAGGAAAAGCGAGCGGAGGAAGATCGTCAGACGAAGGAGAGAGAAGAACGCGAGCGTAGAGAGAGAGAAAATTTTCTTCAATGGGCCGAGAGAAAGCGCAAGGAGGAAGCTGACAAACGTGAGATTGTGGAACGAGAGTTGGAGCTCGAACGAAAATTGAAAGAAATCGCGGACAAAGCGGTCATGGCCAAGACGATACATCTTCGTCAGTGGGCTCGGAAGAAAGAAAAATTGCAGATAGGTATTTGGCTAATCGATAATCACAAAACGTTTGACAATATTTTGGAAAATTTGAAGGAGAAAAAAACAATAAAGATAATTTGTGTCAAAGCTGAACAGAGAAAACAAGAACTGAAACATAAGCGAGAGGAGGAAGATCGACAAAAGCGATTGGAAGAGAGTTCGAAGGCGTATGAAAAGTGGAGAGAGACGTCGAAGAATCGTCCGAGACCCGCGACTCAAGGATTGTTGCGTTAGTTCGTCATTATAGATCGAATTTTCATTGACACTATTTGGTTAATTCGCTTGAAGCTTGTTTTTAGGGTTTCGTGGCAGTCTAGTGAACTCTCCCGTGAGAATGACTACGAAACCCTGCCATGAGCTTGCTCAACATGCTCTTGGCCAATCATTTATTATCATTATTATTGTTATATTTTGATTATATTTTATTTATTATCATTATTATTATTTGTTTTCAAATTTTCAGCTCATCAGAAAGCCACTCCGTCGTACATCAATCCGATTCCGTGGGTCGTTGAAGATGTGGATGCCACGGAGACACTTGACAGTCGATCGTCAACGGCAACCAAGAAGACCGGACCGGGTCGGACCAAGAGTGACGTTGGAAAAAGTATTTCTTACAAGCAGTGATGGGACACCGAGGACGAAGGGTCTGAAATCATTATTAATTCGTGTTTTTTCGCCCGGAACACTTGGGAGCGGGGGGGGGGGGTGAAGGGGCGTCTGATACAACTTGCTAAAAGTCTTTCTTTGCCAGATGTTCCATTTCCTTGATAATACGGCCGAAACATTACCAACGTCAATGTCTCTACCAAAGCTCACACATCTTCAAACTTAAAGTACCAATCATACAAAAAAAAAAACTATTTTTAATCTCGTGCCAGGATATTTAAAAAAAATGAAGGAATCGACTCGTTGATGGGTCCACTACGCGATGAAAGAGTACAATAAAAGAAAAAAAAACACATCTGTCTGTAGATCGTTATGTAATATATATATATTTAAAATCTTCGTATACAGAAATATATATATTTATATATATATTTATATCGAAATACCGCACGCATGTCTCGACACGTCGCATTCGCGACAATAATTTCACGACTTTTGCCAAGTCCGTCCGGCAAATACCAAAATTATTTCGAAGCTTCGGGTTTCATCGCACTCATCGCAACAACTTTTGTACTCTACATCAGCCCAGCTCGTGTAAACGATTACAGGTCGACAACCGACCACATATAAGTTTTCTCAACGTTATCCAAGACCGTTACGATAATTAACACGTATGATTATGATGAATTTGCTGTGCCAACGTGGTGCTGTTTCGATTAATTTACTTCGCCATTGTTTCTTCCTCCTCCTGGAGCCTCTGAATGTCGGATTTGTTCATGAAGTAGTAAGACGGTTGTCGTGATTTCTTCATCGATGCCGAAATGAAAGAAAAACAAATTTATATTTAATATTATAACGGTTGAAAGAAAAATGCATTGTGTAGAATTTTCGACTCACGAGATCCTTGAGGACGCGTTTTGCTCCGGACTTTATCAAAATTCCACTGAGAACTTCGACGGCCGGTACGCCCATTGCGTAGTGAAGAGCCGTTCGTTCAAGCTAAAATGGGAAAACAAGCAATGAATTTTCTCGTTCAGTTTGATGATCTGTCGAAAAAAAATGTTGGCACCGAATTGTTCAACGTTAATTTTCTCACATTGTCGCCGATTCGCAATACATCCGGATAATTTTTCACTATGTATTCCACGATTTCCGGATGTTCACCGAGAACGGCGATGTGAAGAGCGCAACGACCGACGACGTTTTTTCCAACTGCCAGCAGTGTGCCACCGGTGCCGTTTCTGTTGAAGATTTGTCTCACGGTCTCCAGGTCACCCGCTCGGATCGCACGATGAAGTTCCTCGCGTTGCGTCTGAATGCAACGAAGTATTGTCATGAGTACGTGAAAATTATTGACGCAGTCGTTGATCAGTTCGGAAATTATCAATGGGAGGATTCCGTTTTATCCCCCGCGAAAATTATTTCTTTCCACCTCATTTTATTCACTGAGGTGTTAAGAATTTTCGTCAAAAATGATTTTTTTTCTTGCTGGTTCATTGAAAAATAGCTACATATGAGGCATTCCATATCACTTCAGCCAGTGAAAAAAAAAATCCCACAAATAATTTTAGAAAATTGAGTTATTTTATTGAAATATATTCACCGAGTGCCGAATTTTTTAAAATTTTTGTGACGGTTTTATCGTTATTTAACTTTTTTTTATTTTCCCATTCAAATGGATGTATCTTTGGCAGGATTTGACATATTTATATTTGTAAAAAACGAAAATGTGCGTCTTTTATGGCCTTCCAGAAAAAATTAATTTAGATTTTATTGAGCAAGTTGAACGTCTGTTTCAGAGCGAAATATGCAAAAATATTTTTTTTCCCAAAAAATGCACTCGTTATTTTAGTTTTGAAAATTTCCCCAAATTCTGAATACGAAAAACGATTTTTTGGTATTTTTCATATTGCGGGATCGGTAATCGGTAATACGTAATTTTACCGATTTTATTAATAGCTTTTTTTCAGTTTTATTTTTTTTTTTCATGTTCTCCAGTCGCTTTACGCGAGTTCAGAAGTCTCATTGAAAGGGACATTAATGATAATCAATGCTCGTTTGGTTTTTGGTTTATTTCCCTGTCAGCAGGAAGAACTTTTAATAAAAATTATTGACAATTCGTCATTGGACACACAAAGAATCGATGAATATACCCTGAAATTTTGACAGTAATAGATGCATGGTTAAAAAAGTAAAATCCGTTCATTTTAGCAGTCAAAAAACGGGAATCCGGCAAATGATTGTATCCGGACGGAGGTGGATGAGATTTTTTATTTGTACTCACCACAAAATTGGGAATCGATTGTAAAAATTGTACGGTAGCTTCGCGATCTCTCGCGGCGGCTACGTCGACGATATTTATGCCACCGTCTTCGGCGTCCAATATATGATCGTAGCCCTCGAGCAAAAGTTCGACCAATTTTTCCGTTTCTCCCCGTGCCGCGAGGTAAACGACCCAGCGATCGATGTCCTCCACGTTTTCACGGACATTCGATTCCTCGGCCACGTCACGGGCCGTGCGATAAAGTTCGTCGCGATAACCAACGTTGATCTGAGCCTCTTGCATCATGTTGAATAGGGCGTCCGACGCGTGATTACGAACCGCGGTGAAGTGTATCATAGTTTGACCGTGTTCGTCCTTGAATCCCAAATTCGTTCGATTGAATCATCAAATGTCGAAGAAAAACATATATTAGGCGTTCCACGTCACTTCAGCCAGTAAAACAAAATTAAGTTATTTTATTTAAATATATTCACTGAGTGCCGAAATTTTTCAAATTTTTCTAATGTTTTTCTCGTTAATTAACGTTGTTTTTCAATTTTTCCATTCAAATGGCTATATCTTTGGGAGCACGAGAAAAAAAAATCAAACTAAAAAAAAAGCTATTAATAAAATCTGTAAAATTACGTATTACCGATTACCGATCCCACAATATGAAAAATACTAAAAATTCGTTTTTCGTATTCAGAATTTGGGGAACTTTTGAAAACTAAAATAACGAGTGCATTTTTCGAGAAAAAAAATATTTTTGCATATTTTGCCCTGAAACGGACGTTCAACTTGCTTGATAAAATCTAAATTCATTTTTTCTGAAAGGCCATAAAAAGACGCACATTTTCGTTTTTTACAAATGTAAATACGTCAAAATCCTGCCAAAGATATAGCAATTTAAATAGAAAAAAAAAGGGTGCAAAGTAGAACCTTGCACATTGCTTCCTCATAGTTTTGTACCGTTTTTAAATTATTGAGATGTAAAGTAGAACCTTGTGTCGATCAATTTTGGCTTCCTCATAGAGGAAGCTTTGGCAAATGTGTAAGAAGATAAGGAAGCCATAAGCAAGGTTCTACTTTACATCTCAATAATTTAAAAACGGTACAAAACTATGAGGAAGCAATGTGCAAGGTTCTACTTTGCACCGTTGTTTACTTTCGTGACGTTGAGGGCTCCTTGTAAGTGTGATGTAAGTCGAAATCAATATACATGGGGCAATTCATGTGAAATTTGAAAAATAATAATTTGCATAAAATCTGAACTGCTTGTTAGATTTTATCCAAATTCAATAGGAAATCCCTTTGGATGATAGTGCATCTTCGTACTAAATTTCAGCCGGATATCTAGAAAATTATGGAAGCTAGAGCACTTACATTGAATTTTGGAAAAATTTCAAAACGCCATAAAATCTGAACGTCTTGTTGGATTTTGTCCAAATTCAATACGAAACCTCTTTTGATGGTAGTGCAACTTCGTACTAAATTCCAGCCAGATATCTCAAAAATTATGGAAGCTAGAGCAGTTACATTGATTTTTGGAAAAATTTCAAAACGCCATAAAATATGAATGGCTTGATGGATTTCGCCCAAATTCAATCGGGTTTCTCTTTGGATCATTGCGCAACTTCGTACCAAATTTAAGTCCGATATCTCAAAAATTGCTCCAGTTAGAGTGTAAAGATCGTTTTTTTCACATTAAAAAATGCTTTAAAAGTAAGGCAATGCGTGGATTTTTTCCAAATTCGGTATCGAGCATCTCCCTGTACTCGTACAACATTATACTGAATTTGAGCTCGATATCTCTAAAATTGTGGGAGCTAGAGACCAAAAATAATTTTTTGAATTTCGAAAAAATGATGTGAAAACAAAATAACTTGATAGATTTTTCCAAAAATTAAATTGTGCTATGCGCCGTGAACCCTTCACATGTGTGACAAATTTCAGCTTGATATCTCGAACCGTTCTCAAGTTGTGAGCGGTCAACCATTACTACACACACACACACACACACACACACACACACACACACACACATACATACATCCGGACATTTTTTCTAAATGTGTTTTTTAGGTGTTTTGAGACATACTGAACACGTTTTCATGAACATCTCGAAAAAAAAAAATTTCACGAAAACAAAGCTTCCTCTATGAGGAAGCAAAATTAAAAAAAAAAGTTAATTAACGAGAAAAACGTCAGGAAATTTTAAAAAATTTCCGCACTCGGTGGATATATATCAATAAAATAACTAAATTCTTCAAAATTATTTATGGAAATTTTTTTTTTACTGGCTCAAGTGATGTGGAATGTCTCATATATATTTGTTTCAAGATCGACGAAAAAATTCACCCTCTTTGCGGTTTTGAAATTCGATTCGGGAACGTATGACTCTGGAGTCTGAGGATATCCGGCATCGTCGTCAAAGCTATCGGCCACCGGATCGTCCAAGTGGCCCTGCTTACGTTCCGGAATAATCAGAACATTGGATTCCTGAAATCATTTTTCATTTTCACATTTTTCTTCGTTTTGATTTTTTTTTTAAATTATGTCAGATAATGGATTATTTTTTTTAATAATAAAAAAAATATATATTTTTTTTCATTGTGAAAAAGCGACTTGCCTCTTTCGTTTCCGGGGACTTGTTTTTGCTGGCAAAGTTGTACAAATAGGTGGCTAGATAGGTGACTGGATCTTTGGGTCGCGTGTTGGCAACTTCCGTGAGGCCTTTTATCAGCGGATCTCCGAGGGCTGAACACGATATATAATCACCCGTTCCCAACCCCAACCACAATTAGTACGCACTAATGTTTATATACGTTACATCCGCCATTAACCATCAACGATGTAAAACATATCCGGATTACTTACAGGAAGCTAGATAACGGCCTTCCTCCGATCGAAATATCGGAATGTCCATTTCCGCATCTTCTGAAACATCAATTATTACGTTTTACGCCGATCGTTAATAACAATTTTTTAATTTTTTTTTTTCGTTGTTTCATTTCACTCGTTTGCGAATGGAATATTAATATATTCACAAAAGCCATAATCATCAATGCAAAATTATTTTTTTGTTTTTTTTTTGTTTTTCGCTTTCTACAATTTTCACAGAGACTCACGCACACACAACAATAATTAAACGTATGAACGTCGGATTAGCATACACGTTCAAAAGCGTGATAATATCAGCCTCGTTTTAAAAAAATAAAACAAAACCATTAATTTCATCGCACAGACACACGCTCACGATTGTAAGAAAAAATAAATAAATAAACGGCACAGTTGAATAGTTGGAAAGATATGTGCCATGTCATTTTCGTGTGAACATCGATATTATAATCGTGCGTGACATACAAAGCTTCATCGAATTTCGTAAATGCTTTGTCGCCATTCGAATTTTCCGAAATTACGAATAACAAATTGCATCAACATTATTTTTTTTTTTTTTTTTTTTCAATCACGTGGACAAATAATTTTCGTTTCTCATCGCATCGGCAATTTTGGGCCAACGGGTTTTAGTTTACGATTTAGGAAATAATAAATTTTGCAAAACAAACGAACGAAATGGCGTCAAAACATCGATTGGAATTTTTTTTTTTTTTTTTTCAGAACAAAATATTGTAATATTTTTTTTTTTTTAGAAAAAATTGTTTTCAAAAGCAGGAACAACACTTCGTTTACTAACCCACAGTATTAATCCGGCGATCATCCAGCGGCTAATCCAAATTGCTCGAATGAAACTTGAATAATCTGATTATTGGAAAAATTTCCACAACGAGGCAGCGTATACATTTCTTTCGTTTTTCGTTCGTTTTTTTTTTTATTTTTAAATCGCGTCCGAGTGTGAAACACAAAACGACAGTCACACACATCTTTCCAACGTTGCACAACAACTAATTCAAGCTACCGTAAAATTTCGCAATTGTCGTATATATATATATATGCATACACACATACATGTGATAATGAAATCTACATTGATATTTTACAATTGACTATCGCTAATCGATAATATCGGACAAACAACATTGGCTGCAAGTATTATCACAGAAAGTTATTGATATTTCGAATAAGCGTAATGTTCCAGCTGGATCGATAAGATTTCTTTTTTTTTTATAATCGCGTACACAGTCGATTTGATTTGCCATTCGATCGATGAACGATCATTATTATTCAACAATTCGAGGGTAGAAAATTGTATCCCTCGATCGTCATGATTCGTTCGACCAGTTTTTCGGAAATCCTTATGCGCCTATCAATAATTTAATTTTTGTTAATTAATTAATTTATTTATATATGTATATATAATTATTCATTTTTTCTTCTTTATCCAGTTTATTTATTCTTCGTTTTGGGAATCACTCGTTCGACCAGTTTTTCGGAAATTCTTATGTGCCTATCAATTATTTAATTTTCGTTTATTCATTTATTTATTTATATACGTATACATATTTATTCATTTTTTTTTCTTTATCCAGTTTATTATTCTCCGTTTTAGGAATCATTCATTCGACCAGTTTTTCGGAAATCCTTATGCGCCTATGAATTATTTAATTTTTGTTTGTTTATTTATTTATTTATATATGTATATATATATTTATTCTCTTTTTTTCTTTATCCAGTTTATTTATTCTTCGTTTTGGGAATCCGTTTATCCGTTTCAAGTCATTATTTTTTTATTTTCATCATCGCGACTCTGTGATTAAAATCAAATTTTTCGCAAAATCATTTCAACGATTAAAAATAACGAAAAAAACTACGTCTGCGAATTTCGCAAACCCGATGATTTTTTCCGAAACATATTTGCGATGAGAGACGCGATTTTCATGGAGTTGGTGAGCAAAAGTTCTTTCTCAAGACTGATTATATTGAGAACGGCGCGTGAAAAATCTTGCAAAGTTTGCAATTCGGTGATGCTCAAACATTGTTGATTGCCAATTTTTACGGTATCGCTTCTCATGGTATCCTTGACCCGGAGACCCCTCACAACGCACAAATGTCGCAAATTATCCGGTTCCTTCGACAAAGACGGCAATCTCACGATAATATTGAATCTCATGGTATTTCCAATGGCCGACGGTCTAGCGCTCAAAAAACCAAGTTTTTCGTCCCTCTTGAACGTCAATTTGTCGTCCAAACTGTTCATGACGCGTGCCATTCGCACGTAAGCCCGACCGATTTGTCCGGGTTTGGATTCGTTTGTGCAACAAATGACTCTAACGTGATCCTGAAGATTGACCCAAACGGCAATGTCACCGGCCGCAGCCACGTAAACCCCACGACCGTAGGGCCAATGTTTGCCGTGCAATCGTCTCTCGTCGCTCACTTCGGTTTCCGTGATCGGTAACAACAATCCGGCCGCTGCCAATCTCGCTCTTATCTCGCTCGGTCGATCCAAAACCTCGTTCAACGTGTAATAAATTCCGGCCTCGTCCTCGCTCGAACCTTCGGCCATGACACTCGCTATATCGGGTGCCAAAAGTTCTTCGGTTATTTGCCGTTCGGTTTCTTCCAACTGATTGATCGTCAGTGTGACCGGTAACGAAAAATCTTCGAGATTTCGACAACAATCCACGACCCCGGCGAGAATGTATTTGCACGTGCTATCGAGATCGTAAGATTTAATAACCGACATGGCTTTTTCGATATTCTCATTCTCATCCGTGGTAACGATCTCGTCGAAGAAACACGGCAACGGATGATACGGCAATTCACCGCTCGCTGTCACGCAATGCAAATCACGAATAAACGGATCGAAAAGTTCGAAAAAAACTATGTAACTCTCGTAATCCGGAGCAACGATTGTTCCCGTGAAATCGTCGTCCATGTTGTTCGACGATTTGTTGCTCGCGTTGCTCACGATGCTACTCGCGGTTTTTGGTTTGTTCGAACTACTGTATCTTCTCAACGACGGCCAAATAACGTCAAAAAGATTGTGGTCCATGCGTGTCACACGGTGCTTCAGACGATCGAAAATCGGTCGTTTCAAAAAACGTCCGATCAATGTACCCGAGCTTGTCGTTGGCGTGTTGGTGACCGATCCACGTCGATTTTGCGCGTTGGCCAACAATCGAAAACAACGCTCGAGGGTGGCCAATGTTTCCGGCTCGTTAACGTCACGACGGGCTGAGTATACGTCGCCACCCGGTACTGCACTCGTCATCGAAATCGTCGAACGATCGGTATCGAGGATTCATCGTTGAGATGTTTTTGGGACATTGAGGAAAAAAAAAATTATGCATGTGAGCCTAAGTTGTACGAAAATTGGCGTTTTTCGCTCGTATATATATATATAGATATACATATACATATAGGTGTGAATGTATCTTTGAGGGGCGCTTATCGTGACAATATATTCCATCGATTATCATTGTTGCACTTGAAAAAAAACACAAAATAATAATAATAATAATAATAATAATAATTTATTTAAAATAGCATATTTAAAAAGTTATTCTGAAAAACATGCGAAATTACACATCATCCCCCCATCCCTTATTTCCAAAACTACTGGACCCGAATGAATTTGTAAATCAAGAAATATAACGCCTCCACTCGAAGCTTACAGATAAATTATGACAAAATTTTTAGATCTAATAGAATTCTGAAAATCAATTTTGAAAACCTCATCATATTTCAGATTCGAGATGCTTTGGCCGTTCGATGATTTGTGAGTAGAAGCATTGACGACGGACGACCACGATTCTTTTTTTGTTTTTTTTTTCTAAATTTTTTTTATATTACGTTTCGCCCCTTCGGTTTGGGGCCTCCTCAGATATTTATTTTCTGTCGAATAAAATTTGTGTAAATTGTTTATGTTTGTAAAATCATCTTAATTAGGGGAGTATGAATAACACTTTTTTTTTCTTTTAAAGTTGTGACAATTTGGTATTTTTCTAGAACCAATAATTGAATCTAATCGTTTATAGTAGGTCTTTATTATGGTGTTGATTAATAATTTCTTCAATTGTGGTTGTTAGATGTTTTTGGTATTTTCTGAATGAAGAATTGTTTTTGGATGAATAATATGTGTAAATTGTTTGTAATGGATTTGATTTCGCCTACATCCGTACCTTCTTTTCAGTTTTTTTTTAATAATAAAACAAAAATATGCTTCTACCCACAAATAATAATAATAATAATAATAATAATAATAATAAACCATGTGTATTAATTTCGTTGAAACAGTAGGACGAACGTATGTGTGTGTGTGTTCGTTAACGTGCTGTGCGTGTGTGTGAACAGAAAGAGAATACCTTTGTCGGTCAACATCTCATCGGCGAGTTTCTCACGAGCTCCGAAATCTCGAAGCAGACGTTTGTGCGACAAATCGCTCTGATTGTCCTTGTAATAGTCGGCTTTTTGTCCGAACTAAGTTTCGAATTGATTCGAGTGAAAAATTATTGTATTCCTTCATAATTTTTGCAAAATTTTGTCGTAATTTTCGGGGGGGAGGGCGTGGGGGAGGGGGGGGGGGGGGTGAAAACTTACATTATCCTGAACCAATGGATTTGCACCGAGATGAAGCAGAAGATTGTAGTAATGGCCGTTGTCGGCGAGGGTGGCCGCGTAGTGCAATGGCGTCCGGCCGTCCATGTCGACCGCGTGGGTGGTTTCCGGAAACCTTCCGGCCAGATATCTGAAGAAGCACGATCGATCGTTTATTGGCCTTGTCGTGTTCAACACATTTTTTTTCGTACAACAAGAATAATAAAAATTGAAAATTTTTTTTTTTAAATATTAAAAACATTACAATATATTTAAGAATTTTTTAAAAAATATTATTAATATTTTTAAAATATACTTTTTATTGGATATTAAAGATATTAAAGTATATTTTTCAAAATTTTTTTAAATATCAAAAAATATTTTTAATATTTTTGATATTAAAATTTTTTTTTTTTTTTAAATATCGGAAATTTTTTTTCAAAATTTCCCAACCACACCAACCAACATCGTGAATTGGCCGAACGATAGCCACCTACAATCCAACGTTCGACCCTCTTGAAAAAGATAATTTCATGCGTGTGAGGTCCGGACTGAAATTGTTGACTCTGCGCCCGCTCCGCAGCCATGAAATGACGTATTTTCGAGGGAAATGAAAATTTGAGGCGGATGATAAATTTTTCATAAAAACCTGATGACCGCGGTGTGACCGAATATAACGGCAACGTGAAGGGGGGTCGCTCCGTGCGGCGACGAACCGTCTTTGGCAATGGCGAATTTACGTCGATCCAGTGCGCTCTGCAAGTCACGCAAATTGCCTTCACGCGCGGCCATGTGAACCGCATGAATTTTTCCCTAAAAACAAGAAGAAAAGAAAAAAAAAACATGACGATCGAAAATGATAAACTCACGTGACAAAAAAAAAATGAACAACACTAATGAAACTTATTATTATTCGTACGATGTAAGCCGGGACATTGTCGATGAAAGCCTGAAGTTCAGAATTGCTTGATTGTCGTCCGACGAGTCGTCTGCCCTCGCCACTGAGCACCAAAGACGCGAGTTGTTCCATGTTACCGTTTTCGAGCAAATCCTCGACCTCCGGATCGACGGCCATGCTACCCTCGGTCAGCTCGGCTTCTGGCAACTCCTCGTGCTCCCCAACGATGACCTGTCCGAGGGGGTGGAAAATTGTGAACGGTCAGCCACACAAAATGCGCATGAACTGGCACGATCGATATGATGGTGCGGTATTAATCGTGTGTGTCAATCTAACCGTGTATAGTCAACATCGATCGATCGTTGGGTGTCGTGTGCTCGGGCCCACTACTACCCCCCCCCTTTCCCCCTCACCCTCTTCACCCCCCTCGCGACTTCTTCGCATATGGGAAATAACGTTTGACACACACACACACATGTGCAAAATCCAGTCTAGTTTCACTGACAGTCCACGACTTTCGCAAATGTTTGTCTTTTCCAGAACTCACACGTGATTAGGTTTATTCGCATTTGTTTGACGAAATTTCGTATGGAAGTTGGTGGGTGTTATTGCAAAATGGTAAAAACGTATGGCCTGTGGACGCTGATTTTATGAAGAAAAATCAAATAAAGACATTTATGGAGAAGAATAAAATAACGAAATTTACGGAGAAAAATAAAATAAAGAAATTTATGAAGAAAAATAAAATAAATAAAAATTTATGGAGAAAAATGAAATAACGAAATTTATGGAGAAAAATAAAATAAAGAAATTTGTGAAGAAAAATAAAATAAAGATTCATGAAGAACAATAAAATAAAGAAAAAAAAATAAAATAAAATGCGGAATGCAGGATTTATTTTATTTATCATTTATTGTCGTTGATGAGCTTTTTAATGTTACTATTCGACTTTAAGGATTTGGAAGCCCCAGTTAGCTGTTGCAATGAAAATTATTTTCTACTACTTCAAAATTTGTTTTGTTGATTGATTGATTGATCGATGGAGTTTTAGGGATGCGAATTTTAAGTCGAAGCGTAAGCTACTCTTATTTATCTCCAATGCAAGATTCAATTTATATTTGAATTACTATCATTGATCATCGTTGATTATTTTATTGATTCGATTATTGGACTTTACGATTATTGGACGATTATTGGAAAATAATATTCAATGGTATATTAACGTCGCGCAGTCGAAAACGTTTCTACATGGGCGAGGTGAATGCACTAACAATAAGCTGGATCTCGTTCGCGTGAGTCTCTTGTTGAGAGGATCGCATGCGAAAAAGAGTGAGACAAACAGACAGAGGTAGCGAGCGCGAAGCGCTCGCCTGGCGGGGGTATGCGTTTTTCGAGAAAAATTATTCCCCTCGGGGGCTTTTGGTCTCTTATTCCGAGGTCGGACTGTACCACTAACAATTGTTCGAATCGACATCATAAAAATTCAAGGTTTTCTTCTAATATAAGAAAAATTAGTGAACCAATTTAGTTCATCGATTCAAAAAAAAAAAAAAAAAAAAATCAACAAAATACAATCATCGACATTCGCACCTGATCTTCATCGTTTCGTGACTCGTCGACTCCAGAATCGCCGGTGCTCGGATCGTTTCTTTCCTCCTCCTCATCGTCCTGGGGATTAGTTTGTTCCCCCATGGGGCTGTCCCCCACCATGCCCGAATCCGGTTTTTCGTCGATCGTATTTTCCGCAGATTGTTCATTCACTTCCGGTTCCGTCTCTTCTGGTCCAGTCTCTTCGGGTGCAGTCTCTTCCGTCCCCGTATCTTCCGCAGCTTCCACAACAACGACATCGTCGTCCGACGATTTTTCTTCACCTTCCTCCGCCACCCCGGATGTCACTTCATCGTCAGCAGCCTCCTCCGTCACCGTCGCGTTCTCCGTTTCCGTCGTTTCCGGTTCGTCCGTCGCTATTTCCGTTTTCGATTGTTCCAGAGCGTCGTCGGCTATCTTTATCTGTTCCACCAAATCGTCCTTTACATCCTCCCTAGTGCCAATCTGAAATTTTCAATCTTGTCCCCCCAACTTCCACAGGTACTCTAACACCCAATTTCGAACTAATCAAACCAACGGACAATACCGAAAAATGAAAAAATAAAATTGATCGAATTTATAGAAAAAACAAACAAACCAAGGCTCGTCCAACAAATTGGCAAACTACGAAAGCTCGCTAAGCTTCTCTCGACGCATGTTTCCATCGATAACAATAATCAAATGATCGCATCATGGGTGTGTCAAAAAAAAAATGATAATCAGTGACGTACATGCAATATCGATTATATCGCATGCGACAAAAGCACTCACCCCAAAATCTTCGGTCTCGCGATCTTCGTTTTTGGACGACGATCCCGGACTGCCGAAGGCGTTGTCCACGTCGACCCCACGCGTCGTCTTCTTCATCATTCTCGACAACGATTCCTCGGATTCGAGAATTCTCCAGTCCCAATTCTTCGGATAGGACGAACCCGACACACGCGGGGCTTCAGGTATCACCACCAGATTCGTTAGATCGACGTCCGTGGGTCGGGACTTGTAGTAAGATGCTGTCTTTTGTTTCTGCAAAAAAACGAAATACGCCGATGACTGATTTTGCTGGTGAGGGCTACATCGTTGAGTCATCGGCGATGACTTGGTCCCGTGTTTGAGTGAAAACTCGAGTTAGAAAAGAGACAAGAGTAAAAAAAGGATAAAAAAACAATAAATAAAAAGGATAAAAATATATATTCGCTATCCAATGACATCGGTAATGTAGAACTCTATATATAACAAATTAAGATCGCACTTCACCAAAACTTCGTAAAAAAAAAAACAGCTCACGTTGTCCAATTTGTTCTCGTCCGCTCCATTTTCGACCAAAAGATCGTACATCGCTCCATCGTCTTTGGCGACCGCGGCATAGTGCAACGGTGTCATTCCGTCATTGTCTTGGGCAACCAGGGCAGCCGGGTATCGTTCTATAATTTCACGGACGATTTCCGTGTAACCCAGTCCCGCGGCCTGGATATAAAAAAAAAACAAACAAACAAACGAGCAAACAAATTATTTTTTAAAATTTTACGACGAAAAAAAAAATTCAAAGATCAAAAAATCAAAAAATAAAAATCAAGTGCGAGTTTCATCAAATTGTAGGACCAGTAGTTTCGAAAATAAGGAGTAGGGGGAAATGCTCCAATTTCGCATATTTTTTCGAATATCTTTTTAAATATGCCGTTCAAATAAAAATCATGAAAAAAAAAAATTGAAAAAAAAAAAAAACAAATTACCTTGTGAAGAACATTGAGACCGTGAATATCCTTGCTGCACAAGATTATCGGAGATACCGGATCGGCAATTTTTTTCTTGAAAACTTCAAGATCGTTTTTAACTACAGCATTGTGAATGGTTTTTATCGTTCCCTGAAAATTTATTTAAAAAAAATATAATAATAGTAAGAAACGTTTGTTCCACATAAATTTCCCGATAACTTTGATAACTATTATTCCAAAATAATAAAGTTTGTACCATGATGAAGGGCGTTGCTTCCAAAAATTTTCTCACTCTCGGATTGTTGCTCGTTTCGCATCGCAATTTCGATCCGTGACCTTCCCACAGAACCTGTTGCAATTTACCGATGTCACGATTGTGAATCCATATTCTTATGTTGGAAGGTTTGAAGTCGAGAACTGCGGAGCAACAATAATCTTAACGATATTGTCGTGTGAGCAGATCGTTTATTTTTCAATTGTTTCATATTCAACAGTTCGACACGAGTATATTGTGTCTAAAAAATTAATTTTCAAAGTTCTTCAATTGCCAGAGTTCCCCCCCCCCCCCCATACATTTGAGTGTGAAAAGACGACATCGTTCCAAGACTCATTGTACACAGTTACCACCTAACTAATATTTTATTCCGTTCTGGAACGAGCGCCTAGCGTGCTCGAAAAGATTATTAATATTTTAGAGAAAGCACATACACACACACACACACACACACGAATCGTGTAAGTGCTTCGCCGGTCGTCGACGCTTTTCCGACACATTTGGATCGACTTTATGCCCCTTTCACACGTGTTTCCCCGAAGGAAACGTTATTATTATTATTATTATTTTTTTTTCTCCATTTTTTCGTTGGCTGCGTAAACGCAACGAAACCGACGCTACACTCGCGACTAGCTAACAGATCGATGTGTTGTGATTCACAAATGTTGGCAACGCGAGACTTCGAAGATTGTTAAAATTGATTGGCACGTGTGGGGCTCTGTGGTGTTCGTGAAAAATCTCATCGAAAAAAATAATCGTCGAAACTCGAACCTCGTTTTTACAAACGATCGACGTTATTCATCAATGTCACGGCATTTGTATCGTTTTGTATAACCAGAACTCATTATTCTTGTTAGTGATTAAAAAATATATATATAAATATAGATACCTATATCTTATATATTTTTATAAAATCTAAAATCGTCATTTTTTTTGTTCTTCATTAATAATAATCATAATAATAATATTTTTACATCATACAATATAGTGATGATAATAACAATAATATGGTATCATTATTATTAATATTGAGGAAGAAATGAAATAATAGAGATTAAACTTTTTCAATACATTTTTTGATTTTTTTTTTCGTGTAACGATCGTGAGGAATCTAAACTATTGAATAAGCCAATAAAAACCCAATAAAGTTTTATACAATGGATCGATGTCGATAATCCGATGATTCCCGCGGAATTCTAGAACGTTTGACCGTAAGGGCCGTAACCTTTAGCCCCCCGGCCGCCCCCCCCCCCCCTCCGTAACGATGAATCAAGTATTTAGACTCTATCGATTGTCCGACAATCATTAAAAAAAACTGGGGTAGAAGTCGCGAGGCTACGTCCGTGAATGTAAAGAAGCGGGGTTTCCATCCACGTCGGTCCGGTTCGAAGCTAAGCACCGGATTTCCCGACGAAGGACGAATTTTCAACATCGAGGACGCAACGTGCAAAACTGCATGGCACCATTTTTTTTTCATTCGGGATAACAACTCGAACGATATTTATGTGAGAAATGTTGTTGCTGTCTTTTCTCATTTTAATTATCGTTTTCAATGTCGGTCCCCGAATTTGTGTGGTTCATCATCGGATGGGAAACGAATCGATAAAAATTTGAATAAAAAAAAAATAACGAAATAGGGAACTCACCCTCTTTGCTGCCGATGCTTTTTCGTTGCGACATTCTCTCCCCATCCGGCAGTTCGATCTCCGTGCTGTGTTCGAGATAGTAGGCCGCGGGATTTCCCTTCTTGTCGCAAATACCGGAATCGCAATTACCTTCTATTAGAACGTCCCACATCGCTTCCGGATCCTTGCAAGCTGCGCAATAGTGCAGTGCCGTTCGACCCTCCTTGAAGAATGAAGAACGAATGAAAAACTCAATTGTTAATTCCGAACGAAAAATAATTAAAAATATTATTGAATTTATTGTTTTCATAATTTTTTAAAGCACGAGTTCTCGATAAAAATATGCGAGAGGCAGTGCAAGCTAGACACATTTGTATTATTTATAAAATACAAATGATATATATATATATGTCGTCGATAGGAGTTGCACGCGTCACTCAAATCATCACGTACTTGATAAGAATCACCATCGAGACAGTTGGGGGAGAAGTACTATATATACGTCCCTATACTACTTCCATCAAACTCCCATACATTCCTCTTATTGATATTATTGTCATCGTCCACTGTCATTTTGTTTTTTTTTTTCCTTAAAAAAACAACAAAGAGAAAATATGGTCACGATAAGCACTGGCCTATCATTAACGAGCATGGTTAGTGCTTATCGTCATGATATTTTTTCTGTATTATTTTTTGTCAATAAAAAAAAAAAAAAAAAAAAAAAAAAACTGAACGATAGTAAAATAATGGAAATAATATAATTTCATAATGAAATTGAATACTTAATACTTGTTGCAGCAAGATAAAAGAAAACCATATGATAATAAGAAAAACAAAAACAATAATGATATTATTATATTAAATGATGATAAAAAATGTTCGAATCAATCGTTTGAACCATCTCAAAATTATTATATTATTTATTTATTTCGTTGGAATCTTGAGTTTGAATCGTCCGATGGGCAGCGTGAGTCTAACGGGTTCGGAAAAAAAGTTTATTCATCGTTGTATAAATTACCACTACCGATATGATCGTGGGCGATGTCCGGTGCTTAGCGTCCGGGTAACAATTTAATTTCCACCGGGTTAGCGTGAAACTCCGGGTCATAAAGAAAATGGGCTTCCGGAAAGAACAGGTGGTTTGTGCTTTCTTCTCGATTATCCGTTATCACGCAATGTGGCGATACAGCGACTTGAAGAGAAAAAAAAAAGAACGACTCGCGCTCGGTCGATCGATCGTTTTCGAAAAAAAAAAGAAAAGAAAAAAAAATATTTTGACGAATAAAAAACCGAATGATTTAACTCTCTAATGCCTTATTTTCTAATTTGCGTCAATAAATCAGTACAGACAAATATTAACACACAAAGAATGAATCTGAAGTCCGTTTTCCAATTTGGTGAAGCTTACGCCCTGTACAAGTAAAAATAGGCATGTCGCGGGCGAAAGCGAACTCGAATATTTTATAGAAGAATCATTAAAAGCCTGAAACCTCTTTCGCCATTCGATAGAACACACTTCTATCGACTCACCTATTTTTTTTTTTTCAAATCGATTCGACCAAAATTACTAATTTTTTTTTGGTCAAAATTACTATTTACATGCGTAAGTCGTGTTTGGAGAAAAATATTTATTTTCGTGTTTACGCGGTCAATTTTGTGTTTGAATTGAAGTTGCTCGGAAACGGAACGCACTAGGACAACGCGACAAACGTTAAAAGTAACACTGATCCTTCGACTATGAGCAGGGCTGAGCAGTTCCGATGAAAAATGATACCGACACGTGTAATGACTCGTAAGGTGTACCCCGCCTGGAGGCGGTCAGAGGCATTATTAGCAGGTTAACATATTTGTATTTCGTTACCAACCCGATCTTTTTGTTGCACGGTTGTCGGATAATTTTGTATGAGCCATTCGACGATGTCCCGATGATCGTTGTGCACGGCTTTGTGAAGCAACGGCGTTCCCGATGCGTCCTTGGCCAGGACCAATTTTTTCTTCGGCTCCTCCGACACGAGCTTCTGAACTTCGGCCAACGATCCTCTCGCGACCGCATCGTGCACTTGACTGATTTTCGTCTACGGAAAAAAAAAAAACAAAAAAATATATATATATTCACTCTTCACAAGAATTCATCGGAGTTTGTATTTCGAATGGTCGTCGACGAACCAGATAGTTTGGAAGTCCTTTGAGGAAAACTCGGGTTCGAAGATCCGGCGAGTTTTCGCCGAGCAGACGAGCTCCTCGACCCTCGAGCACCACATGTTCGAGCTTCTCGAGCTCTCCCCGGGTCAACCACAGTTTCACCGTTGCTGGGTTCATCTGCGAAACTGCAATCGAACCGTTCAGCCGCTTATCAATCGATCATTACGGCTCTCACAAAATTCACAAAATTATTCGTTCAATTTTTTCTTTTCTAATAAAAAAAATATTCTATTACTGGGTTTCATGATACTGCGTAATTGTTTGTACTTGAATTTTTCGCCGGTTCATCAGCCGTCGATACGAGCGACATGAATCTTTCAAATTATATGAAATTATTGATTCATTTTTTTTCTTTTAAGAAAAAAAAAATATACATAATTTAGGCATTTTCAATTTTTATAATTATTCAGAGTTGTTGCTGGTTGAATTTTCCGCCGGTTAATCAGTCCACCAATACGATAAAACATGGCTCTTTCAAGCTTCAAACAATTATTTATTCTTTTTTTTTTTTCATGAAAAAACAAAACATTACTCATGGATTCATTTTCATAATTAATTATAATTTTTTTATATTTCCATTTTTTTTACGATACACATTGAACATATATGAATAGCTATCACGATGTACGTTGTGTAGTTAACAAACTATTTTTCAATGAAAATGTATTTCAAATACTTTTTCGAACAAATAACTATGATTAATTATCATGGAAAAATCAATATTTTCACATTTCTGTGATAATTATGATCAATTTACGTGAATTATTATTATACTATGAATTTAAATATTTAATAAATCCAATGATTATTAGTGCGTTTTGTAAGAGTTTTCTAAATTTGTTTTTTTTTTTTTTTTTCAGTAAAAAAAATGGCCGGTAAGTGCAACGTAGTATTACATACACACACCGAAGTCGAGGCCGATCCATCGACACACGATTACACGGTGCAACGACGAATGAAAAAATAAAAAATATACCTTTGTCGTCAGACTCCGTGACATTCAGACACCGATGGAGGCATTCGCCTCGATTGTCAAAATCGCGATGATAATTGTCAAGCACGTGATGACAGTCCGCTATGCGAGAACGTGATGGAGAATGAACGACAATAAGTGCATATATCGTTGCAGCGCGAATGGGATTTCGAAAAAAAATTCGTGTGTCGCGAACGAAAGACGCGCGTGGAGTGAAGCTCGCGACACACCGGTAGTCGCGGTTGGCACCTGCGCGAGTGTGTGTGTGTGTGTGAGTGTGTGTGTGGGGGTGTGTGAGTGACGGGGTAAAGCTACGTAGGCGGTAAGCAGGGTGTGAAACACCGGAAAACACTCAGGTGGAATTACGAACATCGACGTAACGCGTAATATCACGAATTTTATTTCTCACGGACTGTAAAAATGCATTTTCATCGATATTCAAATAAATAAAATAATTTTTAGATATCACGACGAATTTTATTTCACCGTAAACACTGGATTTTAAAAATTGAAATCAACAAGGTTGCGATTGTCTTCGATGCTCTTTTTTTTTACATAAAAATCTAAATAAAATAATTTTTAGATATCACGACAAATTTGTTTTTTTTTTCGATGATTCACATGAAACACTGGATTTTGAAAATTGAAATCAACAAGGTTGCAATTGTCTTCGATGCTCTTTCTCTTTTTACAGAAAAATCTAGAAAAATTTCAGCGATCGACAAATTCATATATATTGATTTTTTTTAATTATACAACAACGTTCACAAATTTCACAACAAGCTCATGGAACGTGAACAAACTTCTAATTTCGTTTTTTTTTCTTCTTCTCATTGTGTAAATTGTTATTTTTCATTATCACGATGAAAGAATTATAATGATAATAATTGTTTGTCGACCACGACAAAAAAGTTGATGGTTTAATGAAACGGAAAATGTTGGTTGAATAAATGTTGTAAGAGTGAATTGTTCGTGTTGTACCTGACCAGTATATTTTACCGGTTCGACTTATGCCGGCCCGTTCCACCTTGAAACTCTGGTCGATATCCCTGGACACGGGGTGCAATGACACATCGACCATACGTTAGTCGTGTGTTATCGCGCATATGCCTGTCGATAATACTCGCGGATCGTTGTTCATTCGAGCATTCGAGTTCACCCCGAATCATTCACACTTATCGTAATTCCAATGAACCCCCATAAAAATAATGTGATAAACCATAATCGCCAAAATGACAATGCAATCGTGTAAAACTACATTTTACACCAAACTTCAAGGTAAATTGACCTTTATTATTTTCTGCAAGATTTTGCAATTTTTTTCTTACCAATTTCGACAGTCAAAAAGATGACTCTCAAAGAAACTTCGATCTACGCATCAACCTCGACCAATAAAAAAAGAAAAAAATGAAAATTAAAATTAATAAACAAACAAATAAATAAATAAATAAATAAATAAATAAATAAATAAATAAATAAATAAATAAATAAATAAATAAATAAATAAATAAATAAATAAATAAATAAATAAATAAATAAATAAATAAATAAATAAATAAATAAACAAACAAACAAATAAATAAATAAATAAATAAATGAATAAATAAAACCGCTAAAATTATAAATAAAATGACCAAAAAAATCAATATATCGTTACGATAATATTCGATAAGGGTGATAAGTGTCGTACATCGAATGACTGGTCAAAAAAAAAAAAAAAAATAAGACAAAGAAAAAAAAGAGCGTACTGAAAAAGTTCGTCCCTCGAGTACATAGGACTGCCGATTACCGCACGAGAGCCCTCCAAGGATTTTCACCCACGACGTGGGGGGGCGAACAATTTCCGACTGACTGACGTTGCAGAAACTCCGAATGCCTTCAACGTGGCCTATCCACGCGACGTGTGTCTCTATTATTCAACGAATCTACAATCCCGGACGCAGCTTTACCGTGCAACAACATGGCCAGTCGTCCATCCAACCCTCGTTGGATTATTCGTGCGTGCGTGAGCGTGTGCGTGTGTTCCTTTCCTCCGATGCACGAAAACGTTCCTTATTCTTTATTTATAGCAAATTGCCTCTGGGAATGAATTACATTCCAGACGTTTGCTATTAATAAACGTTTGATAACAAACATTCTATTTTCGTTTGTATTTGCACCGCCATTTTGTTTACACGTCTCTGTGGCTTACGAAAAATATGCTATTTTTATATATTTTTTTTCATTTGATTAACACGATCGGTTATAGGGACTCGTTATAACTTTGTCGTGCTGAGCGGAGCTGAGGGACATTACGTTTGTTATAATAAATTGATGCCCCCCCCACTCGCCCCCCCCCCCCCCCCTCCATCGTCGAATGAGCCAGCAGCTATAAACAGGTCAACCCCAAGTCGATGTACTCAATAGCGCTAATCGACGTAATTTCCGTCTCCCGAAGAAGCATAAAATATTTCTCAACGACCAATTGCGAAATTGTGTTTTCGCAAACGAGGCTCAATAATTCGATGACCACTCGTCGACATAATTGATTTTGCGCTCGTGTCAGCAGGCGAATCGTCGATTTCACGAATGCCGACGATCGACCGTTGATTTCGATTTATTAACAATTTAGTAGTCCGACAAAGTTTCTGAATTGCAGTCGTGTGGACAGCATCAGTCAACAAAAAAGAATTTTAAAAATTGAAGACATGAAGTTTGTAATGTTATTCGCATTTTTGGGGTTGGGTCTTGCTCGGGCGACCGGTATGTTCATTTCCATTTTATTTTCAATAAATATATGTATTATGTTTATGTGATCATAATTGAATGTGCATCTGTTGGTATGATTTTTTTCTTTTCGTTTCGACGCTCAGAACGGAGCCTAAACCGAACGGATTTGAATTGCACCGGACGTGTTCATCACAATGTGACTCTGACAGCTTCCCGTGTGGAAATCTGTAAGGGGTATCCTTGTTTGAATCTAGCAGCGGGCCAATTTGCCGGATCAAGGTTTCCTGTAGACGCACGGGATAGGATGTAGCCACGATACATGTATAGATGACACGGCTGGGCAGGCGCTAGCTGGCTATCCTGTCCAACGTTACCCAGAAAGAGGCTAGACATAATACATCTAGTACCCATCTTTAGAAGCCAACGCCATCTGGCGTTTTTTGCAGGCAACAATTGATATGTCGCGCCGGCGTGCCTCGATCAAAACTAACCTCACTTTCACGAATGTATTTCAAGCATGCCGGTTAACGAAAATCGAAGACAGTTAAAGACTAAAATCAATTAGATGGATAACGAAAAGAAGCGATCGTTAAATCGGGAACGGGTGAAACGACACCGGGCGATAAAGGGAGATATTGCGAAGACATATTAAGAAGACGTTCGCGATACTGCTTTCGAGAACGTAAGTGATTATTTTTCTAACCTCATTATTTTTTCTCATCTTTCGAATATCTTTTTTAATAAGTTATATATAATTAAGAATAAAGTGTACAGCATAATAATCTTTTTCAATCTGAAATAAAAGTCGTAATGTTATTTCGGATCTTATTATTTCATTATATATTGTATTAACCCCCCCTCCCGCTTTATATGGGTCTGCATTATCCCGGTGCCGGCTAGTTTTGGTCCCGGTTTCCGGAAGAGAATGTCGGAATGCTGGCCAGCCCGTGGCCAATTGTCATGGACACCAATTGGATAGCCAGATGTTACCTATAGCGCAGGGGCCTAGCCCGGTTGCCAGGCTAGAACCGGGCCAGTATCCCGGAAAACTCGCCCGGCCCTGGCTGATTCCGGGACACGATTTCCACACGGGTTACTATCCGGATTTCGAGAGCGATAATGAGTCCGATTACCTCGACGCTAGAGGAAAAAAATTGAAAACTCTTCAGGTACGTTATCGCGATTTTTAGATTGTGTGTGTGTGTGTGTGTGTGAAATTGACCAATTTATGATTGTATAATTTTCTGCACTTGGGGCGAAATTTTTTTTTTTTTTCGTGACGTTATTAACCCGTTGCATTCGAAATTATCGAATGAAATATTGCTCAACAAATTATTCATCTCTGTCACATATTTTATTTTATTTTATTATATTTTATTTTATTTCATTTTATTTTTTATTTCGTTGTGACGTCATTAGTTATGGTGCATTCGGAATTGTCGAATAAAATTTCGCTCAACAAATCATTCATCTCGGTCACATGTTTCTATTATTCTATTTTATTTTATAGAATTTTATTACATTTTATTTCATTTTATTCCATTTTATTCTTTATTTTGTTGTGACGTCATTAGTTATGGTGCATTCGAAATTGTCGAATAAAATTTCGCTCAACAAATCATTCAAATCACTGTTATACATTAACAAAAAAAAAAAAAAATTCTCAGGATTTCATTGACGGCCGTGCCGAGTACGTAACAGTGGGCATGGATCTGATACCCGAAGTCCCGTACGCCACGCTCCTGTGCTCCCCCGAACTCAACAACCATTTTGGAATGCAAATACCCATGCAGGTAATTTGGCATATCGTCAATTTATTACGCCGTTCCGTCGTTAACCGCGCAGTCGTTATATTTGTTAATCGCCTCATCGCGTTTATTCGGTTATGCAAATTTCACTATCCGCGTAGTTACACATTCGATTCGTATTTCGTTGCATTTCAATGTTCCACGAAAATACGACTATCAAAGCGCGCACTGACGTATTCAACGATTTGCCACGTGTGTCCGTAGAATCACAGCTGCGGCAATGACGATTGTCATTATCCGGGAATGACGATGATTTTCTGGAAAAAAACATTTCGTAGAAAAAACAAACGTTTATTCTGATTAAATTACTTTTTATCGTTGATATGTCGCTCATAAAAAAAATCGGCTTTACGAATTGGGAGGAGCGAAGTGTGTTTCAATGTATGTACCAATGGCTACTTGTCATTTATTTTCAATCCACAACAACAATACACAATAATAAAAAAAAAAAACAATAAGAAAAAAATATATAAATATTTGACAATCGTTTCAAGTGACCCCGATCTCGTTCGCGTATATCCAATGTGTGACGTTTTGTGTTGCAGGTGAGAGATCACGGGATTGATTTGCGTGGCAAAGGTTTCACGACGGTTGACATCTGCGTCAGGAGCGAGGGAGACAGTTACGACATCGCCGTCAACAGATTAATTACCATTTACGTGTAGTTGGTCAACGACATTGTCCATCCGAGGATTGCACATCATGCTTACAATCATACGGCATGTACAGTCCGACCTCGGAATAAGAGACCAAAAGCCTCCGAGGGGAAGAGTTTTTTTCGGAAATCGCATATACCCCCACCAGGCGCGCGCTCCACGCTCGCCACCTCCGTCTGTCTCTCTCACTCTTTTCCGCATGCGATCCTCTCAACAAGAGACTCGCGCGAACGAGATCCAGCTTATTGTTAGTGCATTTACCTCGCCCATGCAGAAATGTTTTCGACTGCGCGACGTTAATATACTATATTGAATATTATTTTGTACTTCCGTGTCTAAATCATAAAATGACTTACTCTAATAAACTTGTAGATTTTCTGTTACATTCACACACGCACACACACATACTCACGCAAGCATGCACACATCAATTCACACTACACGTTTACGCTATTTTGCCCGAATAATCTCTCCCAGTCTAGTCTCTTAACCACGGGTCCGCGCACGAAATTCTTGAGTTCGGAGTTCGAGTCGGAGTGGGGGAAGCGCTCGAGTGAGAAACTGGGGAAAGTCGCTTATTGCCGAGTCTCTTATTTCGATGTCGGACTGTATTCATCAATTTTGTGTCACATTGAATTATTATCCGTAACGTCGAACTTGCGATAACGCAATTTGTCAGTCGGTGTGTTTGTACGATTATGTGAATATTTATAGAAATTGAAATATATTTACGATGAACATCTGATGTCGTGAAAAATTTCGTACGAATGCTGCATCTGACGATCTATAGATGATCTCTGTGCCAATGTGGCCACGATTGAATCAATTCGTACAGTTTTGTTCCTGGACAATCCGTTCCGCCGGTTTGCCGATGGCCGTAAATCGTGTACGACGGATCTATCTTACCCAACGATACACCATAAGCCAACATATTTTTTATCGTTTTGATGGCTGCAGGTTGAGGCTCCCGTTCTATAATAAAGAACAAAATTTCAATCAATTGGAAGGCTTTTATTTTATTTTATTTTATTTTATTTTATTTTATTTTATTTTATTTTATTTTATTTTATTTTATTTTATTTTATTTTATTTTATTTTATTTTATTTTATTTTATTTTATTTTATTTTACTTTATTTTGATTTGGAACTTTCAATCGAAGAGAAATCCAGAAAAACACATAAATAAAACACACAAGTTGGTTATAACATTTCCAAGTTGCCAACACAAGATTCCACTTACGTTCGAAATTGCCTATAACGCAAATTCCGATGCTTTTGGCGTTGTACGGACTGGAGTGAGCTCCCTTGAGGCCCCAACCTCGACCCTCGTAAACGTTTCCGTCTTCGCCAACGAGAAAATTGTAGCCTATGTCAGTCCAATTTTTCCGATCCATGTGATAATTCTGATAAAAAAAACCAAACCGGATCACGGCTCTTCAAACATTGTTGAACGACCGTCAACATTTCCAAACTCGGATTTAAACGAAAAAAAAAAAAAAAAAAAAAAAAAAAAAACTAACTTTTCCGGCCTCGCATGTGACTCTTCGCTGTGCAATTTGCTCATTTGTTTTTTCTTTCGTTCATCGTACTAACTATTTCTCGGTAGTATTTTACGTATTACAAAGTCATTGTCAATTATCGAACGATATGGTTGAACACGATGCTACCGACTATAGAGCCCTCCTAATGAGACATATATATATATGAATATGTATTTTGTAGATAGATATAGATATATATAGACCTCGAGTCTACAGTCTGACATGGCTTGGGTCAGAAATGACCCTGACTTACTTATTGTTAACACATAGCAAAGGTTGTCGAACGTCAATCGTCTGTGAACAACTCGTTGAATAATATTCATCAGTCGCTAAATTTAAAACGGTAAAGTCCCGATTTGTTTGCACTCATCGGGGTCATAGTGCAATAAAAAAACCGGACCCAAGGCGAAAGGTTCAAAGGGAGAGGACATCTGGCAATCGTTCAACGATGAGTAACGAGCTAGAGTGAGATCGAGGTCGCAAAGAATGAATAAAAATTGATTTCGGCCAATCGAAATCAATCATGACGCAGGAAAATCGATGATTCACCATTTCAATTTGATAAATTTATGGTGGCCCATTTTTTGAAAAATAATTCTATCATGTTAATTTGATTTATCGATAGGATGACGAGCGATCTCAATTATCATTGCGACGGAAATTATTTTAACGTGGGAGAAGATGCACGAGCCATTACTTGAAAACCTCTGACTCTCGCTTGGCAGATTGCTTGGGTGGTGCAAGCATCCGTCCCCGAGTGATGAATTATGACGAACGACGGCGGATTTTCCGACAGTTTTAGTGTCGGCTCTTTTGCCGGTCTCGCGCCCCACTGCGACCTCGTGATTATGTTCGGAGTGACGACTGGAATGTGAAGAAAATAAAATAAAATATGACACTCGTTTGCATCAAAACAATCAATGAATTTCACGCAATTCAATGGCACAACTTTAAGGTAGTACGCTCGTTAAGTGAGTTCCTCGTCAGATTTTCCATAAAACTTGCCATACCTATAGGTATTGATAAGAAAAAGGTTCAGTTAAATTTTTATGGCTTTCCGAAGCGCGAGAAAAAAATATATCAACACTTTTATTTTCATACGTTAAACATGGAGCCTTATGGAAAATCACGCTCAATTTGGTATAATACAAAAAGTCCTCGTCAGATGTTAATGAAAACACTTGAACTGCAAGTTGAATATTCAGAGAACATTTTGTGCACTTGAAGGTAGAGATCAGGAGACTGTGATGATAATAATAAGCAAATAAACATTTGTTTATTATAATCATAGGCTTGCTTTGACTCTTACAGTTTTCAGGCACAGTTTGTAGGATACTACCTCAACGTTGACAAATATTAATCCAATTCCTGGAAAGCTTTTTTTATCGTGCATTTAAGCCCTTGAACGGGGGGTCAGATCGACCCCGCCTTTTCGATATTTCTTTAGAAAATATAGTAAAAACAGTTCACAAAATCTGAAAAAAATGCATTATGCTAAACCCTTTCATTTTACGATAAAATAATAAAATATGACATTCACGAATAAACTTCAGCAATAATTTAAAAAACTTGTGGAAAAATCTTTTGAAACAAAAAAAAAAAAAGTATAACTTCGCGGAAAAACCACAAAATTTGACGAACCAAAGCTTAAATTCACGATTAAAAGTTCACGTTTCAAGAAAAAAATATTGGAATATAATTTTTAATTCTTAATGACTCATGATTGAAATTTTTGCGTGGGTCGAATCAACCCTTATTTTTGTGGAATAGGGTTTGAAAAAAAAAAAAATCGTCGAACAACGGATTACCGGCATTGATAAACGTTTCGTCTTTGCTCGGAATTCCAAAACCGACGACTACGCACACGACGAGTATCACAACCGTCGACGAATACATAACGAAGTGCCAAACGTTACTGAGACTCATCCGCAATCGAGATATTTCAGTCGTATTAACTGGACTATGTTTATCATTTGAACGTTAGTATTAGTGAATCGAGAATAAGCGACACATCGAACGTGTGTGTGCGTCACTTTCAGATTGGGGAGTTCCCCGATGACCTTCTTGCTCTCTCGCGCACTTCTCGTGATACTATCACACCGTGAAAATAACACACATACACACACTCACTCCTAACATCACTGCGATTGTGGCTTAGACAAAATGGGAGCCATTGATCTCGTTTGCTTCAAATATCGAGCTTGTTCGAAAAATACGTGAATTAATCGATAACGAATCACGTTTCCTTCCCGATAAGATCGTTGTTGATACGAAAAGCCGAAAGGAAGTGCGTTGTGTACCACGTGGTTCAAATGTCCACAATGATTCAGTGGGGAAAGACAAAATGGCGTCGATTAATTGCACGATTCGTTGATCGACTAGTGCTCATTTAATTATTCAATGTCTGTATTATCAATTATAAAATTATTCTACTTTGCGTGATAACCATTGGCGCAATTACGTGAATTTATTTGCACGAAGATGTGTTAATGGACGTACGGAGTTGTAGAAGCGCCGAAAATACGTGAGACGTGTCGAAATTCGATTGCCGACTTAAATATTAGGACACGGATTGTGATAACGATGACCTCGGCCGCATCATCGGTTGATCAACGTTGATCGTCGAGCTGTTGAAGCGAAGGTCGAAGTTCCTAAACACATCGCCGATAAGGGCGACACACGTCATTACATTGTATACACCGGTCCCCGGGACAAAACGACACGACGAGTGTGCGAAAGATTGTAAAAAAATGAATCGTTTTCAAAATTCAAAATCGAAATGTTGAAAACACTTCAATACTTCACCAACGGTTCGTTCATTTGATTCTCTATAGAGCATTGATTGAATCTGAGTGCTCTATATGGAGAATCAATTGAATAAACACCAAGCAATATAATTATAATTGAAATATTATTTAATTTATAAAAATTATTATTTCAATTAACAACGAAAAAGATAATTGAATATCTAATGATGTAGATAAATAAATCATAATTTATCGAATTCTTCTGTGTTTTTTTTTTTTGCGTGTACCAAGTTTAGTACCCCATTCGGGGAAGGACATGGCCGTTTTGCCCCCGGCCAGTTGTTTCGTCATCAGAGGATCTCTTACACTAACAGAAAAAAATACTGTACTCACTATTCGTACATTACACACACTCAGATATAATTCACAATAGTGCTAAGCTTTTTATTTTCATTTTTTTTTTTTAGTTTTTTTTAGCAATACTCGATTTTTCGGATCTATGGCGTCACTCGATGCATCACTGTTTCGGGAAAAGTCCTTTATTTCGGGTTTTATCTGCTATCGCGTTCTCCATCGGGGTTTCGGAGTTCATCGGGTTGACTCGGTGACGGAATCAACGACTTCGGGCGTCGTCGTGGCGTGGGTAGAATTTTCCGTGTAAACCGGTACCGGATCGTTCGTCCAATTGGGCATATTCTGAACCCAATTGTTGTAAAACACTTCACCGGGACAAGTAGTGTCGCGAGCCTGACGATGACCGATCACCTTGTACTGTTTGCTTATCTTTCCAAGTTGAACTCCGCACGAAATCAACGATTCCAAAGCCTCCAGAGCGGATTTGTTGGGAATGAAATCTGCGATAAATCGAAAAAGATCGGTTAACGATCGTTCGAACGTTGAAAATCGTGAGCTGAATCGAAAAACTGTGGAATTAGTTTTAGGATTTCATACAGTCCGACCTCGTAATAAGAGACTCGGCAACGAGAGACTTTCCCCAGTTTCTCACTCGAGCGCTTCCCCCACTCCGACTCAAACTCCGAGCTCAAGAATTTCGTGCGCGGACCTGTGGTTAAGAGACCAGCCTGGGAGAGATTATTCGGGCAAAATAGCGTGAACGTGTAGTGTAAATTGATGTGTGCATGCGTGCGTGAGTATGTGTGTGTGTGGGTGTGTGAATGTAACACAAAATCTCGAGAGTTTAGGGTTTCACGCTTTTCCAAAATTGTCTTCTCTTCCTCAAACGTGTGTCGATTACGTTTGGCCACATCCAGCTCTTTGTTTAAATTATCACATTGTGGCACAGATTCTGTAATATTTTCTTCGACTTGTGTACTACAGTCTGATTTCTCACGCTTCTTCACAGTTTCGATCATTTCATGACAGTTAATAGTAATTTAGATACAGTAGTACACAATAATATTCAATAGTACATTAACGTGAATCAAAAATTCGCGAAATAAATGTCCACGAGCAGTCGAAAACTTTTCCGCATGGGTGATGTGAATGTACCAAGTTGGAACTCGTTCGAGCGTGTCTCTTATTGACAGGATTTCCAAGAAGACTCATCCCCTTGGGGGCTTTTGGTCTCTTATTCCAAGGTCGGACTGTAATATGAAAAATTTGTGTGGAAATTTGAAAAAAAAAAAAAAAATTTAGGGAGATTACGTACGACTGAAATCGCCGATAACGGAGATACCGATACTCTGGGTATTGTATCCCGGGGCGTGAGCTCCAACGTTGTCCCAACCTCGTCCCTCGTAAACGTTTCCATCCTCGCCAATCACAAAGTTGTAACCTATGTCGATCCATCCGCGAACGTCTATGTGAAGATTTTGATAAGAACGCACGATTTCCGAGCATTCCGGTTGATCGTAACAGTAGTGAAGAATACCACCGTGATGCACAACGACGTACGGAGTCGGCGTGTAGATCAGTGATTGGTAATTGTTCGTCGCGTTTCGAGCCTTCCACTCGTCCCTCATCACGATCCTCGGACAGTCTGAAAACCGCAAGTGTTCGATATGAACTGTACAAATCGCTGTACAATAGAAGTTGGAAAATCGGTAATCGGTGATCGGTGATAATGCATTTCTCCATATCGTTTACTCTTCACACAATCGTTTGACTATTTTTCTTCTTTCGTGGAATTCGCGTGAGAATTTTTATATTTTGTGGTTTGAGATTTTCGCGACGACGACGAGAGTGACTCGGTTGTTTGTCGGTGATAAACTCGAGATCGGCGCACTACGATCGGTGCAGGATGTGCACCGATCATGCCTCGTTTGTCTTTGGCTCTCGAATTATTGTTGACGACTCGTTGCAGTTACGTACAACGAGTGGATTGCGTAACGATCATCACAATAGTACAGTGTCGTTATTCGTAATCATCGTTTCTCATCATTGTACTTCAAACAAGTTTTGTTTTTTTTTTAATTTTAATTTTCATACGTGTTACGAAATAAATGAAAAATAACATTTTTCAATCACTATTCACATATTTTCCGGTCAGAAATGTGATATCTTAACATTCGCGTTATTGTTCAAGAATCAATGAAAAAAATCGAGTTGTAAAGAAAAGAAATTGGGGAAAATGATAATTTACGTAAATAAAGTTGACTTGAAATAATTCGACCAAAATTAAAAATGAATATTTTATTCAAAAATGCCGCCTGAAAATGATCGTGACCTTGATTCTTCTTTCGAATGATGATGAAATCAAAAATTCTTAGACTCGTAAGCATTTTTTTTTTCAAATCTTGAAAAATTATAAATTTAATTTAAAAAAAACGTATTTGCAAACTAATAGAAAAAAAATCTAAGATTTGCACACGTTCAGGAGCAACGTAACTTCGAACTCGAATAATTTCTGCACTGTCTTGCGACGATCACGAAGAAATTGTGAGATTTTGAAAAAAAAAAAAAAAAATAAAACCACACATTTTTATCGAAAATAATAACTCTTACGGTAATCATCGATTCTCTCGACGATGATCGGATTGCTCGCGACCCCATTTCCGAAAAACCACAATAACGATGCGCAAACAACGAGCGATCTCGCGGCCAACAACCACATTTGCGTCATGCCAATGCGATCGCAAACAACCAATAAAGCAATACTGAAACGTTTTGGCGAAACCGCATCGGCTTTTAAGCGTGAATGGGGTTGACAATCCGGGGAGTCCCTTCCAACCCACATTAGGAACTTGCGACTCGTCGCCCCTCTCCGGATGTGCAACTGTGTGAAAAAAAAGAGAAAAAAAAGAAAAAAAAAACAAGTATTCGGAATCCTCGCGATCGTGACTCGATACAGTCGACATTCGCGTAAAATCGTTTTCCCCCACTCCCGAGCCTCGGAGGATCGTCCGCACTCGCTCGTGTCCGTGTGCTTATCGGGTAATTCGGCTCGGCGATCATTCGTCGTTGCACACAGGTGGGGGACGCGGGAACTATCCGCTCGACGCAGTCACGATCGTCGAGTAAACAAATCCGGGGAAAAGCAATTGCACGACATTTTGTACAGTTCGTCGACGGATATTTTGCAAGCTGCGACATTTGCTAAACCGTTTTGAAAAAATTTTTTTTCGCAAATCGTTTCATCAATCACAATGGAAATCGGTGGAATATCGGTATCACCGAACATTGGCCAACGAAATGAAAAATAAAAATCAATGAAAATGTGTTTTAACACTGAAAAGCCAGAGCTGAAGAACTCCGATCGAAAGTCCTTCTGCATTATAAAAATAAAGGACTTTCGAATACCAATATTACACTAATGAAAATAAGTACGAAAGATTGTACAGAGTTCAGACGTTGGACTCAGAAATTATTCAGCTAAGAATAATTAAAAAAAAAAAAAAATGATAGAAATTTTGTAAAATTTTGTTCAAAAAATATTTCAGATTCAGAAATGCGTCAACAAAACGAAACTTGTCACGTATTGATTGTAAATGATGTGAAATTGTTTGTACAAATCCTAAAGCCCATGGGCTAAGGAATGGCTAAATTACTAAATAAATAAATCACTAATGGCAATACGACGAACGAGAAGAAAAAAATTATATTGTCAATAAATGTTGTTTATTACTACTAGTGTATTTTTAATCATTTTTCAAACCAATTTACAGATGTAATCAATCGTCAAGCGGCAACAAAATTATTGTTTTCTATTGCTGCAATAATTATTAATATTTCGGATAGATTATCATTTTTTTTTCAATAGATTCTGGTACGCAATAGATGTTAAGATTTGGATTCCTTTGGACGTGGAATTATATTGAATATATTATTATTATTAGTATTATTATTATTAGTATTATTATTGAATAAATGCTCATTTTCGATGTAAACTATACGCAGTGCTATATACCCATCGTGATTTCATCGAGATACGGTTAACTTATCACCGACAATACAGCGAACATGTACCGACGATTAAAAATATTGCATCGATTGTAATCGCTTCGAAGGGCGAACATACAACGGAAGACTCTCCACTCCGTTAAAAAAATATCAAAGCGGTAAAAATAAAAAGTGAAAAGAAAAACTATGAGAGAAGGGGTAATTGATTAGGCTCGAACATCGAAGTAAAGTACAGAATCTATACTACTCGTTTATTTGCACGGGTTTGAGGATAAAAAGATTGCAAAAAACGAATTTGTGTGTTTATCTATGTCCAGGCGATGACACACACTACTAGCCGCTTGATAAGATACATGTTTCCTCGTTAAAATGAGAAATCGTGAACGATAGTTGTATCGAGAATTACAGTTGAAATAGATTTTTTTTACTCGGACCAATTATGATCCATTTCAGGTGGCAGTCGTTTTTTTTTTCTTTTGGTTATTTTTTTTTGGCTGTGACCGATGCTTACTACGGTAAAAAAGGGAATTTGGATTTTTGTGGATCTTTAATTGCTGGTATTGTGAATTATGGTGTTTGATCAATACACTTTTCGAATATAAAATGCATTCTAATACCTTAATCATAATTATTATCATAATTTTTCCTTATATGATGTTTATAATTAATAAAAATTATTATCAATAATCATTATCATTATCAATAATTAATAATAATAATTATTATTATAATAATCTGATAATAACTAGCAGGGTATTATTTTATCGATCTGAAGTACCGATTCGTTTTATCGGTTCACCAGAAACTATTTGAAACGGTCGTGAATGCTCAAAAATCCGTATAACACCATGTAAGCTATTCAGATTTCTACCTTACCGACCACTCGAAATACGTCGAAATTTCGTGCGGACGCGCATCGTCGTAAAACATTATTCGCATTAATCAGAGAAAATAGTAAAAGAGCATCGGTGTAAAATGTTTAAATTTGGTTTTTCGCACGACGATGACGACAAAATCGAGAGTAAGTTATCTAGATAATCGTCGAACGATAAATCATCACAAACCCATGCTTCGGCACTCAAAAATTTGAGGTTAAGTCTGCGCGTTCTGCGCGGGAATATTCAAACGCGATTATTGTGTTCAAGGCAAAAACGTTGACGACAATGACGCGAAACAAAAGGATCTCGATTGGTTTCCGGCTTCGGAAATTAATGTGACTGACGAACAAATGGAACGAACGTTCTCACCCGACGATTACACGGAAACCGTGGTGTGCGATTGTCGTGTGAAAATTCTTCTACCCGATAATATCGTCGCGGTTTCGGAAAACGAGGATTGCGAAAATATTCTCAAAGCCGAATCGAAACATTCGGATTTGTTGCCCGCTATTTACGAAGGTAATGGCCGCGACCGGAAGTCATCGCTATCATGGGTGGATCTCGAAGTTTCGAATTTTCAATGTTTCGAAAGCTCATAAGTTCGAATTTTAATTGATCGAAAAATCAAATCTCCGAATTTTTTTCATTTCGACTGGTCATGTAACAGAATTTTGAAAATTCGAACGATCGAATGGCCGACCGGTCAATATATCGAAATCTCAACGATTCGAAAATAAATGTTTCGACTCGCCAATGTTTCGAACGGTCAAACCTTCGACGGATCAAAAGTTCCACAACGTATATATAGGTATAGTGGCGTAGTAGCTCGTTCAACCGCTTGAAGATTGCAGCTCCCGCAATCTTCACGCCACTATACCTATATATACGTTTCGAACTTTTGATCCGTCGAAACATTGAATCGTCGAAACATTGGCGAGTCGAATCCGTGACCCGTCGAAAAATTGCGCTTTCGATAAATTGCATTTCGAATTTTTTTTTTTCGAAACAATGACCGTTCGAAACATTGCCCGTTCGGATTAATGGGATTTCGAAACCGTGCAAGGTCGAAACATTAAAATTCGAATTAAAAAATTTTGAACTTATGAGCCTTCGAAACATTGAAAATTCGAAACTTCGAGACCTACGCGCTATCGTCGATCCAAATTTATGCACAATGTTCTTTTTCTTTTTTTTTCATCTTGCAGGTGGTTTGAAGATATGGGAATGCAGCTACGATCTTGGAAAGTTTTTGATGGAAAATGTGACGCTGATGGAAGGAACAAAAGTTCTGGATTTGGGATGCGGAGCTGGGATCATTGGAGTACTTGCCCTTATAAAAGGATCAGTCGTAAATTTTCAAGATTACGTACGAATTGCAATTTTAATCAGTTATTCATCGCCAATTAAACGTTCTTCGTGGATTAAATAAAGAACTTTCAAATTTTTCAAATTTATTAGAATTATTTTTCAGAACGCGGAAGTAATCAAATTATCGACGATACCGAATGTTCTTTTGAATCTGACCGATCATCGGGACATACGAAAAAAATGCGAATTTTATTGCGGCGACTGGTCCTCGTTCACGGAATTAACGTCACAAAAATATTCCAACGACGACGATAAATACGACGTTATTCTGACTAGCGAAACTATTTACAATCCTGACAATCAAAAAAAGTTATACAACGTTTTTAAAAGCAGATTGAAAAACAATGGAGTCGGGTGAGTGTGACTTGTTTTTTTTTTTTTCACGTACGATTCATCAATTTAATTTAATCGAGAATTAAAAAAAAAATGTGCAGCTACGTCGCCGGAAAAACTTATTATTTCGGTGTGGGTGGAGGAATGAGACAATTTGAAAAACTCGTCGAGGATGACGGATTCTTCGACGTCGAGATTGTCTGGACCAGCAACGAAGGTACGACGAATCAATCATTCTCGAAATAATAATAATGATAATTGAAATAACAACCGGCAACAGTTACGAGAATTTTTTGATAAATAAAAAAAAATCTCTTATTCAAGGTTTGCAACGGGAAATCATGATGTTGAAGAAGAAATCCAAACCCTGAAAAATTCATCGACCATTAACTCGTTATTTGACAAAAATACTATACATATATATTTTTTCTCTAATGTCGACAAACGTTCCAAATATAATTAATCTACGACGTTAAACACAGGATTGCAAGTCCAACGAGAACAATGTATCACGGCGACAATCGTTCGTAGACCCATCCATCGATTCCCTGATGAAGCAGAATATTGTCAATTTTTTCGCCCGTTCGAGGTCGTCGGAAGCGAATTCTATCGTGCAGACGGTCGCTCTGGCCTTGCCAAAATTCCACAGACTTTGGAACCACCAGAAAACCGCCCCTAAAATGGCCACACAATTGTGATGTCATTTCCACAAAATGCAGTTTGAACGTAAAGTCATTTGTCGTTGAACTCACCAACACGCGGGTCTTGGGACTTTTCCCTCGGTAAAATTGGCCAACAGTTCGCGTTCCCTGATCATCAGGCTCTCCCTGCCCGCAATCACGTTGCTCTGTTTACTCGCGTGTGCTCCAATCTGACTGGCGAACGGTCTGCTCCGAAAGTAGGCGTCGGAATCCTCGGCAGACGTTTTTTCCACGTTTCCCTCGATGCGAACACCACGACGCAAGGGTTCCCAATAGAACGTGAGCGCGGCGTTCGGATTAGCGGCCTGAAACAGCGAAACATCGTAAATTCTCGACTCGTCGTCACGGGTAAGTCTCGAAGTTTCGAATTTTCAATGTTTCGAAGGCTCATAATTTCGAAATTTTTTTATTCGAATTTTAATGTTTCGACCTTGCACTGTTTCGAAAGTCCATTAATCCGAACGGGCAAAGTTTCGAACGGTCATAGTTTCGAAAAAAGAAAAATTCGAAATGCAATTTATCGAAAGCGAAATTTTACGACGGGTCACAGATTCGACTCGCCAATGTTTCGACGGACCAAAAGTTCGACAACGTATATATAGGTATAGTGGCGTGAAGATTGCGGGAGCTGCAATCTTCAAGCGGTTGAACGAGCTACTACGCCACTATACCTATATATACGTTGTCGAACTTTTGATCCATCGAAGGATTGACCGTTCGAAACATTGCCGAGTCGAAACATTTATTTTCGAATCGTTGCGATTTCGATATATCGACCGGTTGGACATTTGGTCGTTCGAATTTTTTAAATTCTGTTATATGACCAGTCGAAATAAAAAATTCCAAGATTTGATGTTTCGATAAATTGAAATTCGAATTTAAAAAATTCGCACTTATGAGCTTTCGAAACATTGAAAATTCAAAACTTCGAGACCTACCCGGCTATGAATTTACAGAAATAATAATACACCGATCGAGGCAGAAAAATGTGATGAATTTGAATATTGAGAGGTTCTACTGTATATAAAAGATTTCCAATGAATTTTCACTCACGAGTTCGCGACCTTTTCGACTCTCGTAATTCGTGTAAAATTTGAAGCCTTTCGAGCTAAAACCTTTGAGCAGAACCGCCCTCACAGACGGAATACCATCCCTGAAAAAGCGAAAAAAATTCATTCCAATTACATCGCACCAATTAAAAAGTAATCATTCAAACAAAAATAGCAAAATAACAATCAACTAACTTGGTTGCAGTTGCCACAAACATAGCATTCGGTTCTTGTATACCGGGTGTCTTGCTCGCCACGTCGAACCAGGCTTTGAATTGTCCAAAAGGTTCCTTGCTGTCGAGTTGATCCTCGGTAAAAGTTTCGGACTTGTCTTTGTACTTAATTCGCATTGCTAAAAAAAAAACAAAGTTGCGAATTCAAATGTGATTTCAGAAGCGGGAGTTCAACGACAGATAAACTGCAAACGACCACATGGTTCTGAGTTAATCAGTTGGCACTCGGTCGGTAACAAAGAAAACTGTAGAGCATCGTTGTTGATTGCATACGATTGTTTTTATTGTTTTAATTATTGGTTTTTATAACTGGTGGAGCCAAGAAGATGGCGGGTGTGTCGCTACTCCTAATTAGAGGTCCTAAGGTCATCCATAAATATATATACATATATATAAATTGTTTCACCAATTTGAGTACCGACTTTGGGTTTCACAATCGTTTTGTAACTTTTACAAATGAAAGTCTCCATCAAAAAATGAACTCCCAATTTTTTTCATTTTTTTTTTGTCATTTTCGCTGTAATTGTATGGGTAATTCTGTGATTTTTCAAATCAGTTTCGTCATGTGATTTGATATGAAAAAATGCATATATGGAACACGTGTTTCCAATCAATGATACCTCCAATATCCACGCTGAAAGGTGCGCCCGTGGCCGATGGCCTAACGTCTGCCATAATTTTCCAGGTAACACAACAATGCAGCTTAGTAACACAACTGACAATCGATCTGTAGCGCGAACTACACGTTACTGCCATAAACTCGCTCGTCGAGTCTTCTGATAAACGTGACAATAAAAAAAATATCAAAAAAACGTAAAACAAAACAACAACAAGGTTTAACGAATGTGAAAAGAAAGTTTGTTAATTGTCAAGGTCGTAGTTTGTCGTACGAAACCACAAAGTGTCGGTGGAACGAATGAGTCGCGTTATCTCGTTACTCCGAAATTACGGTAAAAGGTATATCGTGCGACATTGGCCACAGTGTTCCGTATATCGACGTTCCATTGGACAAATGGAACGTGACATATATCGCGTCTAGCCAGATTGCCCGAACGTTACGTAAATATTTTCCATCCAACGGAAAAGTACGAACTATGATGTTATTGTTGATTTGTTTAACACGTTTTCGTAAATGGTGGAGCGAATGAATTTTTTAGTCGAGATTGTTGCCATTGTGGAATCGCATCTTTATCAGTGACAACGCGTGCGTGAGTCCGATGACATCTGCCGCTGCGCAGTGGTCTGAAACTCAATGCTAAACGAGACGGCTTTATTTGCCATCTTGACGACCGCTCTGATTGGCTGAGCAAGCTCTTCCCCGGTAGTTCTTGCCAACATCGCGGAATAAACAAGAATTTCTGTGCGTATAGTTGGTATTCCTGCTTATTGAGATACCGAATTCTGTTGCCAACTTCATAGAGTGAATTTTTTTCGTCACCCTTGGCTGGCATTTTAATTTATTGGTATGAAAATCATGAATAATTAAAGTCGAGAATATTTCAATCATTGTTGTTTATTATCTTTCAAATATATACATGTAATGAAATAGTATGTAATGTAATGTGAACATGTAATGAAATAGCTTCGGAGATTCGCAGACTTAAAATAAATTTATTCGATTTAACAATTTTTATAATCATGTGGAAGTTGTTTCTTTCTGTATTGCGAAAATAATATACCATAATTTTTTTTTTCCGAGATGCATCTTTGGATGGGCGTTCGAATAGGACGATGCCAGAGATTTTCGTCCACTTTTCAGAGAGATTCGGTCCACTCGCGGATCAGGGAACATCGTCGGAAGGATAATTAGCCACTATAAGGGCACCACCATGCAAATTGGCGTATAGCACGAATGGCACTTTTCCAATCCATTCCATAACGGCTTTTGTTCCTGGTTCTGGATTTTTATTGTACTGAGAAAAAACAAGAAAAACAAGAAAAATCAATAAAATAAATGAAATAAATACAATAAATAAAATAAATAAAATAAATAAAATAAATAAAATAAATAAAATAAATAAAATAAATAAAATAAATAAAATAAATAAAATAAATAAAATAAATAAAATAAATAAAATAAATAAAATAAATAAAATAAATAAAATAAATAAAATAAATAAAATAATAGTATATTATGATACTAGGACGAAAAAACATTTTCTGACGAGTGTGAGTTTGCAGAACGAGCCGAAGGCGAGTATTGCAATCACACGAGTCCAGAAAACGTTTTTCGTACGAGTGTCGTACGAATTTTTATGTCACAAGGTCCGTAAATGCGAATCCGTAAATGCGTAAATGAAGCGAACGAAGTGAGCGTAAAACCGCACTTTTACGGACAGCGTGACATAAATAAAATAAATAAAATAAATAAAATAAATAAAATTAAATTACATCAAAATAGGTAATTAATTAAAAATCGATTGTACCATCGTTGTGCCATATTGATCCGGAAAATTGCGATTAAGATTGACGTTGTTTGCATTGGCACGTCCTTTTATAACATCGGCATCGCCGGGTATCGATATTTCGTAACCGTTGTTGTACGTTCGTATACGTTGAATTTCCGTGCCATCGGCTTCCTCGTAGGCCATCAGATCGATCAGACAACGATAGATCGAACGTATGGCTCGACAATTAACATTTTCCAAACTTTTCCGAAGCTTCGCGATCACACGATTGTCACAGTCGTCGTAAAGCGTGGCGGAAATTTTTTTTTGTCCGACAACCACGAGGACAACAAACGCGAGGTTGAAATCATTTTCCAAACTTCGTCGTATCTCTCGAGTTGCGATTTTTCCGTCAAATCGACGGTCAACGATTTCCAAAGCTCGCTCGTTTCGTTTATTCGAATGAATCGACCGCCGAGCGATGTTGTGTCCACGTCGTGGATGACAAAGTGAACGAAAACAGTCGCAAATTCCTTTAAAATTAAAAAAGAATTATTTTTTTATTTAAAAAAATTAACAAATTAATTGATATTTTAAGTTAAATTGATAAATAAATCAGTTTTAAATTTGTTTTGCAAGAAAAAAGGGTTTTGTGGAAATTTTAAGGAAGTTGGAGAGACTTTCAGAGGCTTCGAAATTCGGAAAATTATTTACTTTGACAATATAATCATAAAAATAAATTAAAACGCAAAGAAAAAAAGGAAAATTTGTAGTTTTGATAATTACCGGACAATTCTCGTATTAACGAAGAAATTTTTCCATCTCCGTCGTACTGTAAGATCTCGGATGTTGCGTCAAGTAATCGCTAATCTTTCGACAGGCCGCAATTTCCAAATTTTTCGAAACTACGAAATTAGAAATGAATTATAATTATGAAAATAATAATAATTATTATAATTTCGTTAAATTTATTTTATATATTCGTCTATATTTATTTTTTATTTACCAATAACGTTCTCCGCTATGAGATTGACAATGGCAAAACACAAATCCGTCATTTCTTCGGATTCGTCAATGTTTTTCAAAAGATCGAGCACTTTATCCGGAAATTTTTCCAATTGCGAAAAATTGACTATTCCCAAATTTTTTCAGCTCGGAATGGTTTTCACTATTTCGATCGTGTAATCCAACAGATTTTTCGAATCCTTATTGACAAACAATACATATATATATATTTTTGCAATGAGTGCATTGTTATAAAAAAAAGTATAAATACAAAAAAGAGTTCGTATTTTTTTTTTTTTTTTTTTTTTTTGTAATTTTATTTTACCTCCTCCGCAACTGTGCAAAATTTAACAATCTGCGACGAAATTTCCAGAGCAGCCAGTTTCCCCGTTGGTTTTGATTTTTCGAGTATTCGAAATATTCTTTTCCATAGATTCGTTTGGTCCCAGCAATGGACACCACTTTTTTGAATAATCTGTTTTGAAAAAATGAAATAAAAAACCAAAAGTCAATTTAATAATTAGCTTAATAATTAAGTACAGCAAAAATGAATCAAACAATTAACTGAAATTACGATCTTACGGTAAGCAACGATATTTTCACGTCCGTTCCATAATTTGGCACGAATATTTACCAACAGCAGCAACATTTCACGCCCGACCACCTCGTTGCCATGCATATTACTGATGTATTTCATTCCGGGTTTGTTGGAATCGTGAATTCCGGGATTCTCGGGACTCTCGCTCATTCGTCTAAAAAAAATTTCCATTGCCGCGTAATCGTGATGTTCGAATTCGACGTGTGAAAATCCATGCTCGTCGGGTGATACATCGATCGTTTCGACATTGCTCGCATCGTTTCGCGCTACAAATTAAATTCTGGGATTCTCGCCGGGACTCTCGCTCATTCGTTTAAAAAAAATTTCTATTGTCGCGTAATCGTGATGTTCGAATTCGACGTGTGAAAATCCATGCTCGTCGGGTGATACATCGATCGTTTCGACATTGCTCGCATCGTTTCGCGCTACAAATTAAATTCCGGAATTCTCGGGACTCTCGCTCATTCGTTTAAAAAAAATTTTCTTTGCCGCGTAATCGTGATGTTCGAATTCGACGTGTGAAAATCCATGCTCGTCGGGTGATACATCGATCGTTTCGACATTGCTCGCATCGTTTCGCGCTACAAATAAAATTCCGGGACTCTCGCTCATTCGTTTAAAAAAAAAATTTCTATTGCCGCGTAATCGTGATGTTCGAATTCGACGTGTGAAAATCCATGCTGGTCGGGTGATACATCGATCGTTTCGACATTGCTCGCATCGTTTCGCGCTACAAATTAAATTCCGGAATTCTCGGGACTCTCGCTCATCCGTTTAAAAAAAATTTCCATTGCCGCGTAATCGTGATGTTCGAATTCGACGTGTGAAAATCCATGCTCGTCGGGTGATACATCGATCGTTTCGACATTGCTCGCATCGTTTCGCGCTACAAATTAAATTCTGGGATTCTCGCCGGGACTCTCGCTCATTCGTTTAAAAAAAATTTCTATTGCCGCGTAATCGTGATGTTCGAATTCGACGTGTGAAAATCCATGCTCGTTGGGTGATACATCGATCGTTTCGACATTGCTCGCATCGTTTCGCGCTACAAATTAAATTCCGGGATTCTCGCCGGGACTCTCGCTCATTCGTTTAAAAAAAATTTCTATTGCCGCGTAATCGTGATGTTCGAATTCGACGTGTGAAAATCCATGCTGGTCGGGTGATACATCGATCGTTTCGACATTGCTCGCATCGTTTCGCGCTACAAATAAAATTCCGGGACTCTCGCTCATTCGTTTAAAAAAAATTTCTATTGCCGCGTAATCGTGATGTTCGAATTCGACGTGTGAAAATCCATGCTGGTCGGGTGATACATCGATCGTTTCGACATTGCTCGCATCGTTTCGCGCTACAAATTAAATTCCGGAATTCTCGGGACTCTCGCTCATTCGTTTAAAAAAAATTTCCTTTGCCGCGTAATCGTGATGTTCGAATTCGACGTGTGAAAATCCATGCTCGTCGGGTGATACATCGATCGTTTCGACATTGCTCGCATCGTTTCGCGCTACAAATTAAATTCCGGAATTCTCGGGACTCTCGCTCATTCGTTTAAAAAAAATTTCCTTTGCCGCGTAATCGTGATGTTCGAATTCGACGTGTGAAAATCCATGCTCGTCGGGTGATACATCGATCGTTTCGACATTGCTCGCATCGTTTCGCGCTACAAATAAAATTCCGGGATTCTCGGGACTCTCGCTCATTCGTTTAAAAAAAATTTCTATTGCCGCGTAATCGTGATGTTCGAATTCGACGTGTGAAAATCCATGCTCGTCGGGTGATACATCGATCGTTTCGACATTGCTCGCATCGTTTCGCGCTACAAATTAAATTCCGGGATTCTCGCCGGGACTCTCGCTCATTCGTTTAAAAAAAATTTCTATTGCCGCGTAATCGTGATGTTCGAATTCGACGTGTGAAAATCCATGCTGGTCGGGTGATACATCGATCGTTTCGACATTGCTCGCATCGTTTCGCGCTACAAATTAAATTCCGGAATTCTCGGGACTCTCGCTCATTCGTTTAAAAAAAATTTCCTTTGCCGCGTAATCGTGATGTTCGAATTCGACGTGTGAAAATCCATGCTCGTCGGGTGATACATCGATCGTTTCGACATTGCTCGCATCGTTTCGCGCTACAAATAAAATTCCGGGATTCTCGGGACTCTCGCTCATTCGTTTAAAAAAAATTTCCTTTGCCGCGTAATCGTGATGTTCGAATTCGACGTGTGAAAATCCATGCTCGTCGGGTGATACATCGATCGTTTCGACATTGCTCGCATCGTTTCGCGCTACAAATTAAATTCCGGGATTCTCGGGACTCTCGCTCACTCGTTTAAAAAAAATTTCCATTGCCGCGTAATCGTGATGTTCGAATTCGACGTGTGAAAATCCATGCTCGTCGGGTGATACATCGATCGTTTCGACATTGCTCGCATCGTTCCGCGCTACAAATAAATAAATTAATAACGATAAACAAAAAAATCACAATATTCATTGCGAGAGATTTAAGTAATTGGAAATCATCGTGATTTGAAAAAAAAAAAAAATTATTATAAAAATGGAAAAAATTAAAAGAATAATAATTGTTATTGTTATGAAAAGATGAAAATAAGTAACGCCGTAACGACGAACACGACATAGAGGGTTCGTAAGTAGTCGCAGCAAAAGCTTCAGCTCCAAATAGTCTGAAAATGATTAATAAATAAATGTTTGATCATAAATAAACGAAAGATCAAGCTGCAACTTAAACCGTGCAATTTCCCTCCGCCGAATCGATATTCTGATATTGTTTTTTGAATTATAAATCGATTAACGTGTCAATCGATTTTTACCAAATTTAATAAATGTCAACTTACGTTTATAAATAAATTATCAAAAATTGTATTCGTATCCGAAGACCAGAAGTAACCAGTGGTGACCAGAAGCACCCAGTAGCCAGTAGCAGTACACGCCATCTGTCGAAAAAAAAAAGTGTTATTCGTCATTGTTGTGATGTTCATAAGCGTCGACCACTCAACTAATTCAAACCGTTCCAACCATTCCGCAGTCCATGGTCAAGGACGGACTGCAGAGTGGCGAACGGAGCCAGCCCAAATTATGTATCTATCTATTTATCTCATCCATCTCAACCATTCCGCATTGTGCTCATGCTTTGTAAACTGCTTCTTTATTACGAATAGAAAAGTGCTGTGCGCATGCCATGCGAAAAATAGCATAAATCTTAGAAAACGTGCAACCCAAATAAAGCGTGCAATCCAATCGAGAAATATGGTATTTCATCAATGTGTTTCATATGTTTGTGTGTATGGAAAAGGGGCAAGGGTCCTCATGTAACTCGTCGTCATTTTTGTGTTGTTCACAGACCTCTCGAAACCGTTTCAGCGCATTGGACGGCATGGTTTCAGTTTCCCTTCCGAAAAAATAACCCGGGTGATCCTTCCAGAACGAAAAACTGAAACCGTGCCCATTGAATTACAATTCAGCTCAGAATAAAAAATTCTCAGAAATCTGCATCTATATAAAACGAATATAAAACGATAGACATTCGCCGAACAGTCTGGGACTGTATTCCTCGTGCCACAGCAGATGTTCCCGCATATACTGTAAGAAATTCATTTTTATACATGTAAGTTCTATTAGTTCCATTATGGTTATGAACTTATTTGAAGGGATTGTTACCATTTCGCTTGTCCGGATAGCTGTGCCACCTTCGCTGCATTCGCTGATGCTTCCTCACTTTGCTTGAATAATCGGTTTATTTCGCTGCACCGACGCTGAATCAGCAATCGGCTCAGTATGTCAAACATTTCAGCGGTGGCAGTTCGGCCATGAATTCCACAAGTGATAAACCTTGTATCACAGGAAACAAGGAATTGAGAGATACAAAAATCTTGCAGTTTCAGATTGCTTAGACGAGAGGCGACCACCGTTTCAAAAACCTGCGTCGCTGTTCGAACAAGATTGAGGAGTGGTTCAGAGGCCGATGTTGACGACGTTTCGTCGATCGATGGTCCCGCCGTTTCCAGATTTACATTTTGGGCACCGTTATTACCGCAAAAAGCTGATCGACATTGATCACAATGTAAATATTTTATAAAAACTTTAGCAACGTATCTGGCGATACGGGAAACCGATTCGTTGGCTGGCGATTTTAATATATTTTCCTCCATGACGGCGTCTTCACCATCCAATTCCGGTAAGTGTATTACGTTGTTGATAGTGGTGGGACTCTCACCAACCAGCAGCTCACCATCCGTCTCGCTATGATCTACTTCCAGATCTTCCGATGCCGGGTCGTCAGATGTCGGACATAATAGAAGGTCGCGAAGATTCGACAATATGGTTCCATTGTCCTTCAAACAGTTGCCATTGGCACTGTGAGGTGCTGAAAGCCCCGTGACGATCGTGGTTTTCAATGCACCTTCGAAATGGGAACATGTGGGATTAACGTTTGTAGCGCCATGTTGGCGGATGACCCCGAACAAATTCTCAAGGGGGTCCTGATTAAGTTGGCGCAGATTTAACGTCTTAAAACCGGCTTCCTCGGACAAATGAATCCACAAATCTTGCATCGCCGTCAGTGTGGCGACTGTGCCATCCTGTGACGGCGGCCGAAAAGGTTCACCCGTCCAGCGAACAAATTCCATTTTTTCAATTTGATTTTTAAATTCTTCCCATTTTTTTATGTGCCCAGATTCCAAAGAAACGTTGATGCGTTGGTCCTTTTTCACGTCTTTCGAATTTGCTGGACCGTTCATTGAATCGAACATTTTGTCGAAAATGCCGATTATTTCCGCCGTGTCCATACCATTGGTGATTTTAGTGCGATCACTCGAGAACGTGACGCATCTCAGCATAGCCGCAACGGTGTTGCTAAGAATTTTAGCCGCGTATTTTACCCGCATCTTCCCCTTCGAAGTCGGGAAAATCAGGTTTTCGGTAAGTTTGTTTGATTTAAATACGGCCATGTCTAATTTGTAAAGTTCGATAATGTCTTTCCACGCTGCGACCTTATCGTTCCATTTGATTTTGTTTCCAGGGTAGTCGAATTTCGATGACCCTTTATGGAGTTTGAGCCACCGAATAAAATTTCCCATGAAATTGTTCCGCAGGGATTTCAGCAAGTGCGCTAAATCAAATAACGTAAAAATTCGATGTCCATTGACCTCAAAAAAAGACGGGCGAACACCGTTCGTGTGGCGTTTCAGGAGTCGAATGGCTCCACAATTTGTGGGGCCTTGATCGCATACGGTAGCGATGACACGCAAACCGGCGGATTGGAGCGCCGTGATCACGTCGACAATGAGAATCTTAAGCATTTCTGATTTTGTCGTCCCCTTACAAAAATAATGGGCAATTGGCTGTTTCCAGCGCTTCCCCAGCCCTTGTGCAAGAAATACAAGCGCGTGATCGGCGTAATCTTCCGTTCGGCCGTGTTCGGCAAAATCTACGAAACCGTCGACGCAGCCGGTACATGGATTGTACTGCAATCTTTTCTTAAGGGAAATTTCATCGAACATTACAATGCAATGACGATCACGAGGTTCCATTTTCTTCGCCAGGTTTGCCAGGTATTTAATCATCCTGGAGTTAATTCCAGTTTTGATGGGAATGTCATGCAGCAATCGCAAAATCGTCCGAACCGTTGGCAACGGAATTAGATGTTGGAGATAAGCGTACGCTTTTGGTCCTCGTTTATAAATAGACGCCGCTGTTAGTTTGTCGTCAAGGCTCCACCGTCGTCCTCGGGGTGCTTTATTTTTATTCCGAATATTGGCCATTACTAATTGACGTAGAGCTGGCGAAGAAATATTCTCCATCAGTGGTACGTACTCCTTCCCGGAGGACAGTTCTTTCAGGGTATTTGTGCAAGTTTGCAATTTCTCGACCTTCTTTGCTAAGTCGTTTGCCTGCATGCGAATTATTTTGTATAGCTTTCGCTCTCGAGGCGTCGGATTGCCTTCTAATCCGTACATTTCCGATTGTTTTTTTACAGTTAGTCGTTCCGTGGCAACTATTAAAGGTTAAGCGAATAATAAAGTGAGAATTTGGGTGCATTCTCCGGACATATGCGAACGTATACTTACGTTATGAAGACATCAAATCTACGAGCTTCACAAGTGTGTTGGGTTTCGAAAAAATGACTTTAATATGGGTAATAAATTTATTTCGAACATTGAAGATCGAACTTCGATTTGGGTTTCGTTCTTAAGTTTTGACTTAAATTACTAAATATTATATTAAATCTACGCTCCTCACAAGTGTGTTAGGTTTCGAAAAAAGGACTCAAACGATATTTATTTCCTATGTTTGATTTATTTATTACTATCATGTATATTGATTATCATTATATACATTCATAATTATTTCGTTTGTATTTCATTTATTAAACTTATATACCGACGCTGGTTATGAAAAGTAGAACGATTCAAAATTCTTACGAAAACTAACACGTTTGTAATTCCACCGCGAAAACCAACTCGTTTAGATAATTGATGCGAAAACTAGCATGTTTCGGCCTTGCCATCTTATGATAAGCCTAGCAGGCCAAAATTCAAACAGTAAAATATGGATGAAATAAATTCAAACAAAAAATGAAACAGTATAGAATGTCAACAAAAAAACTTCGTCAATTTAGAGTAAAAAAGGATGTTCAAAAAATGTGGCGTAAGAAATGAGAAACAATTCAAGTCATACTGAAACGTACCAATTCTGGCGGTGGCAATCGAGACCTGCTAGTTTTTGTGGGAAAAGCCGGAACATGCTAGTTCTTGCGGCGAATATCGAAAACATGGTAGTTTTCCAGATACCACTGCTAGTTCCACTCAACGAAATAAATGATGAGCGAACCCGCTATTCCCCTGGAATATGTGCCGTTTTTCACTGAGACCCGGTTCGCCGGCCGTTAGTACGTTGATTCATATATGCCGATGAAAAATGTATTTCTAATAGCATTACATGTGGTTTCATTTTAGCACCATTTTTATTTTACGGTTAATCAATTTCAATGGAAATGTCCCACTATACTCGCAGAATTGTCCAAACTGTTGGTAACGTAATGTAGTGTTACCGAAAGCTTACGCGTGGGTAAACTTTCGGTTCCTGCTTATAAATCGAAGCCGTGGATAGTTTATCGTCGAGGTCCCATCGCCGTCTACGCGATACCTTGTTTTTATTCCAGATATTGTCCGATACTATTTTACGTAGCCCTTTCGAAAAAATATTGTCCAAAAGAGGATTGTACTCCTACCCAGAGAACAGCTCTTTCCACGCACTTGTAAAAATTTGCAATTCATCCACCTTCTTAGCCGACTCAAAAAAAAAACGATTATACACGATGAAAAAGTTACTAGGTTCGAATCATTCATCGTAACGAATGAGTGTTAAAGACTTCTTTTCCCGAGTCTTTTACGGTCTCCAAAACGCTCATTGTTCTAAACGGTAAATTCTGAAATTCCTTCATGTATGATATTACCTACAGAATAGTGTATACTATTTCGAGCATATTAGATATTTACTTTTTTCGTATTGTTCTACACAATGCATCTATTCATGCATCTAGTTCCTCGAGCGTGCCAGTATGGGAGATTTTATGTATCCTATACCTCGTGCAGGCGGTGCATAGAAAAATAACTCAAACGTTCGTTAATATTCTCTGTTATCCCAGTTCCCACACTCTGTCGCATGCGGCCATTTCTATCGACTATATAAGAGTAGAGAATAAATATACTATTTATATATTATTGAGTGGGGAATACATCAACTTTCTTTCCAATGATTAATTCAAGCTTATTTTAGTTAGGAGAAAATTATCCAACATTTTGAATATATTCAAGTATTGAAATTGAACCGAAACCCAAGCCAAAGTAGTACATCCAAATTTTTCGATAAATATGACAAAAATGGTACACCCATGCAAACAAACGTGCGAAGCGTAAATGCTACTCAGAACACATAGTGTTAAGAAAGGACCCAGACTAATGTGACGGTTTAAAATCTGCGATTTTTTTTCTCTGAAAATTCACTGGAAAGCCGACTTGGTTATTCGCATCCAAAGATTTATCTTTGCATAGTAAAATTTAATATTTTATTCAAATATTTTTCCTTGAGTTGTATTTTTAATTAACGATGGACTTCCAAAACAGTGCAATAATGGTTCGCAAAATAACGACACACATAGATGACGAAAAATAGATTACCGGGACTGTTCATCAGTATAAGTATCGCAATTGCATTGCGGAAGCATTTTTTTAATTAACGAAATGGCACCTGCTTTGAAATTGAGATCCAAATTTGTCCCTGTTGACAAAAGATTTTTATTCAAATGAATACTAAATTTTGAAGATGACAATGAAATTCTCCGTAGCCCGATGGGAAATAAAATGGAGAAAAGATTCATTGATTCATTTTCCAACGGGCTATGGAGAATAATGTTGTTATGTTAAAAATTTAGGATTTATATCAACAAGAATCGTTTTGAAAAACTGAGAAATATTCGAACAGTGGCCATTTCGTAAATTAATAAATACTTCCGCAATGCAATCACCATAGTTAATACTCACCAACAATCACAGTCACATTTTTTCACCTATTTTGTGACAAATTATTTATCGAACTGATATTGCACTGTTTTTAATACACTGCAATGTTAGACCGATATCTTGAAAACTTTTCTTTAGAAAAGTGCGCACCGTTTTGAAAAACGTCGTTACTCGGAAAGTGCGTTTGAACTAATCTGAGTCCTTATTGAGCTTTAATAAACACATGCTCGGTAGCTTTAATTTGAATCACAGTTGAACATTACTCACCAGATTGTCGAACTCGTTGAGTCTTGACGATATTTGACGCTGCTACTTCTGAAATCTCCTCGGGCGCAGAATTCGTCACGACCGGATCTAAGAGCATTAAATGTCAACGTTAAATGAGTTCTGAATAAATGCTGACATCGCGCGATAGCCGTAAATCAAGATTACAGACGTGCGAGTGCGATACGGGTTGTTCAATAAGTCGTAGAATAAATTCTTAATTTAGTTTGCGAAAAAAGTAAGCAATTATCGAATATTCAATATTGTGATTGAAAAAATGATTAATCAGCATTGTCGTTAATATATTGTCGATATGAGCAAGTTTTGGGACAAACCTGCAACTCCGCAGACTGGTGCGACACTTGACGGAAGTATCGGAATCGGCGGAACATATTCCGGAACCTGGAGCGGTTCCGGAATATATTCCTGGGCATTGTCCTGGGGACCTGGAAATTAATAAATAGCAATGTATTACTTCCACCTTTATCCTGAATTAAAATTTAACCCACTTAAGTGGATGGAAATATATTGCCAACCGCATGAAATGCATTTTTACATTATTCACCGGCATATATGAATAAGCATACCTGACGGCAGGCCTACCGAGTCGGTACTCGTCGATGACGGCGCATACTCCAGGGGAATCGGAAATTCGCGCATAACGTCATCCGTTAGCGGAACTACACGTGCATCGATGAGCGTCGGTACTGCCGTCGGCTTCAAGCGGAAGCCGTTTTTACCAAATTGATTTTTATCGAAGTGGCAGCCGCAGACGTGTCGGATTGTGCTGAGTTTTATAATTGGCAGATAGGCTAAATCTTGCACACCGACTCTTTTTACCCACAAACGACATCTGCAAAATTATAAGTATATTAAAACAAATATATCATCGAATAAAAAATAATCAAGCCTGAACAATGGACATATTATCATTTCAAGACAACTAAGACTACATGATAAATCTTACCGATCGATGTCCTTCGGAAACGTTGGGTAAATGCAGTCTTTATTTGTATTATACCTGTGGCCACAATAGGGCACAGAGCACGTGGCATTGCGGACCATGCTGAGTGGTGCTGTAAACATATAATTACGTATTTATATTTTTTCCATGGTTCATCCTGACCTTGTGTAGGATGATGGGATACTAGACAATGTAGCGATGCAATTTTACACTGAACATAACGTGTCCGGAAATGAGAGTCGAAATGTAAATATCTGTTTTTTTATTTCGACTCTCGAAATAATCCATAATAATCGAATTTAAAAGGTAAAAAGGTATTTTTCCGCCGTTACCCAAACTTCCGATATTTTTTCAATACTCCTATCGGAAAGCTAAGGATATTTCACAGGATATATGCATTTTTCGAGTTGGGTTCGCCGTAAGTTTTCTTATAATTAATTAAACAGCAAATTCAATCAATTCAATATAAAAATTTAATTTTCAAATTTTTCTCAAGACCGTGCCATACGCTCCGATTGGTTGGCGCCGGAAAGCGCATAACGCACGCGCCACATAACCTTTCATTGATGGCTCTTAGTTGCAGTCAGATACGAATGGATTGAAACAGCTGATTTGACAAAATCCACGTATGTGGAGTACTTTTTGCTCGAAAGCCGATTCTGTAAAAAATTGCAACGCACGATTCATGGTGATTGATGCATTACAATTGGTCAGTGATGAGGAAGTAACGAAATTAATTACACGAGAAGGAAAATGAGGTGATAACCTTCATAATATTTGGTACGTGAACGTAAGGTGGACGAACATAACGTTAACCGATTAAAGCTGTTCGTTCTCAAATTTTGTATATAATAGATAATAAGGAAAGACAGTTTGGTTGGAATAGAAAATGACCTGGTTACCGAGTCTGGCTGGCAAAGCCGAAAATCTTTTGGTCAAGATCAACCGAAACACAGCAGCTGCATTGAGCAAAGAAAAAAATTATTATGACCAAATACCACAAGCGGATATAAATCACTCGACGCAGCTTGTCAGGTACCTATCTTAAAAGTATATTTTTCCTTTAAGGCCATTAAATTATTTCGTCAACTCATTCATTTGAAATGATAGAAAACCAAATATAGTGATAATAATAATAATCAACTACGGAATATGAGACTAAACTCATTTTTCTTCGAATTTTAGAGTGGATACGGATATGTTGCCGACTGCAGGATTATCGATACAAAATTTACTTTCTGTATGCTGAATGCCTGCATCATTAACGTCTTCATTATCGATGTCGAACATACATCAGGAAAAAGATTGAATTACATATCTGAATACTCCGACGAAAAGCCTGAATGAATTAACAACCTCCGTCCCTCCGACTCCGTCGTCCTTGCTGATGGAACATTCAACCAACAATTCAGATTCCATCATGGATTTGATAATACACAGCCGTAAAACACACCGGCTTCAGATAGTTCTCGATCTTTCAGACAAAAATTCCATCGACAGAGATTTGCAGCTGGATGTCGACAAAGATTTAGTGCTTGAAAGGAAATTGAAAAATTGCTCAATATATCGCACATGATGATGCATGTTGAGAGAGCAATAGAGAACGAACACAGCAGATATCAGCAGAAATTGAACACTCTAAGACAGGAGTACGAGTATCGTTTGACTCAGCAGATATTGGAGTGGAAAATTTCATAAAAAGGTTGCATGACCATGATGCGGAGAAGAGCTTGAAAACTGCAAAAAAAATGTAGACCAGAAGACCGAGATGCTTAGTAAACAGCAAACCTAGCATCAAAAAGAATTAGATGTTTCGAGGGAAGAACTGAAATCGGTGGAAATCAAAGCTTTGGAAAATTTAAATAAACTGGAAGATCTGCGATCGGCGCAAGATAGGACCACATCAAATCTCAACGGTGCGATACTCGAGTCAGCATAGAGCCGCCGGAGGTATGGAAACGTTGCAAGAGAGGGAGAAACTTATCACCGAACTCAGGAACATTGCTGGATCGGATAATGATACCATGATCATGGAATTGAATCAATTGAGATATTAATGGTTCTGCTTCTATTGATATTTATTATTATCAAATGTAGAAATATACATTTTCAATTTAATATCAATTCAATAAAATTTCATAATTTATGTTAAATTTAATAATTAATTTACATTTGGCCTTAAAATCGCAGAGAAGCGTGTGAGAGTTTGATTGACGAGAAACAACAATTACGTGAGCATCAGTTTTGCGTTTAGGAAATTTATTTTTTGGATAATTAATTTTAATTTATTTTTTGAGGAGTGTTATCCCTTCATCAATATTCCATATTACACTTACCTTCATTCAGTGACAACCCTTCTTCGAATACACCGAAAATTTGTTAATTTTAAATCAGCGTAAATCTTTGCGAACCATTGCGAACAATAGGTTACAGCAGTTGAAGATCGCGGCTTTATTTAAATATGTCGCCCAATATCACCATGGTAACGAGTGGTGACAGCGCCATGGTGAGATGTCGGACACAGACTGAAACAGTCTGAAATAGCTGAATAACGAAATCGGTCTGAACATAGCTAAATTTGGAATCATATTTTTTTCTTCGGTTGGCTGCCCATTGCGGGGAAGAGCCGTGCTGGCACGTAAAAAGTGGTGGGGAGCCATGAAGTGTCACCCCACTGCCGCTGCGTGTCGCTTGCCGTGCCATCTCGCGTCGACGAACGGCATCGTCGCTGTCCGATTGGTCTGATCAACCGTTTCAAGGACATTGAGTTTTTCGTACAAATTTCGTCATCGTGACAACAAACTGACTGTCACAACTGGTCGTCAACCACAAACATAACACAACGGCGACCAATGGGGGGGAATTATCGGGGTAAAAGTGGGCTTGATTTGTTATAAAAAACATGACACAAATCGAATTTATTTCAATAACACTGATCGATACAAGCATACACACGTATGATATTTTTCATTGAATGGATTGTCCCAAATTTTACATTACCTTTTGCAACCACATATTCAATTGTTCGATGTCGGACGAGCTCGATTCTGCAAAATCGACTTTAATGTTCAAATGGGCGAATTCAAAATCTTTGCCCTGTTTACCGATAAACGCATTCGCCGACGAAGCGTCGGTGGCTTCCAGTTGATTGGTCTTTGTCACGCGCAGAAGATTGATCTCCTTTTCAAGCAAGTTCTGCACCACCGAACAGCCCTTGGCCATTGTCTGATCCTGTTTGTTGCACAGTACCAGAAGTCGGCCGTTGGCTTGCAAAATTGGATCCGACAGCAATGTGTATAAGAATCTGCAAAAGGCGAATTGTGGAAATAATGTAACAGTGAGTAACACGAGGCGGATGTCGAGTTTTGTTAGGTTAGCTCCGGACAGACTCAACGAGCACTTTCGCGTTTCGAAGGCTTGTAATTATTTTGTTTCAACGAATGTCGTAGGTTAGGAAATGGCTTGAGACGTCGGCTACGATTGTACTAAAGTCGATAGCGCGAGAGAGCCCATGGTGTCTGCCGGAGGAAACCATTTGCGAGATAAGTTTCGAAAAGACCGCGTCACTCACTCGGCTACGTCCCTGATCTCTTTCTGCAAAGTCACAGAATCGATCACGTACACCACGCCTCTCGCAGAATTCTTGTACTTGTCGAAAAACTTGTATCTCAATCGCTCGTGTCCAGGTATATCGACCAATCGCAGATTTTTCTGTAAAATTGATACACAAAAATTGAGAATGTTGCGATGGTGTTAAAGAGAAATTGAATGTGTAGAAACATCTTGATTCTTACATCGTTGATGATAATGTCGGCGATGTTCTCCTTGACAGAGGTATGAGTCCTGACGGACTTGGAACTGAACAGTCGTGAGAACAGCGAAGTTTTACCCGCGTCGCTCAATCCCGTCAGAAGCACGCTGCGGCCGCCGGACTTTCTTCTGCGCCAAAGGGCGACCAGGGCTGCGGGTACGAAGAGTTTGAGAGACCGAACGGCAAAATGTGACGATCGACCGATAACGACGTTCACAACGAGCGAATCGTTGCTCGTTGTAAATCTGAGTCGAACTAAAAATGTACCCTTTCCTCTATTGGATATATAATTATAATGCTTTGTACATATCTTTCTTGTTCGTTGTTTTCATAATATTCTATTACTGGTGTAAATATCATGACATACGACTGATATAAGTCGGATCGTCGTCTCATTGCCAAACAAGGGTACATAAATTCTGAGTGTGAAAATGTACATAAAAATAATAATGCAACGACCAATCGATTGTTTTTCAGTCTATTTGATTGTAATTTACAAACTCTGCAAGATTGAATGATGTCAATAACGAAGAAACACAGACATAACCTCACTAATTTTAATTCATTTACCAAACGTAACGAATATGGCGATCACCGCGACAATTATTCCCAATAATTGTGAATCGCTGGTTTCGCTTATCCATTGATCGCGTTTTTCACGTTTTTCCATTTTGGATAACTCGAAAAAAAAAACTCGGAGCTGCGATGTGGAGGTTCACGGTTGACGTTCGGTACAGCTGCCCAGCGTGGGCTCCACTTGCTGGATTCGAAAACGTCATCCCACGTGGTTTGTGCAAATGACGTTCCAACGTAGCAAGAAAATCGATTGACAGTATTTTTTTTTACCATCGATCGGACCTGAAATCCATTTACGTTATCATCTCATCGATGTGTGTACACTCTCGTCAGAGAGTTCACTGGCATTTTCATAGACGGCGCCACTAAGTTCGCTCGAGAGGTGCTGCCACCTATCTCAAAAAAACCCCGCTCTATCGAATCGAAGCTGTATCCACGTTCATTGCGAGAGCCGGATAATAATTAATCGTCGATCGAATTCGTTCGTTTGGTTATGACTCAAGTGATTTAAGCTTCGATTTATTCCATCTTACTTCAACACAATCATTTTTTCGAACATCAACCGTGCTTGGTGCTCGAGTCAAATGTGATAATTGTTCAAATGTAATAAAATAATCGTTATGTATCGAACAATTGGTAAAGGTAAGAGTGAGGGAGAGAGAAAGAGAGTTAAGGAATCATAGGCAAATCATCAGTCGAGTCTCATCGACGGCGTCCATCTTGTCCCGAAATTCTCATTGTCCAAAAAACACTGTTATTGTGTCTTTAACGTTTTTTTTTCAAACCCCAAACCGGCTGATAAATCGTCTCAAAACAATTCCCCCACCCCATTCCGTCAAGGGCACGACATAACCTCGTCGTTGCAAAAGTTTCGAAGGTCATCCGCCATTTGCCGCGATATCATCAAACTTCGAACGCAAACAACTCGGCCAATTTTTGTCGTACAACAATAAAGAGCCACGAAACAATTCGTTTTCGTTTGCGACGATCTATCGGCATTCTCAAGATTTGCTAGATCCTCGGATGCATCCTGTATATTCATCTGCTTAACGAAGCCCCGAGATTCACGGCGTTCGCCATATTTGGTTCTCGGGTTACCCTCGAGCGTAATGGAGAAAAGAAAAAAAACGGGAAGGCGAAACGACGTAAGATCGCGACTCTCTCGCCGCTATCAGAAACGGCCGTCGGCGTTGTGCCAGCGAATTTATAGCTCCGACTCCCTTTGGGCACCGGGGTGTGTGCTCTCCTCGAAGCGGTGGAATTTCCCTTTGGGACCGTGGATCGCGCCTTGTCAGTCAATTCCTCGCTATGGTCAAGACATTCGGCTCTCTCTGGCTTCGCCGTTCCCGGCCACAGTCCTTCGTCGCAAAAATCCTCGCGACCGGTATTTCCACGGCTGTTAAACTCACCTCTCTGCGCGCACGACACACCATCGACGACGTAAAAGGATTTTCGAATCGCCATTATGCACATTCGGTGACTACACGATTTACGGAAAAGATAAAAAACAAAAAATTACCATCCCATGATTCGATTCACACGGTCATTGTTCGATATTATTGTTTCTCCGTTGAAGAGACGACATTTTGAGACACGTAGCCAAATTGTTTTTATATGTTAAAGAACTTTATACGTTATTTCGACTTAACCGTCTAATGCCTCTGACCGCCTACAGGCGGGGCACACCTTACGAGTCATTACGCGGGTCGGTATCATTTTTCATCGGAACTGCTCAGCTCTCTTTATAGTCGAAGGATCAGTGTTACTTTTGACGTTTGTCGCGTTGTCCTAGTGCGTTCCGTTTCCGATCAACTTCAATTCAAAAACAAAATTGACCGCGAAAACACGAAAATAAATATTTTCCTCCAAACACGACTTACGCATGTAAATAGTAATTTTGACAAAAAAAAAAAATAGTAATTTTGGTCGAATCGATTGGAAAAAAAATAGATGAGTGGATAGAAGTGTGTTCTATCGAAGGGCAAAAGAGGTTTCAGGCTTTTAATGATTCTTCTATAAAATATTTTAGTTCCCTTTCGCCCGCGATATGCCTATTATTTTTACTTGTACAGGGCGTAAGCTTCACCAAATTGAAAAACAGACTTCAGGTTCGTTCTTTGTGTGTTAATATTAGTCTATACTGATTTATTGACGCAAATTAGAAAAAAGGCATTAGAGGGTTAATCTCGTGAGGCTATGGATATCGATAGTTTCGAATTTTTTCGCAATTTTTAGTTCTTGCCGAAGTAGTATATTAATATATTATTGTTTCGAAAGTATTTGTAATTATGTTTCGCTTCAATTGTTGGAGTTATTTTTTGTGGGAGCCAATTAATTTTTCAATTTTAATCGACCTGTGGAATTCCGTTTATCTGCGACCGCCACATTCGTCGTGTTTGTTTTTTTTCGGCCCAATTAAATGTTCATTAATGATTATAGAGATGTTGCAATGAGGCTCGTTCAATTTTTATTGGGATCGGTGAATCGTCCATGTCCGCGGTAGCCGACAAAAACGTTCGAATTGACGAAGAGCGAGCGAGAGAGAGAGACAGAGAAGCGTATTGTGCATAAGCCAGCCGGGCGTGTTCCAAACGATACTCCAGAGAGTTAAACTCGAGCCCGGGAAAGCGGGGAGACGCGTTGTGATAAACTGCCCCCGAAGAACGACGTAGCGACTGTATATATACACGCGGATGCTCTCCGTTAAGATTTCTTACGGTCGATTCTGAGCGACAAAAAACGGACCGCCCAGGCACTCGCGCAGGATCGGCAATTATATCGCAAAAAGGGTTTCGAGAGCGCCACACAGACAAACTGTTTCCTGCTTCGTAATACAATATAACGTCGAACAATCCGGTCCACATAAATCGTCGGTGGACGACGATATCCGTGCTTTCTTGCATTTTACCATACCCACGCATAAAATAAAAAACTTTAAATCGATTGTCAAGCGCTTGGCAAGCGCTATTAAGAGACTCGTTCACAAATCGGCGAGAGTAGCCCTTTGGGTTGTTCTCGGTTGAATCTCAAATTAACCGTATCACGATGATCTTGCATTCGCCCGAGTTATCGAACGTTCAAAGGGATTTCGTTTGCAAAACGATTTTTAACGATCAAACGCCACCCGCGGCGTCGGCGCCACCGTATGCTTCGGTATCTCGCATTTTGGGACCGCTTGTTGCAATTTTCCAACAATCCGGATTCGAACTTCGCCGACTAATATTATATTTCGAATTCATCGAGAAGTTTTGATTTTGTGATATTTCGAACTTTTCCGAATATCAAATTTATCATTTTAACTCAGACCGATTAAGCTCCAACTTTTCGAGAATATTGAACGTCATTCAGCCGTGATGTGTAACAAATCTGGCGGAGATCGGATGAATGATTTGGTTTTGACGGAAATTCAAGTTTTTCGATTTTGAGCTTCTGCCGATTTAAGAATACATTAATTTATCTGAAGAGAAGTGTTTTGAAGAAAAAAAAACGGTGAGTTGAAACTTGCAATTTGTTTTCTCTGAATCGTTGGTAGTGAACGAAGATTCCTCTAGGAGGAAGCACTTTAGAAAAAAATTCTTTGGCTTCCTCATAGAGGAACTTTCGTTTACTACCTACGATTCGGAGAAAGCAAATTGCAAATTTCAACCTGCAGCTTGTTTCGATACTTAAATATTCATCAGTGGGTGCATAACATTTCAATTACGCCTCAAACTTAAACCTATAAGTCACCAAATTTTATGGCAAACAACCCTAAACGCTAATGAATATGGATCTAGGAGATTGAGCATGGCACGTAAAACGAATTTTCTTGAGACTTCGATCGTAACAATGATTTCGGTGGATCAGCCACGATTTAGCATAACGACACGTGGGTGTTCCTACTCGAAAGCGTAACACGCATATCGTGACGTTTGAACGACCGTAGGTCGAATCCTCATCGATTGAAGGCCGTGTATTCACACGAACGAGACGTTCGTAGATACACGTTTGCTATATTCATTCATTGTGAGACCGAATGTATATCCGCAGTTCCCCATAGTCGGCATAAAAGAGTCAACTTTGTAACAGAACCCATCATAAAATTGGCTACCGTGTTTTTCCAAATGGGCATCTCACATAAATCTCCCGTGTATGAATGCAACCGGTAGGGCATAACACCGCCCCTAACCAGAACCCTTGGAGAACAAAGTCCGCGGCCATTAAAAAGTTCAAGCACAAAGTATGAGAATACACCGTGGCCGAGAGCTACCGCGTTTGCAAGTCGCGGGGACTTTGATATACGTCTTGCTAATAAAATGTTACAAATTCGTTGCAAGCGGGGTAGTTTATGGTTCGTATGAAGCCTTCATCGACGAAGAATCCTCTTCAATCGGTTTTACGTCCTTATACCCAAGACCATTATGAAATATTATTCCCTTTAATATCCTTCGACCGAGTATCCTTTACGATATGGCACACACACACATATATACATAAATGTGTATATATGTATCTATATATATTAGGGTGGTCCTTGTTTGGGGTGCAAAAATTTTTTCGCCCTCCCATGGGCTCAAATGTCTGGAAAGAAATAAATTTTAAAGTAGCCGAAGGCCCAGCCTCGTAGATCAATTCTAAGTACCTCCCGAAAGCCCCTCGAATTTCGCCATTTGATTAACATAGGGTTTTTGGCACCTGATAGTTTATATTTTTTTCCTTCCGCAGTATTGCACCGAAAAATCCAGAACTCCGCGCATTTTTCACTTCGGGTACTAGGTCTTCGATGCCAATTTTAAACATTTTCCAGTGATTGAATCCGGCGGGGAATCCGCAAGTTAAGATAGCTTGCTTCTTAAAAGCTTCGATAAATTTTATAATAACTCGGAAACTATGTGAGATACGAAGATAAAGCAATACAATTTTTTGTAGAAAATTGAATTCTCTACAAAAAAGATTTGATGAGATTTTTTCCTTCTTCCGAAGTTTATGAAATATTTGACAAAATGAAGCGCTTCATTCTTTCGAATATTTAAAAAAAATTTTTAAAAAAATGTCTAACCTCAAATAAGGACCACCCTAATATATATATAACTATATATAATCGATGGTAGAGATCTTCAGGGCGAATCATTTTAATTTATAAATATGCTAAACCTTATTTAATCGACGCTTCCTATAGGCGTTGCTGCGAGAATCTTGAGACTCTCGGAGTCGCATCATTACACACACACACACACACATACACACTTCCAGAAGGCCCATACAAAAGGGTTGATGAATGAAAAAGAAGTCTTACCCAACCCATTCCAATATTGTCACATCGTGTCTATTACACTGAGATGAGAGCAAAAAAAAGGAAGCTAAAAAAAATAACGTTCCAAAAGCCATTGTCGTTCGAAGTGTAATAACAACAATTATTTTAAAATCGTTGCCGGTAGTTTGGCGCGAGGAAGTCGTCCGGGGCGGAAAGGGATTTCGCCGTACGGGACTGAAAAACTACGGGGCCGTATATTATGACAGTTACGGCAGTCCTTAACGATCGGATTAATTTTTATGGTCCGTCGCGGAATGAGACTCTGTGCTCCCAGACATACCCATCAGGTACGTATAGACGTTACGCGCGCATCGCGGATTGTGTTACAAAGGGATGAGAGATATCCTTCGTTACGTTCTCGTTCGGGGCTTTATATTCGCGCTTTAACAACGTCGTTCGGAGCAGCCGATTCTAGCCAGATGGCCATTTCCTGAGCGCGAAATCCGGCGAGGCTCTCGCGAGCAAGCCGGAAAAATAAATGGTACCCCCCCCCCCCCCTCCCCGCCCTTTGAATCTATCGAGGTGGAATGAAAATAATGCTTGTGTGTGTTTGTGTGTTTTGTGAGAAGAGAAAAATATCGACGAGGTGAAAGGAACGACGAGTGGACGAACTCGCCGATCGGTATTACGAAGCCACGATCGTTGCACTTGTGGCGCATTATTCGATGCGATATGCCGATTCTCTGCGAGCATGAAAAATACGGATCGATGACGAAACGCATTTGTATTTGTGTATGGGGCATTTTGAGTGAAAGCGTGGGGTCATCAAAATGTTTAGTCTTACGTTGTAAGAGTATACTTTTTTCTTTGACTTTGTTGCGACTCCGAATGAACCCGAATTATTTTTTTAGAAATTTCCTGCTACTTTTCTGTGACCGATTTTGTGCTAGCAAAAGAAAACCAATGGGAATACTTGTTTTTTAGTTTTCGTTTTTGGTCGACAAATTATGCGTTATGAAGAAGCAATTCATATCTGCGATATCGCAAGTCATATCTGCGAATTCGTGAAATTTTACGTTATAAAAAAAAATATATATGCAGTTAAAATTAAAAAAAAAAAATGTTCTCGATTTAATTTTCATTTATCAAGAACATCATTGATGGAGAAATATTGCTTAGTTAATTCTCACGAATTAACTGAGCAATCAATTTAATTTCAAAAATAGGAAACCGAAAAGAAAAAAAGAAAAAAAAATAATATCGGTAAAGTAGGGTTCTCGCTCTGAAACCAATAGAGGAAAAAAAAAATCTTACTAAATTACATCTATAACAAGGTCGATACGTCAGGGCACGTTAGAAAACATCATATGGAAAAAAATTCTACAAAATAATACGGCCAAAGCAACTAACTAACAAAAATTAAAATTAAATAAAGATAGAAAATAAAAAATTAAGAAAATTAAAATTTAATTAAATTAAATGAGAATCAAAAACAAAACATTTAAAAATGTATGCAATGATCTGATAACGCGAGGGTAATGGCCCTCGCGGTTATACTTGGAATGCCCCATACACATACAGATTTGTAATATATCGTGAAGTACATTTGGTCGACTAGACCGAAATCGCAATCGGTTGGCGTGACCGTCCTCCGCGTTGTCTTGACGTTCGTGCGGAAGGGTGAGACGATCGGACTCTATTATTCGAGACGAAGCGTGGGAAACGACGACGTAACCCACGATTTCACGTGTTTCTGGGATCTGATGAAATAAAGAAAAAAAAATTGTTCCATGAACGTCTTTGAGAGGATGAGGTCCGGTCGAACCCATTCATCGACCCAACAAAACTCACCGAACCAATATAAAACCGGAAAAAAAACTGCGTAGAATCCCTTGATTCCGATCTTCACCGTGTGCGCGCCTGTAGAATCCAGATTTTTGGAAGAGCCCAGTAAGGGGAAAAAAAAAACGTTTATAGGAATAAATGTATACGTCAATAGGAGTGTTCCAGCTAGATTGTTGAATAACGCGGAACGCAGAGTGACACGAGGCATATAAAAGGTTAAAGGCTTTTGTCGGGCTGGGGGAACTTTTTTTTTTTTTTTTTTTTTCATCCTTTTTGATCTCGAAACGTTTCGGTGAAAATTGTGCCGAAAGGGGGAAAAAACGTTCTTGAGCAACGAATCTCGATGATGGTTAACCCGATGTTTGAAAATATTGATGTATTATTCGATATCGAACGATCGTCGTGTTGTACGATATCGCAACCCTTTTCTTTGTAGCGTGACGCGACGAACACCCGCTACGCAAAATCGATATCCGCATTGTGTACGGATGAAGGAATTTTTGGGGATGTTTTGAAAGATCCCAACGAAAAGATTGGAAATCGTAAGATTTTCGATAGAAACGTGAAATTCGATTTAATAACATAATTATTTATCATTCATAATATATTGTATACGAATGGTTTTCCATGAATTTTGTTATTTACAGAAACAGCATACAATTTTGGAAATTAATGTTGTCTCATTGGGCCAACCAGTCGAGGGGAAACAAATTTTTCGATAAAATTCGATTTAATAAAATAATAAATTCGATTTAATAAAATAATTATTTATCATCAACAATATATTGTACGAATGGTTTTTTATGTATTTTGTTATTTACACGAACAATACAATTCTGCAAATCAAGATTGTCTCATTGGGCTAACTAGTCGAGCGTAAAATAATTTTTTCGATAAACAAAAACTTCAACCATCAATTATTTTTTATTCCATAAATTCTTTCATCGATGAACCAACGATTTTGATAAATATTGAGAAACTCGTCCGAGCCTGAATCTCGAACATCGTTCATTCCGACGAAATTTTGAGAATTTCGATCGAGCTTAGCGGACCAGTCAAACCCTTCGCTCGAACGATCGAGTACAGCTGCCGCGTTTAGTTTTTTGTCGTCGTCGTCGTCGTCGTCGTCTTCGTCGTCCACGTCCACGTCGTCTCCTCGCGCAACCGAGGAGATAGCTTTTTATTATTTTCACGGTCGAGAAACCCGTTTCGCTATCCTTTCCACCCCCGCGATCAACGTACCCGGTCTCGCTCGTACGGTTCCCCAATTTTCGCCACAATGGAAAGGCTCGGGGAATCCTTATAAAAATCGTGCCACAATGAATCCATTGTCCGTGGGCTTACCCCATCCGTCCGATTCAACCGGCCGATTTTCCATCGTTGAGAGAAAATGAAAAAAAAAAAATATATATATATAAAAAAAACACCGAATCTTACCCGCCAAGATTTCTCGAGAATCTTGGAATTCGGTCACTTCGTGAATGGGGTTTTTTACCCGCCCGCTACACTCTTTTTTGTCGAGAGATGGGCGGGGGGGGGGGGCTAAATCGGGCCGCTGTACAACGATGCATTCACCGGATTGCGTGCGTTCAATTTTTTTTTATAGTACACACGTCGCGTCATGGCCGAGCTTCGATGAACTTCGGAAGAAAAACGATAAATTCACGTGGAAAAAAGAAATTCTGTGTTTTCCAAAAATGTATTCTTTCTCGTAATTTTTTAAATCAAATAATGAGATGGTAAACAAAAATTAGTCGAGTGAAATATGGACCAAAAATAAAGATGCTGCATAGTCTCGATAGTTCTGAGCGACTTTTCCTATAGTTATTCTCATTGCCCAGATCTCTCGATTCTTCATACGAAGCTCTTTCTGCTTTGCCATTTTTTTCGCAATTTTCTAAGTCGAAAAATGAGATGAAAAAAAAAGAAATCAATTGAATCAAATATGAAGAAAAAAATGCATCGTCCCATTAGTTCTGAGTGACTTTTCCAATATTAGTTTCTATTGTCTAGACTCCTCGATATTTTTTACGGTGATCTTTCGGCTTTGGCATTTTTTTCGCCATTTTCGAAGTCGAAAAATGAGATGAAAAAAAAATCAGTCGAGTCAATAATGGACCAAAGAAAAAAATGCATCGTCCCAATAGTTCTAAGTTATTTTTCCAATAGTTCTTGCTATTGCCTAGATACTTCATGCGTCTTCCGGCTTTGGCATTTTTTTCGCGATTTTATAAGTTGAAAAATCATCGGGAAAAAAAATCAGTCGAGCCAATAATGGACCAAAGAAAAAAATGTATCGCCGATCATGATAGAGATTGCGAAAAAAACCAACGACGATCATAATAGATGGCGAATGATATTTTTCGTTCAGTCGATGAAAGAATGTCGCTATATTTTCTAAAATTCTCGGTACGACGAGAAAGGCACGCAAGAAAGTGGACGTGGACGATAGTCGTGTAGCAACGCGATTGTAATCACTCGGAGGGACGAGACGTTCTTCGTGGACGAGAACCTCGTCTTTCTCGGTGAATCTTCGCGATAGTGGAAAACGGGGTTTGGCGCATGGCTATATGGTTGTCGACCGTGGGGATCGGCGGAATGCGAGGACCGTGTTCGGTGCTAATTGCCCGCGTGCGCTCGTGTTTTTGCGCCAGGACGATCGACGCCGAGGAGTCCTCTCGCATCAAGTTCCTCGGTCTCGTCCCGAAGGGCCCCGCGACGCTGCGGCGAAGAAATTGATCCGATCGAAATGGTTCACGGGTCTCGGACGGATAGATCGGATCGGTTTCGATGAGCCGAGATAAACGCGCTATCTCGACACTGTTCGACAAATCATCGGGTCTCAATGGCCAATACTAATTACATTTTTCGTAGCGAGATATCACGAAAATTCATTAATCATTTATTTGGTGCACGATTTATCAGAAAAAAAAAATGTTTCTCCGACTAATGAAGAGTGAGATGGACGGTGCCATGCAAATTAGTAACACCGAAAATTACGCTGAGATAGATTTCAACAATAATGTGTAATTATTGTGAGAGATTGATTTTCAACAATATTTTTACAATTTATTTAATAATTTTTAATATCCTTAATTGACGAGAAATTTATGTGGAATAAAATATGGATTGTAGAATAAAATTATAATGTTTTCTCTGTAAAAAAAAAAATTCCAGTGCATCTCTTGCATTGCAGATCTACAAATAAGACGCACTGGCACTAAAAGTGTCATATTAATGACTAACGAAAAATCGCGGAGTATCAATGACACATTCCAGGCAACATTTCGAAACAAAAAAATAAAAATTATTTATCCATTAATAATTTTATCACGAACTGCCAACAACACGAGCGTGCAATTTCAATTTCGTTTCTAATTCGCACAACTATGAACACGTTGATTTCCAAAATACCACAAGCACTTTGAAAATGATTAGAGTTATCATTTTCCCTCGGTATACGTATTCTAAATATATGACAATATTTCATTTTCGGATTGGAAAAAAAAACTTGCGATTCCTAAGATATATTTTTACGGGCCTGTGATGGGATTATCATCGAATGAATGGACGACGCTTCCATTTCAATGCACAATTATCTAGTTTTGATGTGCGGGGTGGGTAGAGGGAAAGTTGCGCAATATTCGGGACGGTGGCAGTTTCATCTCACATAATCCGTGACATGGCAAAGTAACTTATTACCATCGGTGCCTCATGGCGTGGCTGTCTCAAAAGCGATGACGATATCGGTCGTCGTCCAAAGCCGGCAGCTAAACGTTCTCGTCTCACATCGTGTGAAATGAATAAAAGATGCACCGGCTAAACTATCACCATGGTTTCCATGTCATTAACAGCCCGATCATGGGCATTGCTCATTAACCACGCGGTTGTATGCCCACTCGTAACGAGTCGAATTCACGGGGCAAAAAGTTGAAAACGAAGGACAAAAAAAAAAACAAAAAAAAAAAAATGGTAAACGACCAGAAGCCAGGCACGAATGAGGCAACACAACACGAGGGAAGAGAAATGAAAGAAAGGCTGCGGAGTGCCGTATTGAAAAAACCTCGCTAAGACATTAAAAAAAAATGAAAAGAAAAAGAAAGACAACAACAAAAAAAGACGATGTATGAAGAACACGATTCGGTAAGAAGTTAGCGCATGTAAATTTCCCTTCAAACCATCGGACTAAAATTTTTTCTCGTCTCCGATTCTTTTGTGACGCCCTTCAAGAACCGCTTCACAATCCACGTACGCACATTCATACCCATTTTTTTTTGTTTTCAGTTTTTTTCCCATCGCCGTCAAAAATTCATGATTGAGTGTAGTATTATGTCAAAAAAAAAGAAACAAAACAAAAAAATAAAACGCAGGGTGTAACGAACGAGCACGTCGTTAGAATTCCGTGCGAGTTTGTCGCCGCTCCGGACCACAAGATAAATCTCGTAATTTCAAAAGTTTGTCCCGGTTATTCGTCGCCGTCTAAGTTACCACCGAAACATATCTACGCCAAGTGCTTATGATATTCATTACGTATTTCCAACACACATCTCCATGACATATATACATAGATATTACATATATATATATATTTTAAACGTTTTTCCGAGGATTCGTTAATTTGGGTTCGAGAAACTAGGGTTACTGTGCTTGAATTTTTTTTTTCTACATTTCTTTCTGTTTTATTTTCATTTTTTTTTGTCGGGTCCGGCGTTCTAGCCTTGATATAATCATGCGCCGTATCGGCACAGTCGACGAGATCGTAGAACGCTAAAAAAAACGTCAATAAAAAAATGTAAAAAAAAAACTAAAACAGAAACAAGCAAGATGGAACTCCAACGAAGAAATTACAACCGAGGGGTCTGTGCTCTCTCGTCTCATTACGTTATGTGCGCGCCTCTAGAACGAGAAACGGGAAGTGATATAGTCGTAAGAAACGGTTCGACTCTTCATGTGTGTGTGTGTGTGTGTGTGTATTGCGCGTCGTAGTGTTTTGGGATTCGTCGTCGTCGTCGTTCTGCCGGCTTGGGGGCAGACGGGTTCGGAATTTCAGAAAGAGAGCCCTCCGGGCGCTAGGGCCCTCTCGCACGTTCGTCAAAGAGTTTCATTCATATGCGCGCGCGCGCTCGCGGCAAACATCACTGACGCGCGGACACGTGTGCCCCGGAGCTGCTGAAGCTGCTTCTGCTTCTCGTAATGCTGCCGCTGATGATGCTGCCACTGCTGTTGGCATTGTAAAACCGGGATTTATGTCCTTTCGGCAACGACCAAACGATCCCCTTTTAACGTCTCTCACTCGTGGCTCCGTGTGTATCAGCGCCCGCGCATGCGCGCGCGCGCGGTTATTCCGCCGTTCATCGGCTTCGCGAGGGGCGGGGGGGGGGGGCGCAAACTCTTCGACTGCTCGTTTGCCAGTTCGTTCCACGCTTCGTCGGTATCTCGCGTGCGAGTAATTACCCCGGGCGCCTCGTCGTTATCCCCCACCCCCCACCCCCACAACCACGACACGTTCACTTATTTCTATCAATTATTAATTTGCGGAAGATTGTTGAAAATTTATCGGATATCTTCGTTCTCATGGTAAATGATTTTTTTGAAAATTTGGTTATAGATATTGACATTAATTTTTCCATCGAATTTCCAAAACTTAAAAAATAATCGGATATCTTAATTTTTATGTTAAATCATTTTGTTTTTGAATCATTTCTCGCTAGCGGTTATCAATTTTCGAAACTCTAAAAACCACGTGCTGACATCAAAATAAAAAAAAAAAAATTTTTTGAACTTCTCATAGCCACGAGGAAACAGAAAAAAAGACAAAATATTATAGTATCAAAGAGATTTTCAGATAAAAGAAAGTACCCAAAGGTCCAATTGAAACTCCCCAAAAGTATCCATCACCGTTTCACCGACATTCCCGCAATACTGCGAACAAAAGAAACGTCCAGAGAAATGATTAGTCACTACCATGAAGCATCATTCCGTCGAAAGTGTCTACACAAAAGACATATCATAGACCGAAGATGCTCGTAGAAAAATTCCTGTGCAAGCTCGAGCGTCTCGGGAGAACGATGGCCCGACGGTGAAGAAATGAGACATTTCTCCCCTTTCCCCCTTTCCTCCCTCCTCCCAGCATAGTGTCTTCCCCCGTTGACATCCTGACGTGGACGCCATCGTAGGAGTCTAACGTGACTAAAGTGAACGAGAAAACCATCTCGTGATATGTTCTTTCCAGTTTCCTTTTAGCTGAACAAAAGTTGGGCGACCCTCGCGGTTGCCCCTCACCCGTCTTGACATGTCCTTATCGATCGTTTAGGCATCCCGGCACATCAACCTCCTCAGCAACCACGATCCAAATGTCCATATCCATACTTCGAAGTAGGTCCTTCGTCCTCATCATCCCGGTTGGTTGGTTGTCCCTACAAACAGGACAAACCCCACGATCTTCGTCGTCCTTCGTCCTTTTCTCATCCCAGGACCTCTGACAATGCTCTCGAAATTTAATCCCCGAGTCACCCCGGGTCCGCGGTCATTCCAATCCTATCTCGTGTTCTCTATCACGAATTCGTAATTTTCACTTTTGAAGCTTTGTGGACCGACCAATATGTGTCATTAGACCACTGCGACGGTTTTCGAAGACGCGAGTGGACTCTGTCCGGTTGATGTGGATCGTGAAGTCTATGGGATCTCTCGGATAATAGAATCATCGTCCACCTTCGAGATTTGAAGACTCACGCGAGACAAGCTCTCGGCTACCGCGGATAATTATTAAATCTCGACAAGTCAGATTTTTTCGATTAAACGATCACAGGGTCGATCACATATTCACCCTTCGTATCAATTTTCTACGTTAAGTGCCCTCTTTTGTGTGTTGCCACATGACTTGTTCGTACCTTCATACCGTTATAGTCCCATCAAAGAGGACATATCTCGATACCAAAATCGTTCGGTCACCAGAACCAGTAAACGTGGGGCAAAATGGGATACCTTGAAAAATAAAATTGAAAATTAACTTGAGGTTAATTAACGGGCATTTCGATAGGGAATCGAACTATTTCTTCGCTCGGGTGTGTCATTATGCCCCGACCGAGCCCGTCGATATCCTTTCGGCATCGTTTTACACGCGTCAAACAACACACACACACACACACACACACACACACACACACACACACACCGTGAAATTTATCGCTCGCCCGTTTGTCACGTTCTTCCATATGTATTTATGCATTATTTCGTTCTCCTCGGTCCGCACGATCGTTCCCAAGAACACAAAGAGAGCGAGTGAGAGAGAGAGAGAGAGAGAGAGAGAGAGAGAGAGAGAGAGAGAGAGAGAGAGAGAGAGAGAGAGAGAGAGAGAGAGAGAGAGAGAAAGAGACAGAAAAACTTATTTGAATGAAATGTCCGCGAGTCGCGGTAGCGTGGGTGGACTACTTAGCCGCGACAGCTTCTGTACATCGAGTCGAACGTGTCGCGCAATGTCTCTCCCCGTGGGCCTTTTACGGTATATAACCGTGACACACACGCACACACACACACACACTCTTTCGAGTCGAAAGGTAATAATGGATGCGCGCGTGCGTCGTCGTTGCGATATAGTTTTCCAACTTGTTGGTCCAGCCGGGCAATCTTAGATATCTCTCTCTCTCTCTCTCTCTCTCTCTCTCTTTTTTTTTAACGGGCACAACGGGGCATACACAGGGCGAGGGCCTAACGTATCTCGCGTGTTTTTCTCGGTTACGTCGACGGACGTTGTCCGATGCTGGGTAAGTGGTTGCGTGGGCGTTGGAGTACGAGAAGGGGACACGACGGACACGAGAGTAACCGCTGCTGCTGCTGCTGGAGCCTGAAATTGTGTGTGTGTGTGTGTGTGTGTGTTTCTATCCAGTGTGTTGTATATACCCTGGGCGCGAGAGATTTCTCAGAGTGATCGAGTACTTGCACCACGAGACGGGCCCCGATCGAAGTTTCTATTCAGCGAAGGTCGTAACCCGTCTTCCGTCTCTCTTTCTCTCTCTCTCTCTCTCTCTCTCTTGGTCACGTTTTTTTCCTACCTCTTTTTCGCCACGATTCCGTACCCCGTCCGGCTCGACACACGTAAATGATCGTGTAACGGTATAAGCACATGGAATTTACCACACGAGCAACATTTTTTTTTCTTTTGCCAACGGAAAATTTATTTCCATCGAAGTATGAAACGTATACATATCGCGTGGGTCTCGAAGTTTCGAATTTTCAATGTTTCGAAAGCTCATAAGTTCGAGTTTTTTTTAATTTGAATTTTAATTTATCGAAAAATCGAATCTCCGAATTTTTTTTCATTTCGACTGATCATGTGACAGAATTTAAAAAATTTCAACGATCAAATGTCCGACCGGTCGATATATCGAAATCTCAACGATTCGAAAATAAATGTTTCGACTCGCCGATGTTTCGAACGGTCAATCCTTCGACGGATCAAAAGTTCGACAACGTGTATATAGGTATAGTGGCGTAGCAGCTCGTTCAACCGCTTGAAGATCGCAGCTCCCGCAATCTTCACGCCACTATGCCTATATATATACGTTGTCGAACTTTTGGTCCGTCGAAACATTGAATCGTCGAAACATTGGCGAGTCGAATCCGTGACCCGTCGAAAAATTGCGCTTTCGATACATTGCATTTCGAATTTTTTTTTTTCGAAACTATGACCGTTCGAAACTTTGCCCGTTCGTATTAATGAACCGTGCAAGGTCGAAACATTAAAATTCAAATTAAAAAATTTCTAACTTATGAGTCTTCGAAACATTGAAAATTCGCAACTCTGAAACCTACCATATATATCGTGACGTGTGATAATTCTCAATGCTATTTTTTTTCTATTTTTCCGTTGTATTTTTTTTTCGTCGGTCGCACGTATCTAATGACGGGTCCCTCACACGTGGTCATCGTGATGTTGTGTGTGTGTCAGTATGTGTGTGAGTCTTTTGACGGACAGCTATTTCTCGAACTCGTGTACAAATCGTTGTAAGAAGACTTGGAGTGGATTATTCCTCTCGCGCGTCGATCATAAAGCGCGCGAGAATATCTCACGCGTTATAATAGAGAGACCCGAGATGAGAATCCATTGTTGGTCAATCTGCGTGCGATCGATGGATCACGGGATAATCACGAGAACCGTACGAATGGACGCGACGAATGAATGATCGTACTGACACACTGTGAAACGCAGAGATATTTCATACGATCGATAATTTCTTGGGTCTCGCGCGGATAGGTCGCGAAGGATCGATGCGATAATTCATCGTAATGTTTTTCTTTCTTTTTTTTTTCGTGGGTTTTTGCGCACGGTATAGTCATTGGCGAGGCAGAACGTGTGTATATACCGTTTGTCGATGGTGTGTTCTCGGGTAATTTGTGTTATTGTATATAACTATCACGTCTATAACGAAGTTGAATTACCGTATTCGGTCGATGGTAATGAGTTCTGTCAAATTGCGTTTTTGAAATCTTTTTTTGTGTTTTTTTTTCTTTTGCTGTGCAATAAAATTATTATTTCCGGGTGGATTTTTTTTCTGTTTTATTGCATATCCACGAGGTAAGAGTGGATACATGCAATTCAATGATTATGTAAACTGCAGTTTGACGAGGACAACGAAATTTCAAGCGGTGAAAAACGTTTTGTCGCGTAGAAGATTAGTTACGTGATCGTCATACCCGACAATATGTGTGTGCATGAGCAATGCACAGTGACGAATCGTGGAACGTCCTTCCGAGGTTGTCGTTGTGTTAATGCCACCGAGAAACGTGGGGAATGAGATTCGTGATGGAATCCATCGGTCGATGCATCGTTCGAGATAAGACTATATAGGCTCGAGGGTCTCGTGAAGTGCTAGACCAGAGTGTTGGAATATTATTACGTTTTAATATTATTATTCAAAATTATATCCACACATTACGGTCCGACCTTGCAATAAGAGACCAAAGCCCCCAGGAGAAGTGTTTTTCTCGGAAATCGCATACCACCACCAGGCTCCGCGCTCGCTACCTCTGTCTGTCTGTCTCACTCTTTTCCGCATGCGATCCTGTCAACAAGAGACACGCTCGAACGAGTTCCAACTTAGTACATTCACATCGCCCATGCAGAAAAGTTATCGACTGCGCGTGGACATTTATTTAGCGAATTTTTGTTTCACGTTAATATACTATTGAATATTATTGTGTACTACTGTATCTGAATTACTATTAACTGTCATAAAATGACCGAAACTGTAAATAAGCGTGAGAAATCAGACTGTAGTACACAAGTCGAAAAAAATATTACAGAATCTGTCGCACAATGTGATAATTAAAAAAAAGAGCTGGCTGTGGCCAAACGTAATCGATATACGTTTGGGGAAAAGAAGTAAATTTTGGAAGAGCGCCGAACCCTTAACTCTCGCGATTTTGTGTTACAATCACACACGCTCACACACATACTCACGTACGCATGCACACATCAATTTACACTACACGTTCACTCTATTTTTCCCGAATAACCTCTCCCAGGCCAGTCTCTTAATCGTGGGTACGCTCACGAAATTCTTGAGCTCGGACTTCGAGTCGAAGTGGGGGAAACGCTCGAGTGAGAAACTGGGGAAAGTCTCTTATTGCCGAGTCTCTTATTTCGAGGTCGGACTTCCAATCAATCCTCATCAATAATCAACACTATTATTTACCGAGACTGCTTAAAATTAATTAATTACGCATAATAATAATAACAAATAATTCAATCGTTGAAATATACTAACCCGCATTGCAGAAGACTTCTGTTTTCCGTGATTTCGAACCCTTCGACAGAAATAAAACTCTTCTTTCCACCGCACAATGATTTATCTCCATAGAGTCATCGCATTAATTTTTTCTTTCTTCGTTCTACAATGAAAAATATGTTTTTTTTTTTCGTTGTATATAGATTTCGTTCGAGTCCCGAGTCGAGATTCCGAAACAGTCGCGTTACGGTTTCGACAGTCCCACGGTCCACCTGCCCGATCGGGCGACGGCGGCCGCACGATGCTGGTGAACATTTCATCGGTATATCGGTATTGGGTAGCTAGAAACGTTGTTCCGACGGCTATACGGTCCGCCGTACCGAGTCGAAAGGGCATCGAGCGAGATATAACCCCTCGATTCCTTTCGCATAAGATACCCGCTCTTGTATTTTTTTTCTCTTCGTCCTATTTATTTTTTTCTATTCGACATAGAGTCGGTATATATATATATATATATATATATATATATATATATATATATCTATAGTGGCGCCCCCCTTTCGTCGATTTCTTTGTCGTGCCCGGGGCCCGCGGACAATAGAAAAAAAACCATAATTTAATCGAAACTTAGTCGGTTTGCTCGAGTTTGGATAACTTGGTCCGTTTCACGTGTCCATGTGCGCATGCGCGGATGTGTGTGGATTAATATATATATATATATTAGGGTGGTCCTTCTTTGGGGTCAACATTTTTTTTGTCCTTCCCATGGGCTTCAATGTCTCTAAATAAATAATTTTTAAGGGAGCCGAAGGCCCAGCTTCGTAGATCAATTGTAGGTACCTCCTCAAAGCCTTCGAATTTTGCCATTTGATAAACATAGGGTTTTTTATAGTTTATATTTTTTTCCTTCCGCAGTATTGCACCGAAAAATTCGAAACTCCGCACATTTTTCACTTATTGTAGTAGCTCTTCGATGCCAATTTAGAACATTTTCCAGTGATTGAATTCGGCGGGGAATCGGCAAGTTAAGATAGCTTGCTTATTAAAAGCTTCGATAAATTTCATAATAACTCAAAAACTATGTGAGATACGACGATAATGCAAATAACCTTTTTTGTAGAAAATTGAATTCTCTACAAAAAATATGCAATAAGATTTTTTTCTTTTTTTCAAAGTTTTTGGAAATATTCGAAAAAATGAAGCGGGAAACATTTTCTTTTTGTCAAAAATAGAAATTCGACGGCTTTGGGGAGGTACTTACAATTGATCTACAAGACTGGGCCTTCGGCTACCTCAAAAATTATATTCATTTAGAGAAATTTAAGCCCATGGGAGGATCAAAAAAAAGTTTGACCCCAAATAAGGACCACCCTAATATACATATATGTACGAACGCACGTATCTATAGCGCGGTGGGTTGAGGGGGTGGTCCAGAAGTATCCGTGGAGAAGTTATACTCTCGCGGGAATATGCGGGAGAGGAAGATACTTCTGCCGAAGATATTTCATCACGTGGGACATCTGCATACTTTTATATCACATTCGTGTGAGTGTGTGTGTGTGTGTGTGTGTGTGTGTGTGTGTGTGTGTTCGCGTTGGGGTGATTCAGCGCGCACGCGCGTTACAGCCCGCGGGGACATTGAGACGCAGCGCAAAATCGGCGAAGGAGCGAGAAGGACGATGGACAAGGCCCCGGTTGCCGCGGGGTTAGGGATGCGGAGGGTGGGGGGGAGGGGGCGGCATAAAGTATCCGGGGAACGATCGTAAAACATGTGATATCATCTTCCGTAACCGGGCCGTCGAGAGCATACGCCAGTTGGGGGCTTTGTCTCCGTGGACGTGAGTTGTGTAGTCGCATTGTTTCCGTCGTTCTTTGTGCCAGAGTGGAACGACGAAGCCTTGAAGAATTATTGTGTACACACACACACACACACACATACACATGTTTATATATATATATATATATATATATATATACATATATTTATATCGATATACGGGCATGGGAGTAAGGAGTAATCTGAACGAGTAAGTAAGTAAGGACGAATCTGAACGAGTTTTAGCGACAGGTCCGGTAGAACGGAAGATACGATCGGAAAAAAACCATGGTGATCTCGAATTTTCGTCCTTTTCGTCTGAAACCCATTATTTAAGGAGATAAGTGAGAAAAAAGAATCTACCGATGTTCCGAGCTTCCTCGAGGCTCTATTTGATGTGTTTCTTCATGCTCAACACGAAACTGAACGAGTTTAAGCGATACGACCGGTAGAACGGAAAATACGATCGGAAAACCACGGTGATCTGGAATTTTCGTCCTTTTCGTCTAAAACCCATTATTTAAGGAGATAAATGAGAAAAACGAATCCACCGATGTTCCGAGCTTCCTCAAGGCCCTATTTGATGTGTTACTTCATGCTGAACACGAATCTGAACGAGTTTTAGCGACAGGACCGGTAGAACGGAAGATACGATCGAAAAACCACGGTGATCACGAATTTTCGTCCTTTTCGTCTAAAACCCATTATTTAAGGAGATAAATGAGAAAAACAAATCTACCGATGTTCCGAGCTTCCTCGAGGCTCTATTTGATGTGTTTCTTCATGCTGAACACGAATCTAAACGAGTTTAAGCGACAGGACCGGCAGAACAAAAGATACGATCGAAAAAAAACCATGGTGAACTCGAATTTTCGTCCTTTTCGTCTAAAACCCATTATTTAAGGAGATAAATGAGAAAAACGAATCCACCGATGTTCCTAGCTTCCTCAAGGCTCTATTTGATGTGTTTCTCCATGCTGAACACGAATCTGAACGAGTTTTAGCGGCAGGACCGGTAGAACGGAAGATACAATCGAAAAACCACGGTGATCACGAATTTTCGTCCTTTTCGTCTAAAACCCATTATTTAAGGAGATAAATGAGAAAAACAAATCTACCGATGTTCCGAGCTTCCTCAAGGCTCTATTTGATGTGTTTCTCCATGCTGAACATGAATCTGAACGAGTTTTAGCGACAGGACTGTTAGAACGGAAGATACGATCGAAAAACCACGGTGATCACGAATTTTGGTCCTTTTCATCTAAAACCCAATATTTAAGGAGATAAATGAGAAAAACAAATCTATCGATGTTCCGAGCTTCCTCGAGGCTCTATTTGATGTGTTTCTTCATGCTGAACACGAATCTGAACGAGTTTTAGCGACAGGACCGGTAGAACGGAAGATACGATCGAAAAAACCATGGTGATCTCGAATTTTCGTCCTTTTCGTCTAAAACCCATTATTTAAGGAGATAAATGAGAAAAACAAATCTACCGATGTTCCGAGCTTCCTCGAGGCTCTATTTGATGTGTTTCTCCATGCTGAACACAAATCTGAACGAGTTTTAGCGACAGGACCGGTAGAACGAAAGATACGATCGAAAAAAAACCATGGTGAACTCGAATTTTCGTCCTTTTCGTCTAAAACCCATTATTTAAGGAGATAAATGAGAAAAACGAATCCACCGATGTTCCTAGCTTCCTCAAGGCTCTATTTGATGTGTTTCTCCATGCTGAACACGAATCTGAACGAGTTTTAGCGACAGGACCGGTAGAACGGAAGATACAATCGAAAAACCACGGTGATCACGAATTTTCGTCCTTTTCGTCTAAAACCCATTATTTAAGGAGATAAATGAGAAAAACAAATCTACCGATGTTCCGAGCTTCCTCAAGGCTCTATTTGATGTGTTTCTCCATGCTGAACATGAATCTGAACGAGTTTTAGCGACAGGACTGGTAGAACGGAAGATACGATCGAAAAACCACGGTGATCTCGAATTTTCGTCCTTTTCGTCTAAAACCCATTATTTAAGGAGATAAATGAGAAAAACGAATCCACCGATGATCCGAGCTTCCTCAAGGCTCTATTTGATGTGTTTCTCCATGCTGAACATGAATCTGAACGAGTTTTAGCGACAGGACCGGTAGAACGGAAGATACGATCGAAAAACCACGGTGATCTCGAATTTTCGTCCTTTTTGTCTAAAACCCATTATTTAAGGAGATAAATGAGAAAAACGAATCTACCGATGTTCCGAGCTTCCTCGAGGCTCTATTTGATGTGTTTCTTCATGCTGAACACGAATCTGAACGAGTTTTAGCGACAGGACCGGTAGAACGGAAGATACGATCGAAAAAACCATGGTGATCTCGAATTTTCGTCCTTTTCGTCTAAAACCCATTATTTAAGGAGATAAATGAGAAAAACAAATCTACCGATGTTCCGAGCTTCCTCGAGGCTCTATTTGATGTGTTTCTCCATGCTGAACACAAATCTGAACGAGTTTTAGCGACAGGACCGGTAGAACGGAAGATACGATCGAAAAAAAACCATGGTGATCTCGAATTTTCGTCCTTTTCGTCTAAAACCCATTATTTAAGGAGATAAATGAGAAAAACAAATCTACCGATGTTCCGAGCTTCCTCGAGGCTCTATTTGATGTGTTTCTTCATGCTGAACACGAATCTGAACGAGTTTTAGCGACAGGACCGGTAGAACGGAAGATACGATCGAAAAACCACGGTGATCTCGAATTTTCGTCCTTTTCGTCTAAAACCCATTATTTAAGGAGATAAATGAGAAAAACGAATCCACCAATGTTCCGAGCTCCCTCAAGGCTCTATTCGATGTGTTTCTCCATGCTGAACATGAATCTGAACGAGTTTAAGCGACAGGACCGGCAGAACGGAAGATACGATCGAAAAAAACCATGGTGACCTCGAATTTTCGTCCTTTTCGTCTAAAACCCATTATTTAAGGAGATAAATGAGAAAAACGAATCCACCGATGTTCCGAGCTTCCTCAAGGCTCTATTTGATGTGTTTCTCCATGCTGAACATGAATCTGAACGAGTTTTAGCGACAGGACCGGTAGAACGGAAGATACGATCGAAAAACCATGGTGATCACGAATTTTCGTCCTTTTCGTCTAAAACCCATTATTTAAGGAGGTAAATGAAAAAACAAATCTACCGATGTTCCGAGCTTTCTCGAGGCTCTATTTGATGTGTTTCTTCATGCTGAACACGAATCTGAACAAGTTTTAGCGACAGGACCGGTAGAACGGAAGATACGATCGAAAAACCACGGTGATCACGAATTTTCGTCCTTTTCGTCTAAAACCCATTATTTAAGGAGATAAATGAGAAAAACAAATCTACCGATGTTCCGAGCTTCCTCGAGGCTCTATTTGATGTGTTTCTTCATGCTGAACACAAATCTGAACGAGTTTTAGCGACAGGACTGGTAGAACGGAAGATACAATCGAAAAACCACGGTGATCACGAATTTTCGTCCTTTTCGTCTAAAACCCATTATTTAAGGAGATAAATGAGAAAAACGAATCCACCGATGTTTCTAGCTTCCTCAAGGCTCTATTTGATGTGTTTCTCCATGTTGAACACGAATCTGAACGAGTTTTAGCGACAGGACCGGTAGAACGGAAGATACGATCGAAAAACCACGGTGATCACGAATTTTGGTCCTTTTCATCTAAAACCCAATATTTAAAGAGATAAATGAGAAAAACAAATCTATCGATGTTCCGAGCTTCCTCGAGGCTCTATTTGATGTGTTTCTTTATGCCGAACACGAATCTGAACGAGTTATAGCGACAGGACCGGTAGAACGGAAGATACGATCGAAAAAAAACCATGGTGATCTCGAATTTTCGTCCTTTTCGTCTAAAACCCATTATTTAAGGAGATAAATGAGAAAAACAAATCTACCGATGTTCCGAGCTTCCTCGAGGCTCTATTTGATGTGTTTCTTCAGCTGAACACAAATCTGAACGAGTTTTAGCGACAGGACCGGTAGAACGGAAGATACGATCGAAAAACCACGGTGATCTCGAATTTTCGTCCTTTTCGTCTAAAACCCATTATTTAAGGAGATAAATGAGAAAAACGAATCCACCGATGTTCCGAGCTTCCTCAAGGCGCTATTTGATGTGTTTCTCCATGCTGAACATGAATCTGAACGAGTTTTAGCGACAGGACCGGTAGAACGGAAGATACGATCGAAAAAAAACCATGGTGATCTCGAATTTTCGTCCTTTTCGTCTAAAACCCATTATTTAAGGAGATAAATGAGAAAAACGAATCCACCGATGTTCCGAGCTTCCTCAAGGCGCTATTTGATGTGTTTCTCCATGCTGAACATGAATCTGAACGAGTTTTAGCGACAGGACCGGTAGAACGGAAGATACGATCGAAAAAAAACCATGGTGATCTCGAATTTTCGTCCTTTTCGTCTAAAACCCATTATTTAAGGAGATAAATGAGAAAAACAAATCTACCGATGTTCCGAGCTCCCTCAAGGCTCTATTTGATGTGTTTCTCCATGCTGAACATGAATCTGAACGAGTTTAAGCGACAGGACCGGCAGAACGGAAGATACGATCGAAATAAACCATGGTGATCTCGAATTTTCGACCTTTTCGTCTAAAACCCATTATTTAAGGAGATAAATGAGAAAAACGAATCCACCAATGTTCCGAGCTCCCTCAAGGCTCTATTTGATGTGTTTCTCCATGCTGCACATGAATCTGAACGAGTTTCAGCGACAGGACCGGCAGAACGGAAGATACGATCGAAATAAACCATGGTGATCTCGAATTTTCGTCCTTTTCGTCTAAAACCCATTATTTAAGGAGATAAATGAGAAAAACGAATCCACCGATGTTCCGAGCTTCCTCGAGGCTCTATTTAATGTGTTTCTTGATGCTGAACACAAATCTGAACGAGTTTTAGCGACAGGACTGGTAGAACGGAAGATACGATCGAAAAACCACGGTGATCTCGAATTTTCGTCCTTTTCGTCTAAAACCCATTATTTAAGGAGATAAATGAGAAAAACGAATCCACCGATGTTCCGAGCTTCCTCAAGGCTCTATTTGATGTGTTTCTCCATGCTGAACATGAATCTGAACGAGTTTTAGCGACAGGACTGGTAGAACGGAAGATACGATCGAAAAACCACGGTGATCTCGAATTTTCGTCCTTTTCGTCTAAAACCCATTATTTAAGGAGATAAATGAGAAAAACGAATCCACCGATGTTCCGAGCTTCCTCAAGGCTCTATTTGATGTGTTTCTCCATGCTGAACATGAATCTGAACGAGTTTTAGCGACAGGACCGGTAGAACGGAAGATACGATCGAAAAACCACGGTGATCTCGAATTTTCGTCCTTTTTGTCTAAAACCCATTATTTAAGGAGATAAATGAGAAAAACGAATCTACCGATGTTCCGAGCTTCCTCGAGGCTCTATTTGATGTGTTTCTTCATGCTGAACACGAATCTGAACGAGTTTTAGCGACAGGACCGGTAGAACGGAAGATACGATCGAAAAACCACGGTGATCTCGAATTTTCGTCCTTTTCGTCTAAAACCCATTATTTAAGGAGATAAATGAGAAAAACGAATCCACCAATGTTGCGACCTTCCTCAAGGCTCTATTTGATGTGTTTCTCCATGCTGAACATGAATCTGAACGAGTTTTAGCGACAGGACCAGTAGAACGGAAGATACGATCGAAAAACCACGGTGATCACGAATTTTCGTCCTTTTCGTCTAAAACCCATTATTTAAGGAGATAAATGAGAAAAACAAATCTACCGATGTTCCGAGCTTCCTCGAGGCTCTATTTGATGTGTTTCTTCATGCTGAACACAAATCTGAACGAGTTTTAGCGACAGGACCGGTAGAACGGGAGATACGATCGAAAAACCACGGTGATCTCGAATTTTCGTCCTTTTCGTCTAAAACCCATTATTTAAGGAGATAAATGAGAAAAACGAATCCACCGATGTTCCGAGCTTCCTCAAAACTCTATTTGATGTGTTTCTCCATGCTGAACATGAATCTGAACGAGTTTTAGCGACAGGACCGGTAGAACGGAAGATACGATCGAAAAAAAACCATGGTGATCTCGAATTTTCGTCCTTTTCGTCTAAAACCCATTATTTAAGGAGATAAATGAGAAAAACGAATCCACCGATGTTCCGAGATTCCTCAAGGCTCTATTTGATGTGTTTCTTCATGCTGAACACGAATCTGAACGAGTTTTAGCGGAAAGACCGGTAGAACGGAAGATACGATCGAAAAACCACGGTGATCTCGAATTTTCGTCCTTTTCGTCTAAAACCCATTATTTAAGGAGATAAATGAGAAAAACGAATCCACCGATGTTCCGAGCTTCCTCAAGGCTCTATTTGATGTGTTTCTCCATGCTGAACATGAATCTGAACGAGTTTAAGCGACAGGACCGGCAGAACGGAAGATACGATCGAAAAAAACCATGGTGATCTCGAATTTTCGTCCTTTTCGTCTAAAACCCATTATTTAAGGAGATAAATGAGAAAAACAAATCTACCGATGTTCCGAGCTTTCTCGAGGCTCTATTTGATGTGTTTTTTCATGCTGAACACGAATCTGAACAAGTTTTAGCGACAGGACCGGTAGAACGGAAGATACGATCGAAAAACCACGGTGATCACGAATTTTCGTCCTTTTCGTCTAAAACCCATTATCTAAGGAGATAAATGAGAAAAACAAATCTACCGATGTTCCGAGCTTCCTCGAGGCTCTATTTGATGTGTTTCTTCATGCTGAACACAAATCTGAACGAGTTTTAGCGACAGGACTGGTAGAACGGAAGATACGATCGGAAAACCACGGTGATCTCGAATTTTCGTCCTTTTCGTCTAAAACCCATTATTTAAGGAGATAAATGAGAAAAACGAATCCACCGATGTTCCGAGCTTCCTCAAGGCTCTATTTGATGTGTTTCTCCATGCTGAACATGAATCTGAACGAGTTTTAGCGACAGGACCGGTAGAACGGAAGATACGATCGAAAAACCACGGTGATCTCGAATTTTCGTCCTTTTCGTCTAAAACCCATTATTTAAGGAGATAAATGAGAAAAACGAATCCACCAATGTTCCGAGCTCCCTCAAGGCTCTATTTGATGTGTTTCTCCATGCTGAACATGAATCTGAACGAGTTTAAGCGACAGGACCGGCAGAACGGAAGATACGATCGAAAAAAACCATGGTGATCTCGAATTTTCGTCCTTTTCGTCTAAAACCCATTATTTAAGGAGATAAATGAGAAAAACGAATCCACCGATGTTCCGAGCTTCCTCAAGGCTCTATTTGATGTGTTTCTCCATGCTGAACATGAATCTGAACGAGTTTTAGCGACAGGACCGGTAGAACGGAAGATACGATCGAAAAACCACGGTGATCTCGAATTTTCGTCCTTTTCGTCTAAAACCCATTATTTAAGGAGATAAATGAGATAAACAAATCTACCGATGTTCCGAGCTTCCTCGAGGCTCTATTTGATGTGTTTCTTCATGCTGAACACAAATCTGAACGAGTTTTAGCGACAGGACTGGTAGAACGGAAGATACGATCGAAAAACCACGGTGATCTCGAATTTTCGTCCTTTTCGTCTAAAACCCATTATTTAAGGAGATAAATGAGAAAAACGAATCCACCGATGTTCCGAGCTTCCTCAAGGCTCTATTTGATGTGTTTCTTCATGCTGAACACAAATCTGAACGAGTTTAAGCGACAGGACCGGCAGAACGGAAGATACGATCGAAAAAAACCATGGTGATCTCGAATTTTCGTCCTTTTCGTCTAAAACCCATTATTTAAGGAGATAAATGAGAAAAACAAATCAACCGATGTTCCGAGCTTTCTCGAGGCTCTATTTGATGTGTTTCTTCATGCTGAACACGAATCTGAACAAGTTTTAGCGACAGGACCGGTAGAACGGAAGATACGATCGAAAAACCACGGTGATCACGAATTTTCGTCCTTTTCGTCTAAAACCCATTATTTAAGGAGATAAATGAGAAAAACGAATCTACCGATGTTCCGAGCTTCCTCGAGGCTCTATTTGATGTGTTTCTTCATGCTGAACACGAATCTGAACGAGTTTTAGCGACAGGACCGGTAGAACGGAAGATACGATCGAAAAACCACGGTGATCTCGAATTTTCGTCCTTTTCGTCTAAAACCCATTATTTAAGGAGATAAATGAGAAAAACGAATCCACCGATGTTCCGAGCTTCCTCAAGGCTCTATTTGATGTGTTTCTTCATGCTGAACACGAATCTGAACGAGTTTTAGCGGAAAGACCGGTAGAACGGAAGATACGATCGAAAAACCACGGTGATCTCGAATTTTCGTCCTTTTCGTCTAAAACCCATTATTTGAGGAGATAAATGAGAAAAACGAATCCACCAATGTTCCGAGCTCCCTCAAGGCTCTATTTGATGTGTTTCTCCATGCTGAACATGAATCTGAACGAGTTTAAGCGACAGGACCGGCAGAACGGAAGATACGATCGAAATAAACCATGGTGATCTCGAATTTTCGTCCTTTTCGTCTAAAACCCATTATTTAAGAAGATAAATGAGAAAAACGAATCCACCGATGTTCCGAGCTTCCTCGAGGCTCTATTTAATGTGTTTCTTGATGCTGAACACAAATCTGAACGAGTTTTAGCGACAGGACTGGTAGAACGGAAGATACGATCGAAAAACCACGGTGATCTCGAATTTTCGTCCTTTTCGTCTAAAACCCATTATTTAAGGAGATAAATGAGAAAAACGAATCTACCGATGTTCCGAGCTTCCTCAAGGCTCTATTTGATGTGTTTCTCCATGCTGAACATGAATCTGAACGAGTTTTAGCGACAGGACCGGTAGAACGGAAGATACGATCGAAAAACCACGGTGATCTCGAATTTTCGTCCTTTTTGTCTAAAACCCACTATTTAAGGAGATAAATGAGAAAAACGAATCTACCGATGTTCCGAGCTTCCTCGAGGCTCTATTTGATGTGTTTCTTCATGCTGAACACGAATCTGAACGAGTTTTAGCGACAGGACCGGTAGAACGGAAGATACGATCGAAAAACCACGGTGATCTCGAATTTTCGTCCTTTTCGTCTAAAACCCATTATTTAAGGAGATAAATGAGAAAAACGAATCCACCAATGTTGCGAGATTCCTCAAGGCTCTATTTGATGTGTTTCTCCATGCTGAACATGAATCTGAACGAGTTTTAGCGACAGGACCAGTAGAACGGAAGATACGATCGAAAAACCACGGTGATCACGAATTTTCGTCCTTTTCGTCTTAAACCCATTATTTAAGGAGATAAATGAGAAAAACAAATCTACCGATGTCCCGAGCTTCCTCGAGGCTCTATTTGATGTGTTTCTTCATGCTGAACACAAATCTGAACGAGTTTTAGCGACAGGACCGGTAGAACGGGAGATACGATCGAAAAACCACGGTGATCTCGAATTTTCGTCCTTTTCGTCTAAAACCCATTATTTAAGGAGATAAATGAGAAAAACGAATCCACCGATGTTCCGAGCTTCCTCAAGGCTCTATTTGATGTGTTTCTCCATGCTGAACATGAATCTGAACGAGTTTTAGCGACAGGACCGGTAGAACGGAAGATACGATCGAAAAAAAACCATGGTGATCTCGAATTTTCGTCCTTTTCGTCTAAAACCCATTATTTGAGGAGATAAATGAGAAAAACGAATCCACCGATGTTCCGAGATTCCTCAAGGCTCTATTTGATGTGTTTCTTCATGCTGAACACGAATCTGAACGAGTTTTAGCGGAAAGACCGGTAGAACGGAAGATACGATCGAAAAACCACGGTGATCTCGAATTTTCGTCCTTTTCGTCTAAAACCCATTATTTGAGGAGATAAATGAGAAAAACGAATCCACCAATGTTCCGAGCTCCCTCAAGGCTCTATTTGATGTGTTTCTCCATGCTGAACATGAATCTGAACGAGTTTAAGCGACAGGACCGGCAGAACGGAAGATACGATCGAAAAAAACCATGGTGATCTCGAATTTTCGTCCTTTTCGTCTAAAACCCATTATTTAAGGAGATAATCGAGAAAAACGAATCCACCGATGTTCCGAGCTTCCTCGAGGCTCTATTTGATGTGTTTCTTCATGCTGAACACAAATCTGAACGAGTTTTAGCGACAGGACTGGTAGAACAGAAGATACGATCGAAAAACCACGGTGATCTCGAATTTTCGTCCTTTTCGTCTAAAACCCATTATTTAAGGAGATAAATGAGAAAAACGAATCCACCGATGTTCCGAGCTTCCTCAAGGCTCTATTCGATGTGTTTCTCCATGCTGAACATGAATCTGAACGAGTTTTAGCGACAGGACCGGTAGAACGGAAGATACGATCGAAAAAAAACCATGGTGATCTCGAATTTTCGTCCTTTTCGTCTAAAACCCATTATTTAAGAAGATAAATGAGAAAAACGAATCCACCGATGTTCCGAGCTTCCTCAAGGCTCCTTTTGATGTGTTCCTTCATGCTGAACACGAATCTGAACGAGTTTAAGCGACAGGACCGGCAGAACGGAAGATACGATCGAAAAAAACCATGGTGATCTCGAATTTTTCGTCCTTTTCGTCTAAAACCCCATTATTTAAGGAGATAAATGAGAAGAACGAATCCACCGATGTTCCGAGCTTCCTCAAGGCTCTATTTGATGTGTTTCTCCATGCTGAAACATGAATCTGAACGAGTTTTAAGCGACAGGACCGGTAAGAACGGAAGATACGATCGAAAAAACCATGGTGATCACGAATTTTCGTCCTTTTCGTCTAAAAACCCATTATTTAAGGAGATAAATGAGAAAAACAAATCTACCGATGTTCCGAGCTTTCTCGAGGCTCTATTTGATGTGTTTTTCTTCATGCTGAACGCGAATCTGAACAAGTTTTTGGCGACAGGACCGGTAGAACGGAAGATACATCGAAAAAACCACGGTGATCACGAATTTTCGTCCTTTTCGTCTAAAACCCATTATTAAGGAGATAAATGAGAAAAACGAATCCACCGATGTTGCGAGCTTCCTTAAGGCTCCTTTTGATGTGTTCCTTCATGCTGAACACGAATCTGAACGAGTTTTAGCGACAGGACCGGCAGAACGGAAGATACGATCGAAAAAAACCATGGTGATCTCGAATTTTCCGTCCTTTTCGTCTAAAACCCATTATTTAAGGAGATAAATGAGAAAAACGAATCCACCGATGTTCCGAGCTTCCTCAAGGCACTATTTGATGTGTTTCTCCATGCTGAACATGAATCTGAACGAGTTTTAGCGACAGGACCGGTAGAACGGAAGATACGATCGAAAAACCATGGTGATCACGAATTTTCGTCCTTTTCGTCTAAAACCCATTATTTAAGGAGATAAATGAGAAAAACAAATCTACCGATGTTCCGAGCTTTCTCGAGGCTCTATTTGATGTGTTTCTTCATGCTGAACACGAATCTGAACAAGTTTTGGCGACAGGACCGGTAGAACGGAAGATACGATCGAAAAACCACGGTGATCACGAATTTTCGTCCTTTTCGTCTAAAACCCATTATTTAAGGAGATAAATGAGAAAAACGAATCCACCGATGTTCCGAGCTTCCTCAAGGCTCTATTTGATGTGTTTCTTCATGCTGAACACGAATCTGAACGAGTTTTAGCGACAGGACCGGTAGAACGGAAGATACGATCGAAAAAACACGGTGATCTCGAATTTTCGTCCTTTTCGTCTAAAATCCATTATTTAAGGAGATAAATGAGAAAAACAAATCTACCGATGTTCCGAGCTTTCTCGAGGCTCTATTTGATGTGTTCCTTCATGCTGAACACGAATCTGAACAAGTTTTGGCGACAGGACCGGTAGAACGGAAGATACGATCGAAAAACCACGGTGATCACGAATTTTCGTCCTTTTCGTCTAAAGCCCATTATTTAAGGAGATAAATGAGAAAAACGAATCCACCGATGTTCCGAGCTTCCTCAAGGCCCTATTTGATGTGTTTCTTCATGCTGAACACGAATCTAAACGAGTTTTAGCGACAGGACCGGTAGAACGGAAGATACGATCGAAAAACCCACGGTGATCACGAATTTTCGTCCTTTTCGTCTAAAACCCATTATTTAAGGAGATAAATGAGAAAAACAAATCTACCGATGTTCCGAGCTTCCTCGGGGCTCTATTTGATGTGTTTCTTCATGCTGAACACGAATCTAAACGAGTTTAAGCGACAGGACCGGCAGAACAAAAGATACGATCGAAAAAAAACCATGGTGAACTCGAATTTTCGTCCTTTTCGTCTAAAACCTATTATTTAAGGAGATAAATGAGAAAAACGAATCCACCGATGTTCCTAGCTTACTCAAGGCTCTATTTGATGTGTTTCTCCATGCTGAACACGAATCTGAACGAGTTTTAGCGACAGGACCGGTAGAACGGAAGATACAATCGAAAAACCACGGTGATCACGAATTTTCGTCCTTTTCGTCTAAAACCCATTATTTAAGGAGATAAATGAGAAAAACAAATCTACCGATGTTCCGAGCTTCCTCGAGGCTCTATTTGATGTGTTTCTTCATGCTGAACACGAATCTGAACGAGTTTTAGCGACAGGACCGGTAGAACGGAAGATACGATCGAAAAAAAACCACGGTGATCACGAATTTTGGTCCTTTTCATCTAAAACCCATTATTTAAGGAGATAAATGAGAAAAACAAATCTACCGATGTTCCGAGCTTCCTCGAGGCTCTATTTGATGTGTTTCTTCATGCTGAACACAAATCTGAACGAGTTTTAGCGACAAGACCGGTAGAACGGAAGATACGATCGAAAAACCACGGTGATCTCGAATTTTCGTCCTTTTCGTCTAAAACCCATTATTTAAGGAGATAAATGAGAAAAACGAATCTACCGATGTTCCGAGCTTCCTCGAGGCTCTATTTGATGTGTTTCTTCATGCTGAACACGAATCTGAACGAGTTTTAGCGACAGGATCGGTAGAACGGAAGATACGATCGAAAAACCACGGTGATCACGAATTTTGGTCCTTTTCATCTAAAACCCATTATTTAAGGAGATAAATGAGAAAAACAAATCTACCGATGTTCCGAGCTTCCTCGAGGCTCTATTTGATGTGTTTCTTCATGCTGAACACAAATCTGAACGAGTTTTAGCGACAGGACTGGTAGAACAGAAGATACGATCGAAAAACCACGGTGATCTCGAATTTTCGTCCTTTTCGTCTAAAACCCATTATTTAAGGAGATAAATGAGAAAAACGAATCCACCGATGTTCCGAGCTTCCTCAAGGCTCTATTCGATGTGTTTCTCCATGCTGAACATGAATCTGAACGAGTTTCAGCGACAGGACCGGTAGAACGGAAGATACGATCGAAAAAAAAACCATGGTGATCTCGAATTTTCGTCCTTTTCGTCTAAAACCCATTATTTAAGGAGATAAATGAGAAAAACGAATCCACCGATGTTCCGAGCTTCCTCAAGGCTCCTTTTGATGTGTTCCTTCATGCTGAACACGAATCTGAACGAGTTTAAGCGACAGGACCGGCAGAACGGAAGATACGATCGAAAAAAACCATGGTGATCTCGAATTTTCGTCCTTTTCGTCTAAAACCCATTATTTAAGGAGATAAATGAGAAGAACGAATCCACCGATGTTCCGAGCTTCCTCAAGGCTCTATTTGATGTGTTTCTCCATGCTGAACATGAATCTGAACGAGTTTTGGCGACAGGACCGGTAGAACGGAAGATACGATCGAAAAACCACGGTGATCACGAATTTTCGTCCTTTTCGTCTAAAACCCATTATTTAAGGAGATAAATGAGAAAAACGAATCCACCGATGTTCCGAGCTTCCTCAAGGCTCTATTCGATGTGTTTCTCCATGCTGAACATGAATCTGAACGAGTTTTAGCGACAGGACCGGTAGAACGGAAGATACGATCGAAAAAAAACCATGGTGATCTCGAATTTTCGTCCTTTTCGTCTAAAACCCATTATTTAAGGAGATAAATGAGAAAAACGAATCCACCGATGTTCCGAGCTTCCTCAAGGCTCCTTTTGATGTGTTTCTCCATGCTGAACACGAATCTGAACGAGTTTTAGCGACAGGACCGGTAGAACGGAAGATACGTTCGAAAAACCACGGTGATCACGAATTTTCGTCCTTTTCGTCTAAAACCCATTATTTAAGGAGATAAATGAGAAAAACAAATCTACCGATGTTCCGAGCTTCCTCGAGGCTCTATTTGATGTGTTTCTTCATGCTGAACACAAATCTGAACGAGTTTTAGCGACAGGACTGGTAGAACAGAAGATACGATCGAAAAACCACGGTGATCTCGAATTTTCGTCCTTTTCGTCTAAAACCCATTATTTAAGGAGATAAATGAGAAAAACGAATCCACCGATGTTCCGAGCTTCCTCAAGGCTCTATTCGATGTGTTTCTCCATGCTGAACATGAATCTGAACGAGTTTTAGCGACAGGACCGGTAGAACGGAAGATACGATCGAAAAAAAACCATGGTGATCTCGAATTTTCGTCCTTTTCGTCTAAAACCCATTATTTAAGGAGATAAATGAGAAAAACAAATCTACCGATGTTCCGAGCTTCCTCGAGGCTCTATTTGATGTGTTTCTTCATGCTGAACACAAATCTGAACGAGTTTTAGCGACAGGACTGGTAGAACAGAAGATACGATCGAAAAACCACGGTGATCTCGAATTTTCGTCCTTTTCGTCTAAAACCCATTATTTAAGGAGATAAATGAGAAAAACGAATCCACCGATGTTCCGAGCTTCCTCAAGGCTCTATTCGATGTGTTTCTCCATGCTGAACATGAATCTGAACGAGTTTTAGCGACAGGACCGGTAGAACGGAAGATACGATCGAAAAAAAAACCATGGTGATCTCGAATTTTCGTCCTTTTCGTCTAAAACCCATTATTTAAGGAGATAAATGAGAAAAACAAATCTACCGATGTTCCGAGCTTCCTCGAGGCTCTATTTGATGTGTTTCTTCATGCTGAACACAAATCTGAACGAGTTTTAGCGACAGGACTGGTAGAAAAGAAGATACGATCAAAAAACCACGGTGATCTCGAATTTTCGTCCTTTTCGTCTAAAACCCATTATTTAAGGAGATAAATGAGAAAAACGAATCCACCAATGTTCCGAGCTCTCTCAAGGCTCTATTTGATGTGTTTCTCCATGCTGAACATGAATCTGAACGAGTTTAAGCGACAGGACCGGCAGAACGGAAGATACGATCGAAAAAAACCATGGTGATCTCGAATTTTCGTCCTTTTCGTCTGAAACCCATTATTTAAGGAGATAAATGAGAAAAACAAATCTACCGATGTTCCGAGCTTCCTCAAGGCTCTATTTGATGTGTTTCTTCATGCTGAACACGAATCTGAACGAGTTTTAGCGACAGGACTGGTAGAACAGAAGATACGATCGGAAAACCACGGTGATCTCGAATTTTCGTCCTTTTCGTCTAAAACCCATTATTTGAGGAGATAAATGAGAAAAACAAATCCACCGATGTTCCGAGCTTCCTCAAGGCTCTATTTTATGTGTTTCTCCATGCTGAACATGAATCTGAACGAGTTTTAGCGACAGGACCGGTAGAACGGAAGATACGATCGAAAAAAAACCATGGTGATCTCGAATTTTCGTCCTTTTCGTCTAAAACCAATTATTTAAGGAGATAAATGAGAAGAACGAATCCACCGATGTTCCGAGCTTCCTCAAAGCTCTATTTGATGTGTTTCTCCATGCTGAACATGAATCTGAACGAGTTTTAGCGACAGGACCGGTAGAACGGAAGATACGATCGAAAAACCATGGTGATCACGAATTTTCGTCCTTTTCGTCTAAAACCCATTATTTAAGGAGATAAATGAGAAAAACAAATCTACCGATGTTCCGAGCTTTCTCAAGGCTCTATTTGATGTGTTTCTTCATGCTGAACACGAATCTGAACGAGTTTTAGCGACAGGACCGGTAGAACGGAAGATACGATCGAAAAAACACGGTGATCTCGAATTTTCGTCCTTTTCGTCTAAAACCCATTATTTAAGGAGATAAATAAGAAAAACGAACCAACCGATGTTCCGAGCATCCTCGAGGCTCTATTTGATGTGTTTCTTCATGCTGAACACGAATCTGAACGAGTTTTAGCGACAGGAGTGGTAGAACGGAAGATACGATCGAAAAACCACGGTGATCACGAATTTTCGTCCTTTTCGTCTAAAACCCATTATTTAAGGAGATAAATGAGAAAAACAAATCTACCGATGTTCCGAGCTTCCTCAAGGCTCTATTTGATGTGTTTCTTCATGCTGAACACGAATCTGAACGAGTTTTAGCGACAGGACCGGTAGAACGGAAGATACGATCGAAAAAAAACCATGGTGATCTCGAATTTTCGTCCTTTTCGTCTAAAACCCATTATTTAAAGAGATAAATGAGAAAAACGAATCCACCGATGTTCCGAGCTTCCTCAAGGCTCCTTTTGATGTGTTTCTTCATGCTGAACACGAATCTGAACGAGTTTCAGCGACAAGACCGGTAGAACGGAAGATACGATCGAAAAACCACGGTGATCTCGAATTTTCGTCCTTTTCGTCTAAAACCCATTATTTAAGGAGATAAATGAGAAAAACGAATCTACCGATGTTCCGAGCTTTCTCGAGGCTCTATTTGATGTGTTTCTTCATGCTGAACACGAATCTGAACGAGTTTTAGCGACAGGACCGGTAGAACGGAAGTTACGATCGAAAAAAAACCACGGTGATCACGAATTTTGGTCCTTTTCATCTAAAACCCATTATTTAAGGAGATAAATGAGAAAAACAAATCTACCGATGTTCCGAGCTTCCTCGAGGCTCTATTTGATGTGTTTCTTCATGCTGAACACAAATCTGAACGAGTTTTAGCGACAGGACTGGTAGAACAGAAGATACGATCGAAAAACCACGGTGATCTCGAATTTTCGTCCTTTTCGTCTAAAACCCATTATTTAAGGAGATAAATGAGAAAAACGAATCCACCGATGTTCCGAGCTTCCTTAAGGCTCTTTTCGATGTGTTTCTCCATGCTGAACATGAATCTGAACGAGTTTTAGCGACAGGACCGGTAGAACGGAAGATACGATCGAAAAAAAACCATGGTGATCTCGAATTTTCGTCCTTTTCGTCTAAAACCCATTATTTAAGGAGATAAATGAGAAAAACGAATCCACCGATGTTCCGAGCTTCCTCAAGGCTCCTTTTGATGTGTTCCTTCATGCTGAACACGAATCTGAACGAGTTTTAGCGACAGGACCGGTAGAACGTAAGATACGATCGAAAAACCATGGTGATCTCGAATTTTCGTCCTTTTCGTCTAAAACCCATTATTTAAGGAGATAAATGAGAAAAACAAATCTACCGATGTTCCGAGCTTTCTCGAGGCTCTATTTGATGTGTTTCTTCATGCTGAACACGAATCTGAACAAGTTTTGGCGACAGGACCGGTAGAACGGAAGATACGATCGAAAAACCACGGTGATCTCGAATTTTCGTCCTTTTCGTCTAAAACCCATTATTTAAGGAGATAAATGAGAAAAACGAATCCACCGATGTTCCGAGCTTCCTCAAGGCTCTTTTCGATGTGTTTCTCCATGCTGAACATGAATCTGAACGAGTTTTAGCGACAGGACCGGTAGAACGGAAGATACGATCGAAAAAAAACCATGGTGATCTCGAATTTTCGTCCTTTTCGTCTAAAACCCATTATTTAAGGAGATAAATGAGAAAAACGAATCCACCGATGTTCCGAGCTTCCTCAAGGCTCCTTTTGATGTGTTCCTTCATGCTGAACACGAATCTGAACGAGTTTTAGCGACAGGACCGGTAGAACGTAAGATACGATCGAAAAACCATGGTGATCTCGAATTTTCGTCCTTTTCGTCTAAAACCCATTATTTAAGGAGATAAATGAGAAAAACAAATCTACCGATGTTCCGAGCTTTCTCGAGGCTCTATTTGATGTGTTTCTTCATGCTGAACACGAATCTGAACAAGTTTTGGCGACAGGACCGGTAGAACGGAAGATACGATCGAAAAACCACGGTGATCACGAATTTTCGTCCTTTTCGTCTAAAACCCATTATTTAAGGAGATAAATGAGAAAAACAAATCTACCGATGTTCCGAGCTTCCTCAAGGCTCTATTTGATGTGTTTCTTCATGCTGAACACGAATCTGAACGAGTTTTAGCGACAGGACCGGTAGAACGGAAGATACGATCGAAAAAACACGGTGATCTCGAATTTTCGTCCTTTTCGTCTAAAACCCATTATTTAAGGAGATAAATGAGAAAAACAAATCTACCGATGTTCCGAGCTTTCTCGAGGCTCTATTTGATGTGTTTCTTCATGCTGAACACGAATCTGAACAAGTTTTGGCGACAGGACCGGTAGAACGGAAGATACGATCGAAAAACCACGGTGATCACGAATTTTCGTCCTTTTCGTCTAAAACCCATTATTTAAGGAGATAAATGAGAAAAACAAATCTACCGATGTTCCGAGCTTCCTCAAGGCTCTATTTGATGTGTTTCTTCATGCTGAACACGAATCTGAACGAGTTTTAGCGACAGGACCGGTAGAACGGAAGATACGATCGAAAAAACACGGTGATCTCGAATTTTCGTCCTTTTCGTCTAAAACCCATTATTTAAGGAGATAAATGAGAAAAACGAACCAACCGATGTTCCGAGCATCCTCGAGGCTCTATTTGATGTGTTTCTTCATGCTGAACACGAATCTGAACGAGTTTTAGCGACAGGAGTGGTAGAACGGAAGATACGATCGAAAAACCACGGTGATCACGAATTTTCGTCCTTTTCGTCTAAAACCCATTATTTAAGGAGATAAATGAGAAAAACAAATCTACCGATGTTCCGAGCTTCCTCAAGGCTCTATTTGATGTGTTTCTTCATGCTGAACACGAATCTGAACGAGTTTTAGCGACAGGACCGGTAGAACGGAAGATACGATCGAAAAAAAACCATGGTGATCTCGAATTTTCGTCCTTTTCGTCTAAAACCCATTATTTAAGGAGATAAATGAGAAAAACGAATCCACCGATGTTCCGAGCTTCCTCAAGGCTCCTTTTGATGTGTTTCTTCATGCTGAACACGAATCTGAACGAGTTTTAGCGTTAAGACCGGTAGAACGGAAGATACGATCGAAAAACCACGGTGATCTCGAATTTTCGTCCTTTTCGTCTAAAACCCATTATTTAAGGAGATAAATGAGAAAAACGAATCTACCGATGTTCCGAGCTTTCTCGAGGCTCTATTTGATGTGTTTCTTCATGCTGAACACGAATCTGAACGAGTTTTAGCGACAGGACCGGTAGAACGGAAGATACGATCGAAAAAAAACCACGGTGATCACGAATTTTGGTCCTTTTCATCTAAAACCCATTATTTAAGGAGATAAATGAGAAAAACAAATCTACCGATGTTCCGAGCTTCCTCGAGGCTCTATTTGATGTGTTTCTTCATGCTGAACACAAATCTGAACGAGTTTTAGCGACAGGACTGGTAGAACAGAAGATACGATCGAAAAACCACGGTGATCTCGAATTTTCGTCCTTTTCGTCTAAAACCCATTATTTAAGGAGATAAATGAGAAAAACGAATCCACCGATGTTCCGAGCTTCCTCAAGGCTCTATTCGATGTGTTTCTCCATGCTGAACATGAATCTGAACGAGTTTTAGCGACAGGACCGGTAGAACGGAAGATACGATCGAAAAAAAACCATGGTGATCTCGAATTTTCGTCCTTTTCGTCTAAAACCCATTATTTAAGGAGATAAATGAGAAAAACGAATCCACCGATGTTCCGAGCTTCCTCAAGGCTCCTTTTGATGTGTTCCTTCATGCTGAACACGAATCTGAACGAGTTTAAGCGACAGGACCGGCAGAACGGAAGATACGATCGAAAAAAACCATGGTGATCTCGAATTTTCGTCCTTTTCGTCTAAAACCCATTATTTAAGGAGATAAATGAGAAAAACAAATCTACCGATGTTCCGAGCTTTCTCGAGGCTCTATTTGATGTGTTTCTCCATGCTGAACATGAATCTGAACGAGTTTTAGCGACAGGACCGGTAGAACGGAAGATACGATCGAAAAACCATGGTGATCACGAATTTTCGTCCTTTTCGTCTAAAACCCATTATTTAAGGAGATAAATGAGAAAAACAAATCTACCGATGTTCCGAGCTTTCTCGAGGCTCTATTTGATGTGTTTCTTCATGCTGAACACGAATCTGAACGAGTTTTAGCGACAGGAGTGGTAGAACGGAAGATACGATCGAAAAACCACGGTGATCACGAATTTTCGTCCTTTTCGTCTAAAACCCATTAAGGAGATAAATGAGAAAAACAAATCTACCGATGTTCCGAGCTTCCTCAAGGCTCTATTCGATGTGTTTCTCCATGCTGAACACGAATCTGAACGAGTTTTAGCGACAGGACCGGTAGAACGGAAGATACGATCGAAAAAAAACCATGGTGATCTCGAATTTTCGTCCTTTTCGTCTAAAACCCATTATTTAAGGAGATAAATGAGAAAAACGAATCCACCGATGTTCCGAGCTTCCTCAAGGCTCCTTTTGATGTGTTCCTTCATGCTGAACACGAATCTGAACGAGTTTAAGCGACAGGACCGGCAGAACGGAAGATACGATCGAAAAAAACCATGGTGATCTCGAATTTTCGTCCTTTTCGTCTAAAACCCATTATTTAAGGAGATAAATGAGAAAAACAAATCTACCGATGTTCCGAGCTTTCTCGAGGCTCTATTTGATGTGTTTCTTCATGCTGAACGCGAATCTGAACAAGTTTTGGCGACAGGACCGGTAGAACGGAAGATACGATCGAAAAACCACGGTGATCACGAATTTTCGTCCTTTTCGTCTAAAACCCATTATTTAAGGAGATAAATGAGAAAAACGAATCCACCGATGTTCCGAGCTTCCTCAAGGCTCTATTTGATGTGTTTCTTCATGCTGAACACGAATCTGAACGAGTTTTAGCGACAGGACCGGTAGAACGGAAGATACGATCGGAAAACCACGGTGATCTCGAATATTCGTCCTTTTCGTCTAAAACCCATTATTTAAGGAGATAAATGAGAAAAACGAATCCACCGATGTTCCGAGCTTCCTCAAGGCCCTATTTGATGTGTTTCTTCATGCTGAACACGAATCTGAACGAGTTTTAGCGACAGGACCGGTAGAACGGAAGATACGATCGAAAAACCACGGTGATCACGAATTTTCGTCCTTTTCGTCTAAAACCCATTATTTAAGGAGATAAATGAGAAAAACAAATCTACCGATGTTCCGAGCTTCCTCGAGGCTCTATTTGATGTGTTTCTTCATGCTGAACACAAATCTGAACGAGTTTTAGCGACAGGACTGGTAGAACAGAAGATACGATCGAAAAACCACGGTGATCTCGAATTTTCGTCCTTTTCGTCTAAAACCCATTATTTAAGGAGATAAATGAGAAAAACGAATCCACCGATGTTCCGAGCTTCCTCAAGGCTCTATTCGATGTGTTTCTCCATGCTGAACATGAATCCGAACGAGTTTTAGCGACAGGCCCGGTAGAACGGAAGATACGATCGAAAAAAAACCATGGTGATCTCGAATTTTCGTCCTTTTCGTCTAAAACCCATTATTTAAGGAGATAAATGAGAAAAACAAATCTACCGATGTTCCGAGCTTCCTCGAGGCTCTATTTGATGTGTTTCTTCATGCTGAACACAAATCTGAACGAGTTTTAGCGACAGGACTGGTAGAAAAGAAGATACGATCGAAAAACCACGGTGATCTCGAATTTTCGTCCTTTTCGTCTAAAACCCATTATTTAAGGAGATAAATGAGAAAAACGAATCTACCAATGTTCCGAGCTCTCTCAAGGCTCTATTTGATGTGTTTCTCCATGCTGAACATGAATCTGAACGAGTTTAAGCGACAGGACCGGCAGAACGGAAGATACGATCGAAAAAAACCATGGTGATCTCGAATTTTCGTCCTTTTCGTCTAAAACCCATTATTTAAGGAGATAAATGAGAAAAACGAATCCACCGATGTTCCGAGCTTCCTCAAGGCTCTATTTGATGTGTTTCTCCATGCTGAACATGAATCTGAACGAGTTTTAGCGACAGGACCGGTAGAACGGAAGATACGATCGAAAAACCACGGTGATCTCGAATTTTCGTCCTTTTCGTCTAAAACCCATTATTTAAGGAGATAAATGAGAAAAACGAATCCACCAATGTTCCGAGCTCCCTCAAGGCTCTATTTGATGTGTTTCTCCATGCTGAACATGAATCTGAACGAGTTTAAGCGACAGGACCGGCAGAACGGAAGATACGATCGAAAAAAACCATGGTGATCTCGAATTTTCGTCCTTTTCGTCTAAAACCCATTATTTAAGGAGATAAATGAGAAAAACGAATCCACCGATGTTCCGAGCTTCCTCAAGGCTCTATTTGATGTGTTTCTCCATGCTGAACATGAATCTGAACGAGTTTTAGCGACAGGACCGGTAGAACGGAAGATACGATCGAAAAACCACGGTGATCTCGAATTTTCGTCCTTTTCGTCTAAAACCCATTATTTAAGGAGATAAATGAGATAAACAAATCTACCGATGTTCCGAGCTTCCTCGAGGCTCTATTTGATGTGTTTCTTCATGCTGAACACAAATCTGAACGAGTTTTAGCGACAGGACTGGTAGAACGGAAGATACGATCGAAAAACCACGGTGATCTCGAATTTTCGTCCTTTTCGTCTAAAACCCATTATTTAAGGAGATAAATGAGAAAAACGAATCCACCGATGTTCCGAGCTTCCTCAAGGCTCTATTTGATGTGTTTCTTCATGCTGAACACAAATCTGAACGAGTTTAAGCGACAGGACCGGCAGAACGGAAGATACGATCGAAAAAAACCATGGTGATCTCGAATTTTCGTCCTTTTCGTCTAAAACCCATTATTTAAGGAGATAAATGAGAAAAACAAATCAACCGATGTTCCGAGCTTTCTCGAGGCTCTATTTGATGTGTTTCTTCATGCTGAACACGAATCTGAACAAGTTTTAGCGACAGGACCGGTAGAACGGAAGATACGATCGAAAAACCACGGTGATCACGAATTTTCGTCCTTTTCGTCTAAAACCCATTATTTAAGGAGATAAATGAGAAAAACGAATCTACCGATGTTCCGAGCTTCCTCGAGGCTCTATTTGATGTGTTTCTTCATGCTGAACACGAATCTGAACGAGTTTTAGCGACAGGACCGGTAGAACGGAAGATACGATCGAAAAACCACGGTGATCTCGAATTTTCGTCCTTTTCGTCTAAAACCCATTATTTAAGGAGATAAATGAGAAAAACGAATCCACCGATGTTCCGAGCTTCCTCAAGGCTCTATTTGATGTGTTTCTTCATGCTGAACACGAATCTGAACGAGTTTTAGCGGAAAGACCGGTAGAACGGAAGATACGATCGAAAAACCACGGTGATCTCGAATTTTCGTCCTTTTCGTCTAAAACCCATTATTTGAGGAGATAAATGAGAAAAACGAATCCACCAATGTTCCGAGCTCCCTCAAGGCTCTATTTGATGTGTTTCTCCATGCTGAACATGAATCTGAACGAGTTTAAGCGACAGGACCGGCAGAACGGAAGATACGATCGAAATAAACCATGGTGATCTCGAATTTTCGTCCTTTTCGTCTAAAACCCATTATTTAAGAAGATAAATGAGAAAAACGAATCCACCGATGTTCCGAGCTTCCTCGAGGCTCTATTTGATGTGTTTCTTGATGCTGAACACAAATCTGAACGAGTTTTAGCGACAGGACTGGTAGAACGGAAGATACGATCGAAAAACCACGGTGATCTCGAATTTTCGTCCTTTTCGTCTAAAACCCATTATTTAAGGAGATAAATGAGAAAAACGAATCTACCGATGTTCCGAGCTTCCTCAAGGCTCTATTTGATGTGTTTCTCCATGCTGAACATGAATCTGAACGAGTTTTAGCGACAGGACCGGTAGAACGGAAGATACGATCGAAAAACCACGGTGATCTCGAATTTTCGTCCTTTTTGTCTAAAACCCACTATTTAAGGAGATAAATGAGAAAAACGAATCTACCGATGTTCCGAGCTTCCTCGAGGCTCTATTTGATGTGTTTCTTCATGCTGAACACGAATCTGAACGAGTTTTAGCGACAGGACCGGTAGAACGGAAGATACGATCGAAAAACCACGGTGATCTCGAATTTTCGTCCTTTTCGTCTAAAACCCATTATTTAAGGAGATAAATGAGAAAAACGAATCCACCAATGTTGCGAGCTTCCTCAAGGCTCTATTTGATGTGTTTCTCCATGCTGAACATGAATCTGAACGAGTTTTAGCGACAGGACCAGTAGAACGGAAGATACGATCGAAAAACCACGGTGATCACGAATTTTCGTCCTTTTCGTCTTAAACCCATTATTTAAGGAGATAAATGAGAAAAACAAATCTACCGATGTCCCGAGCTTCCTCGAGGCTCTATTTGATGTGTTTCTTCATGCTGAACACAAATCTGAACGAGTTTTAGCGACAGGACCGGTAGAACGGGAGATACGATCGAAAAACCACGGTGATCTCGAATTTTCGTCCTTTTCGTCTAAAACCCATTATTTAAGGAGATAAATGAGAAAAACGAATCCACCGATATTCCGAGCTTCCTCAAGGCTCTATTTGATGTGTTTCTCCATGCTGAACATGAATCTGAACGAGTTTTAGCGACAGGACCGGTAGAACGGAAGATACGATCGAAAAAAAACCATGGTGATCTCGAATTTTCGTCCTTTTCGTCTAAAACCCATTATTTGAGGAGATAAATGAGAAAAACGAATCCACCGATGTTCCGAGATTCCTCAAGGCTCTATTTGATGTGTTTCTTCATGCTGAACACGAATCTGAACGAGTTTTAGCGGAAAGACCGGTAGAACGGAAGATACGATCGAAAAACCACGGTGATCTCGAATTTTCGTCCTTTTCGTCTAAAACCCATTATTTGAGGAGATAAATGAGAAAAACGAATCCACCAATGTTCCGAGCTCCCTCAAGGCTCTATTTGATGTGTTTCTCCATGCTGAACATGAATCTGAACGAGTTTAAGCGACAGGACCGGCAGAACGGAAGATACGATCGAAATAAACCATGGTGATCTCGAATTTTCGTCCTTTTCGTCTAAAACCCATTATTTAAGGAGATAAATGAGAAAAACGAATCCACCGATGTTCCGAGCTTCCTCGAGGCTCTATTTGATGTGTTTCTTCATGCTGAACACAAATCTGAACGAGTTTTAGCGACAGGACTGGTAGAACAGAAGATACGATCGAAAAACCACGGTGATCTCGAATTTTCGTCCTTTTCGTCTAAAACCCATTATTTAAGGAGATAAATGAGAAAAACGAATCCACCGATGTTCCGAGCTTCCTCAAGGCTCCTTTTGATGTGTTCCTTCATGCTGAACACGAATCTGAACGAGTTTAAGCGACAGGACCGGCAGAACGGAAGATACGATCGAAAAAAACCATGGTGATCTCGAATTTTCGTCCTTTTCGTCTAAAACCCATTATTTAAGGAGATAAATGAGAAGAACGAATCCACCGATGTTCCGAGCTTCCTCAAGGCTCTATTTGATGTGTTTCTCCATGCTGAACATGAATCTGAACGAGTTTTAGCGACAGGACCGGTAGAACGGAAGATACGATCGAAAAACCATGGTGATCACGAATTTTCGTCCTTTTCGTCTAAAACCCATTATTTAAGGAGATAAATGAGAAAAACAAATCTACCGATGTTCCGAGCTTTCTCGAGGCTCTATTTGATGTGTTTCTTCATGCTGAACGCGAATCTGAACAAGTTTTGGCGACAGGACCGGTAGAACGGAAGATACGATCGAAAAACCACGGTGATCACGAATTTTCGTCCTTTTCGTCTAAAACCCATTATTTAAGGAGATAAATGAGAAAAACGAATCCACCGATGTTGCGAGCTTCCTTAAGGCTCCTTTTGATGTGTTCCTTCATGCTGAACACGAATCTGAACGAGTTTTAGCGACAGGACCGGCAGAACGGAAGATACGATCGAAAAAAACCATGGTGATCTCGAATTTTCGTCCTTTTCGTCTAAAACCCATTATTTAAGGAGATAAATGAGAAAAACGAATCCACCGATGTTCCGAGCTTCCTCAAGGCACTATTTGATGTGTTTCTCCATGCTGAACATGAATCTGAACGAGTTTTAGCGACAGGACCGGTAGAACGGAAGATACGATCGAAAAACCATGGTGATCACGAATTTTCGTCCTTTTCGTCTAAAACCCATTATTTAAGGAGATAAATGAGAAAAACAAATCTACCGATGTTCCGAGCTTTCTCGAGGCTCTATTTGATGTGTTTCTTCATGCTGAACACGAATCTGAACAAGTTTTGGCGACAGGACCGGTAGAACGGAAGATACGATCGAAAAACCACGGTGATCACGAATTTTCGTCCTTTTCGTCTAAAACCCATTATTTAAGGAGATAAATGAGAAAAACGAATCCACCGATGTTCCGAGCTTCCTCAAGGCTCTATTTGATGTGTTTCTTCATGCTGAACACGAATCTGAACGAGTTTTAGCGACAGGACCGGTAGAACGGAAGATACGATCGAAAAAACACGGTGATCTCGAATTTTCGTCCTTTTCGTCTAAAATCCATTATTTAAGGAGATAAATGAGAAAAACAAATCTACCGATGTTCCGAGCTTTCTCGAGGCTCTATTTGATGTGTTCCTTCATGCTGAACACGAATCTGAACAAGTTTTGGCGACAGGACCGGTAGAACGGAAGATACGATCGAAAAACCACGGTGATCACGAATTTTCGTCCTTTTCGTCTAAAGCCCATTATTTAAGGAGATAAATGAGAAAAACGAATCCACCGATGTTCCGAGCTTCCTCAAGGCCCTATTTGATGTGTTTCTTCATGCTGAACACGAATCTAAACGAGTTTTAGCGACAGGACCGGTAGAACGGAAGATACGATCGAAAAACCACGGTGATCACGAATTTTCGTCCTTTTCGTCTAAAACCCATTATTTAAGAAGATAAATGAGAAAAACAAATCTACCGATGTTCCGAGCTTCCTCGGGGCTCTATTTGATGTGTTTCTTCATGCTGAACACGAATCTAAACGAGTTTAAGCGACAGGACCGGCAGAACAAAAGATACGATCGAAAAAAAACCATGGTGAACTCGAATTTTCGTCCTTTTCGTCTAAAACCTATTATTTAAGGAGATAAATGAGAAAAACGAATCCACCGATGTTCCTAGCTTACTCAAGGCTCTATTTGATGTGTTTCTCCATGCTGAACACGAATCTGAACGAGTTTTAGCGACAGGACCGGTAGAACGGAAGATACAATCGAAAAACCACGGTGATCACGAATTTTCGTCCTTTTCGTCTAAAACCCATTATTTAAGGAGATAAATGAGAAAAACAAATCTACCGATGTTCCGAGCTTCCTCGAGGCTCTATTTGATGTGTTTCTTCATGCTGAACACGAATCTGAACGAGTTTTAGCGACAGGACCGGTAGAACGGAAGATACGATCGAAAAAAAACCACGGTGATCACGAATTTTGGTCCTTTTCATCTAAAACCCATTATTTAAGGAGATAAATGAGAAAAACAAATCTACCGATGTTCCGAGCTTCCTCGAGGCTCTATTTGATGTGTTTCTTCATGCTGAACACAAATCTGAACGAGTTTTAGCGACAGGACTGGTAGAACAGAAGATACGATCGAAAAACCACGGTGATCTCGAATTTTCGTCCTTTTCGTCTAAAACCCATTATTTAAGGAGATAAATGAGAAAAACGAATCCACCGATGTTCCGAGCTTCCTCAAGGCTCCTTTTGATGTGTTCCTTCATGCTGAACACGAATCTGAACGAGTTTTAGCGACAAGACCGGTAGAACGGAAGATACGATCGAAAAACCACGGTGATCTCGAATTTTCGTCCTTTTCGTCTAAAACCCATTATTTAAGGAGATAAATGAGAAAAACGAATCTACCGATGTTCCGAGCTTCCTCGAGGCTCTATTTGATGTGTTTCTTCATGCTGAACACGAATCTGAACGAGTTTTAGCGACAGGATCGGTAGAACGGAAGATACGATCGAAAAACCACGGTGATCACGAATTTTGGTCCTTTTCATCTAAAACCCATTATTTAAGGAGATAAATGAGAAAAACAAATCTACCGATGTTCCGAGCTTCCTCGAGGCTCTATTTGATGTGTTTCTTCATGCTGAACACAAATCTGAACGAGTTTTAGCGACAGGACTGGTAGAACAGAAGATACGATCGAAAAACCACGGTGATCTCGAATTTTCGTCCTTTTCGTCTAAAACCCATTATTTAAGGAGATAAATGAGAAAAACGAATCCACCGATGTTCCGAGCTTCCTCAAGGCTCTATTCGATGTGTTTCTCCATGCTGAACATGAATCTGAACGAGTTTTAGCGACAGGACCGGTAGAACGGAAGATACGATCGAAAAAAAACCATGGTGATCTCGAATTTTCGTCCTTTTCGTCTAAAACCCATTATTTAAGGAGATAAATGAGAAAAACGAATCCACCGATGTTCCGAGCTTCCTCAAGGCTCCTTTTGATGTGTTCCTTCATGCTGAACACGAATCTGAACGAGTTTAAGCGACAGGACCGGCAGAACGGAAGATACGATCGAAAAAAACCATGGTGATCTCGAATTTTCGTCCTTTTCGTCTAAAACCCATTATTTAAGGAGATAAATGAGAAGAACGAATCCACCGATGTTCCGAGCTTCCTCAAGGCTCTATTTGATGTGTTTCTCCATGCTGAACATGAATCTGAACGAGTTTTAGCGACAGGACCGGTAGAACGGAAGATACGATCGAAAAACCATGGTGATCACGAATTTTCGTCCTTTTCGTCTAAAACCCATTATTTAAGGAGATAAATGAGAAAAACAAATCTACCGATGTTCCGAGCTTTCTCGAGGCTCTATTTGATGTGTTTCTTCATGCTGAACGCGAATCTGAACAAGTTTTGGCGACAGGACCGGTAGAACGGAAGATACGATCGAAAAACCACGGTGATCACGAATTTTCGTCCTTTTCGTCTAAAACCCATTATTTAAGGAGATAAATGCGAAAAACGAATCCACCGATGTTCCGAGCTTCCTGAAGGCTCTATTTGATGTGTTTCTTCATGCTGAACACGAATCTGAACGAGTTTTAGCGACAGGACCGGTAGAACGGAAGATACGATCGGAAAACCACGGTGATCTCGAATATTCGTCCTTTTCGTCTAAAACCCATTATTTAAGGAGATAAATGAGAAAAACGAATCCACCGATGTTCCGAGCTTCCTCAAGGCCCTATTTGATGTGTTTCTTCATGCTGAACACGAATCTGAACGAGTTTTAGCGACAGGACCGGTAGAACGGAAGATACGATCGAAAAACCACGGTGATCACGAATTTTCGTCCTTTTCGTCTAAAACCCATTATTTAAGGAGATAAATGAGAAAAACAAATCTACCGATGTTCCGAGCTTCCTCGAGGCTCTATTTGATGTGTTTCTTCATGCTGAACACAAATCTGAACGAGTTTTAGCGACAGGACTGGTAGAACAGAAGATACGATCAAAAAACCACGGTGATCTCGAATTTTCGTCCTTTTCGTCTAAAACCCATTATTTAAGGAGATAAATGAGAAAAACGAATCCACCGATGTTCCGAGCTTCCTCAAGGCTCTATTCGATGTGTTTCTCCATGCTGAACATGAATCTGAACGAGTTTTAGCGACAGGACCGGTAGAACGGAAGATACGATCGAAAAAAAACCATGGTGATCTCGAATTTTCGTCCTTTTCGTCTAAAACCCATTATTTAAGGAGATAAATGAGAAAAACGAATCCACCGATGTTCCGAGCTTCCTCAAGGCTCCTTTTGATGTGTTTCTCCATGCTGAACACGAATCTGAACGAGTTTTAGCGACAGGACCGGTAGAACGGAAGATACGTTCGAAAAACCACGGTGATCACGAATTTTCGTCCTTTTCGTCTAAAACCCATTATTTAAGGAGATAAATGAGAAAAACAAATCTACCGATGTTCCGAGCTTCCTCGAGGCTCTATTTGATGTGTTTCTTCATGCTGAACACAAATCTGAACGAGTTTTAGCGACAGGACTGGTAGAACAGAAGATACGATCGAAAAACCACGGTGATCTCGAATTTTCGTCCTTTTCGTCTAAAACCCATTATTTAAGGAGATAAATGAGAAAAACGAATCCACCGATGTTCCGAGCTTCCTCAAGGCTCTATTCGATGTGTTTCTCCATGCTGAACATGAATCTGAACGAGTTTTAGCGACAGGACCGGTAGAACGGAAGATACGATCGAAAAAAAACCATGGTGATCTCGAATTTTCGTCCTTTTCGTCTAAAACCCATTATTTAAGGAGATAAATGAGAAAAAGAAATCTACCGATGTTCCGAGCTTCCTCGAGGCTCTATTTGATGTGTTTCTTCATGCTGAACACAAATCTGAACGAGTTTTAGCGACAGGACTGGTAGAAAAGAAGATACGATCAAAAAACCACGGTGATCTCGAATTTTCGTCCTTTTCGTCTAAAACCCATTATTTGAGGAGATAAATGAGAAAAACGAATCCACCAATGTTCCGAGCTCTCTCAAGGCTCTATTTGATGTGTTTCTCCATGCTGAACATGAATCTGAACGAGTTTAAGCGACAGGACCGGCAGAACGGAAGATACGATCGAAAAAAACCATGGTGATCTCGAATTTTCGTCCTTTTCGTCTGAAACCCATTATTTAAGGAGATAAATGAGAAAAACAAATCTACCGATGTTCCGAGCTTCCTCAAGGCTCTATTTGATGTGTTTCTTCATGCTGAACACGAATCTGAACGAGTTTTAGCGACAGGACTGGTAGAACAGAAGATACGATCGGAAAACCACGGTGATCTCGAATTTTCGTCCTTTTCGTCTAAAACCCATTATTTAAGGAGATAAATGAGAAAAACAAATCCACCGATGTTCCGAGCTTCCTCAAGGCTCTATTTTATGTGTTTCTCCATGCTGAACATGAATCTGAACGAGTTTTAGCGACAGGACCGGTAGAACGGAAGATACGATCGAAAAAAAACCATGGTGATCTCGAATTTTCGTCCTTTTCGTCTAAAACCAATTATTTAAGGAGATAAATGAGAAGAACGAATCCACCGATGTTCCGAGCTTCCTCAAAGCTCTATTTGATGTTTTTCTCCATGCTGAACATGAATCTGAACGAGTTTTAGCGACAGGACCGGTAGAACGGAAGATACGATCGAAAAACCATGGTGATCACGAATTTTCGTCCTTTTCGTCTAAAACCCATTATTTAAGGAGATAAATGAGAAAAACAAATCTACCGATGTTCCGAGCTTTCTCAAGGCTCTATTTGATGTGTTTCTTCATGCTGAACACGAATCTGAACGAGTTTTAGCGACAGGACCGGTAGAACGGAAGATACGATCGAAAAAACACGGTGATCTCGAATTTTCGTCCTTTTCGTCTAAAACCCATTATTTAAGGAGATAAATGAGAAAAACGAACCAACCGATGTTCCGAGCATCCTCGAGGCTCTATTTGATGTGTTTCTTCATGCTGAACACGAATCTGAACGAGTTTTAGCGACAGGACCGGTAGAACGGAAGATACGATCGAAAAAAAACCATGGTGATCTCGAATTTTCGTCCTTTTCGTCTAAAACCCATTATTTAAGGAGATAAATGAGAAAAAGAAATCTACCGATGTTCCGAGCTTCCTCGAGGCTCTATTTGATGTGTTTCTTCATGCTGAACACAAATCTGAACGAGTTTTAGCGACAGGACTGGTAGAAAAGAAGATACGATCAAAAAACCACGGTGATCTCGAATTTTCGTCCTTTTCGTCTAAAACCCATTATTTGAGGAGATAAATGAGAAAAACGAATCCACCAATGTTCCGAGCTCTCTCAAGGCTCTATTTGATGTGTTTCTCCATGCTGAACATGAATCTGAACGAGTTTAAGCGACAGGACCGGCAGAACGGAAGATACGATCGAAAAAAACCATGGTGATCTCGAATTTTCGTCCTTTTCGTCTGAAACCCATTATTTAAGGAGATAAATGAGAAAAACAAATCTACCGATGTTCCGAGCTTCCTCAAGGCTCTATTTGATGTGTTTCTTCATGCTGAACACGAATCTGAACGAGTTTTAGCGACAGGACTGGTAGAACAGAAGATACGATCGGAAAACCACGGTGATCTCGAATTTTCGTCCTTTTCGTCTAAAACCCATTATTTAAGGAGATAAATGAGAAAAACAAATCCACCGATGTTCCGAGCTTCCTCAAGGCTCTATTTTATGTGTTTCTCCATGCTGAACATGAATCTGAACGAGTTTTAGCGACAGGACCGGTAGAACGGAAGATACGATCGAAAAAAAACCATGGTGATCTCGAATTTTCGTCCTTTTCGTCTAAAACCAATTATTTAAGGAGATAAATGAGAAGAACGAATCCACCGATGTTCCGAGCTTCCTCAAAGCTCTATTTGATGTTTTTCTCCATGCTGAACATGAATCTGAACGAGTTTTAGCGACAGGACCGGTAGAACGGAAGATACGATCGAAAAACCATGGTGATCACGAATTTTCGTCCTTTTCGTCTAAAACCCATTATTTAAGGAGATAAATGAGAAAAACAAATCTACCGATGTTCCGAGCTTTCTCAAGGCTCTATTTGATGTGTTTCTTCATGCTGAACACGAATCTGAACGAGTTTTAGCGACAGGACCGGTAGAACGGAAGATACGATCGAAAAAACACGGTGATCTCGAATTTTCGTCCTTTTCGTCTAAAACCCATTATTTAAGGAGATAAATGAGAAAAACGAACCAACCGATGTTCCGAGCATCCTCGAGGCTCTATTTGATGTGTTTCTTCATGCTGAACACGAATCTGAACGAGTTTTAGCGACAGGAGTGGTAGAACGGAAGATACGATCGAAAAACCACGGTGATCACGAATTTTCGTCCTTTTCGTCTAAAACCCATTATTTAAGGAGATAAATGAGAAAAACAAATCTACCGATGTTCCGAGTTTCCTCAAGGCTCTATTTGATGTGTTTCTTCATGCTGAACACGAATCTGAACGAGTTTTAGCGACAGGACCGGTAGAACGGAAGATACGATCGAAAAAAAACCATGGTGATCTCGAATTTTCGTCCTTTTCGTCTAAAACCCATTATTTAAAGAGATAAATGAGAAAAACGAATCCACCGATGTTCCGAGCTTCCTCAAGGCTCCTTTTGATGTGTTTCTTCATGCTGAACACGAATCTGAACGAGTTTCAGCGACAAGACCGGTAGAACGGAAGATACGATCGAAAAACCACGGTGATCTCGAATTTTCGTCCTTTTCGTCTAAAACCCATTATTTAAGGAGATAAATGAGAAAAACGAATCTACCGATGTTCCGAGCTTTCTCGAGGCTCTATTTGATGTGTTTCTTCATGCTGAACACGAATCTGAACGAGTTTTAGCGACAGGACCGGTAGAACGGAAGTTACGATCGAAAAAAAACCACGGTGATCACGAATTTTGGTCCTTTTCATCTAAAACCCATTATTTAAGGAGATAAATGAGAAAAACAAATCTACCGATGTTCCGAGCTTCCTCGAGGCTCTATTTGATGTGTTTCTTCATGCTGAACACAAATCTGAACGAGTTTTAGCGACAGGACTGGTAGAACAGAAGATACGATCGAAAAACCACGGTGATCTCGAATTTTCGTCCTTTTCGTCTAAAACCCATTATTTAAGGAGATAAATGAGAAAAACGAATCCACCGATGTTCCGAGCTTCCTCAAGGCTCTTTTCGATGTGTTTCTCCATGCTGAACATGAATCTGAACGAGTTTTAGCGACAGGACCGGTAGAACGGAAGATACGATCGAAAAAAAACCATGGTGATCTCGAATTTTCGTCCTTTTCGTCTAAAACCCATTATTTAAGGAGATAAATGAGAAAAACGAATCCACCGATGTTCCGAGCTTCCTCAAGGCTCCTTTTGATGTGTTCCTTCATGCTGAACACGAATCTGAACGAGTTTAAGCGACAGGACCGGCAGAACGGAAGATACGATCGAAAAAAACCATGGTGATCTCGAATTTTCGTCCTTTTCGTCTAAAACCCATTATTTAAGGAGATAAATGAGAAAAACGAATCCACCAATGTTCCGAGCTCTCTCAAGGCTCTATTTGATGTGTTTCTCCATGCTGAACATGAATCTGAACGAGTTTAAGCGACAGGACCGGCAGAACGGAAGATACGATCGAAAAAAACCATGGTGATCTCGAATTTTCGTCCTTTTGGTCTGAAACCCATTATTTAAGGAGATAAATGAGAAAAACGAATCCACTGATGTTCCGAGCTTCCTCAAGGCTCTATTTGATGTGTTTCTCCATGCTGAACATGAATCTGAACGAGTTTTAGCGACAGGACCGGTAGAACGGAAGATACGATCGAAAAACCACGGTGATCACGAATTTTCGTCCTTTTCGTCTAAAACCCATTATTTAAGGAGATAAATGAGAAAAACAAATCTACCGATGTTCCGAGCTTCCTCAAGGCTCTATTTGATGTGTTTCTTCATGCTGAACACGAATCTGAACGAGTTTTAGCGACAGGACCGGTAGAACGGAAGATACGATCGAAAAAAAACCATGGTGATCTCGAATTTTCGTCCTTTTCGTCTAAAACCCATTATTTAAAGAGATAAATGAGAAAAACGAATCCACCGATGTTCCGAGCTTCCTCAAGGCTCCTTTTGATGTGTTTCTTCATGCTGAACACGAATCTGAACGAGTTTCAGCGACAAGACCGGTAGAACGGAAGATACGATCGAAAAACCACGGTGATCTCGAATTTTCGTCCTTTTCGTCTAAAACCCATTATTTAAGGAGATAAATGAGAAAAACGAATCTACCGATGTTCCGAGCTTTCTCGAGGCTCTATTTGATGTGTTTCTTCATGCTGAACACGAATCTGAACGAGTTTTAGCGACAGGACCGGTAGAACGGAAGTTACGATCGAAAAAAAACCACGGTGATCACGAATTTTGGTCCTTTTCATCTAAAACCCATTATTTAAGGAGATAAATGAGAAAAACAAATCTACCGATGTTCCGAGCTTCCTCGAGGCTCTATTTGATGTGTTTCTTCATGCTGAACACAAATCTGAACGAGTTTTAGCGACAGGACTGGTAGAACAGAAGATACGATCGAAAAACCACGGTGATCTCGAATTTTCGTCCTTTTCGTCTAAAACCCATTATTTAAGGAGATAAATGAGAAAAACGAATCCACCGATGTTCCGAGCTTCCTCAAGGCTCTTTTCGATGTGTTTCTTCATGCTGAACATGAATCTGAACGAGTTTTAGCGACAGGACCGGTAGAACGGAAGATACGATCGAAAAAAAACCATGGTGATCTCGAATTTTCGTCCTTTTCGTCTAAAACCCATTATTTAAGGAGATAAATGAGAAAAACGAATCCACCGATGTTCCGAGCTTCCTCAAGGCTCCTTTTGATGTGTTCCTTCATGCTGAACACGAATCTGAACGAGTTTAAGCGACAGGACCGGCAGAACGGAAGATACGATCGAAAAAAACCATGGTGATCTCGAATTTTCGTCCTTTTCGTCTAAAACCCATTATTTAAGGAGATAAATGAGAAAAACGAATCCACCAATGTTCCGAGCTCTCTCAAGGCTCTATTTGATGTGTTTCTCCATGCTGAACATGAATCTGAACGAGTTTAAGCGACAGGACCGGCAGAACGGAAGATACGATCGAAAAACCACGGTGATCACGAATTTTCGTCCTTTTCGTCTAAAACCCATTATTTAAGGAGATAAATGAGAAAAGCAAATCTACCGATGTTCCGAGCTTCCTCAAGGCTCTATTTGATGTGTTTCTTCATGCTGAACACGAATCTGAACGAGTTTTAGCGACAGGACCGGTAGAACGGAAGATACGATCGAAAAAACACGGTGATCTCGAATTTTCGTCCTTTTCGTCTAAAACCCATTATTTAAGGAGATAAATGAGAAAAACGAACCAACCGATGTTCCGAGCATCCTCGAGGCTCTATTTGATGTGTTTCTTCATGCTGAACACGAATCTGAACGAGTTTTAGCGACAGGAGTGGTAGAACGGAAGATACGATCGAAAAACCACGGTGATCACGAATTTCCGTCCTTTTCGTCTAAAACCCATTATTTAAGGAGATAAATGAGAAAAACAAATCTACCGATGTTCCGAGCTTCCTCAAGGCTCTATTTGATGTGTTTCTTCATGCTGAACACGAATCTGAACGAGTTTTAGCGACAGGACTGGTAGAACAGAAGATACGATCGAAAAACCACGGTGATCACGAATTTTCGTCCTTTTCGTCTAAAACCCATTATTTAAGGAGATAAATGAGAAAAACAAATCCACCGATGTTCCGAGCTTCCTCAAGGCTCTATTTGATGTGTTTCTCCATGCTGAACATGAATCTGAACGAGTTTTAGCGACAGGACCGGTAGAACGGAAGATACGATCGAAAAAAAACCATGGTGATCTCGAATTTTCGTCCTTTTCGTCTAAAACCCATTATTTAAGGAGATAAATGAGAAGAACGAATCCACCGATGTTCCGAGCTTCCTCAAGGCTCTATTTGATGTGTTTCTCCATGCTGAACATGAATCTGAACGAGTTTTAGCGACAGGACCGGTAGAACGGAAGATACGATCGAAAAACCATGGTGATCACGAATTTTCGTCCTTTTCGTCTAAAACCCATTATTTAAGGAGATAAATGAGAAAAACAAATCTACCGATGTTCCGAGCTTTCTCGAGGCTCTATTTGATGTGTTTCTTCATGCTGAACACGAATCTGAACAAGTTTTGGCGACAGGACCGGTAGAACGGAAGATACGATCGAAAAACCACGGTGATCACGAATTTTCGTCCTTTTCGTCTAAAACCCATTATTTAAGGAGATAAATGAGAAAAACAAATCTACCGATGTTCCGAGCTTCCTCAAGGCTCTATTTGATGTGTTTCTTCATGCTGAACACGAATCTGAACGAGTTTTAGCGACAGGACCGGTAGAACGGAAGATACGATCGAAAAAACACGGTGATCTCGAATTTTCGTCCTTTTCGTCTAAAACCCATTATTTAAGGAGATAAATGAGAAAAACAAATCTACCGATGTTCCGAGCTTTCTCGAGGCTCTATTTGATGTGTTTCTTCATGCTGAACACGAATCTGAACAAGTTTTGGCGACAGGACCGGTAGAACGGAAGATACGATCGAAAAACCACGGTGATCACGAATTTTCGTCCTTTTCGTCTAAAACCCATTATTTAAGGAGATAAATGAGAAAAACAAATCTACCGATGTTCCGAGCTTCCTCAAGGCTCTATTTGATGTGTTTCTTCATGCTGAACACGAATCTGAACGAGTTTTAGCGACAGGACCGGTAGAACGGAAGATACGATCGAAAAAACACGGTGATCTCGAATTTTCGTCCTTTTCGTCTAAAACCCATTATTTAAGGAGATAAATGAGAAAAACGAACCAACCGATGTTCCGAGCATCCTCGAGGCTCTATTTGATGTGTTTCTTCATGCTGAACACGAATCTGAACGAGTTTTAGCGACAGGAGTGGTAGAACGGAAGATACGATCGAAAAACCACGGTGATCACGAATTTTCGTCCTTTTCGTCTAAAACCCATTATTTAAGGAGATAAATGAGAAAAACAAATCTACCGATGTTCCGAGCTTCCTCAAGGCTCTATTTGATGTGTTTCTTCATGCTGAACACGAATCTGAACGAGTTTTAGCGACAGGACCGGTAGAACGGAAGATACGATCGAAAAAAAACCATGGTGATCTCGAATTTTCGTCCTTTTCGTCTAAAACCCATTATTTAAGGAGATAAATGAGAAAAACGAATCCACCGATGTTCCGAGCTTCCTCAAGGCTCCTTTTGATGTGTTTCTTCATGCTGAACACGAATCTGAACGAGTTTTAGCGTTAAGACCGGTAGAACGGAAGATACGATCGAAAAACCACGGTGATCTCGAATTTTCGTCCTTTTCGTCTAAAACCCATTATTTAAGGAGATAAATGAGAAAAACGAATCTACCGATGTTCCGAGCTTTCTCGAGGCTCTATTTGATGTGTTTCTTCATGCTGAACACGAATCTGAACGAGTTTTAGCGACAGGACCGGTAGAACGGAAGATACGATCGAAAAAAAACCACGGTGATCACGAATTTTGGTCCTTTTCATCTAAAACCCATTATTTAAGGAGATAAATGAGAAAAACAAATCTACCGATGTTCCGAGCTTCCTCGAGGCTCTATTTGATGTGTTTCTTCATGCTGAACACAAATCTGAACGAGTTTTAGCGACAGGACTGGTAGAACAGAAGATACGATCGAAAAACCACGGTGATCTCGAATTTTCGTCCTTTTCGTCTAAAACCCATTATTTAAGGAGATAAATGAGAAAAACGAATCCACCGATGTTCCGAGCTTCCTCAAGGCTCTATTCGATGTGTTTCTCCATGCTGAACATGAATCTGAACGAGTTTTAGCGACAGGACCGGTAGAACGGAAGATACGATCGAAAAAAAACCATGGTGATCTCGAATTTTCGTCCTTTTCGTCTAAAACCCATTATTTAAGGAGATAAATGAGAAAAACGAATCCACCGATGTTCCGAGCTTCCTCAAGGCTCCTTTTGATGTGTTCCTTCATGCTGAACACGAATCTGAACGAGTTTAAGCGACAGGACCGGCAGAACGGAAGATACGATCGAAAAAAACCATGGTGATCTCGAATTTTCGTCCTTTTCGTCTAAAACCCATTATTTAAGGAGATAAATGAGAAAAACAAATCTACCGATGTTCCGAGCTTTCTCGAGGCTCTATTTGATGTGTTTCTCCATGCTGAACATGAATCTGAACGAGTTTTAGCGACAGGACCGGTAGAACGGAAGATACGATCGAAAAACCATGGTGATCACGAATTTTCGTCCTTTTCGTCTAAAACCCATTATTTAAGGAGATAAATGAGAAAAACAAATCTACCGATGTTCCGAGCTTTCTCGAGGCTCTATTTGATGTGTTTCTTCATGCTGAACACGAATCTGAACGAGTTTTAGCGACAGGAGTGGTAGAACGGAAGATACGATCGAAAAACCACGGTGATCACGAATTTTCGTCCTTTTCGTCTAAAACCCATTATTTAAGGAGATAAATGAGAAAAACAAATCTACCGATGTTCCGAGCTTCCTCAAGGCTCTATTCGATGTGTTTCTCCATGCTGAACACGAATCTGAACGAGTTTTAGCGACAGGACCGGTAGAACGGAAGATACGATCGAAAAAAAACCATGGTGATCTCGAATTTTCGTCCTTTTCGTCTAAAACCCATTATTTAAGGAGATAAATGAGAAAAACGAATCCACCGATGTTCCGAGCTTCCTCAAGGCTCCTTTTGATGTGTTCCTTCATGCTGAACACGAATCTGAACGAGTTTAAGCGACAGGACCGGCAGAACGGAAGATACGATCGAAAAAAACCATGGTGATCTCGAATTTTCGTCCTTTTCGTCTAAAACCCATTATTTAAGGAGATAAATGAGAAAAACAAATCTACCGATGTTCCGAGCTTTCTCGAGGCTCTATTTGATGTGTTTCTTCATGCTGAACGCGAATCTGAACAAGTTTTGGCGACAGGACCGGTAGAACGGAAGATACGATCGAAAAACCACGGTGATCACGAATTTTCGTCCTTTTCGTCTAAAACCCATTATTTAAGGAGATAAATGAGAAAAACGAATCCACCGATGTTCCGAGCTTCCTCAAGGCTCTATTTGATGTGTTTCTTCATGCTGAACACGAATCTGAACGAGTTTTAGCGACAGGACCGGTAGAACGGAAGATACGATCGGAAAACCACGGTGATCTCGAATATTCGTCCTTTTCGTCTAAAACCCATTATTTAAGGAGATAAATGAGAAAAACGAATCCACCGATGTTCCGAGCTTCCTCAAGGCCCTATTTGATGTGTTTCTTCATGCTGAACACGAATCTGAACGAGTTTTAGCGACAGGACCGGTAGAACGGAAGATACGATCGAAAAACCACGGTGATCACGAATTTTCGTCCTTTTCGTCTAAAACCCATTATTTAAGGAGATAAATGAGAAAAACAAATCTACCGATGTTCCGAGCTTCCTCGAGGCTCTATTTGATGTGTTTCTTCATGCTGAACACAAATCTGAACGAGTTTTAGCGACAGGACTGGTAGAACAGAAGATACGATCGAAAAACCACGGTGATCTCGAATTTTCGTCCTTTTCGTCTAAAACCCATTATTTAAGGAGATAAATGAGAAAAACGAATCCACCGATGTTCCGAGCTTCCTCAAGGCTCTATTCGATGTGTTTCTCCATGCTGAACATGAATCCGAACGAGTTTTAGCGACAGGCCCGGTAGAACGGAAGATACGATCGAAAAAAAACCATGGTGATCTCGAATTTTCGTCCTTTTCGTCTAAAACCCATTATTTAAGGAGATAAATGAGAAAAACAAATCTACCGATGTTCCGAGCTTCCTCGAGGCTCTATTTGATGTGTTTCTTCATGCTGAACACAAATCTGAACGAGTTTTAGCGACAGGACTGGTAGAAAAGAAGATACGATCGAAAAACCACGGTGATCTCGAATTTTCGTCCTTTTCGTCTAAAACCCATTATTTAAGGAGATAAATGAGAAAAACGAAACCACCAATGTTCCGAGCTCTCTCAAGGCTCTATTTGATGTGTTTCTCCATGCTGAACATGAATCTGAACGAGTTTAAGCGACAGGACCGGCAGAACGGAAGATACGATCGAAAAAAACCATGGTGATCTCGAATTTTCGTCCTTTTCGTCTAAAACCCATTATTTAAGGAGATAAATGAGAAAAACGAATCCACCGATGTTCCGAGCTTCCTCAAGGCTCTATTTGATGTGTTTCTCCATGCTGAACATGAATCTGAACGAGTTTTAGCGACAGGACCGGTAGAACGGAAGATACGATCGAAAAACCACGGTGATCACGAATTTTCGTCCTTTTCGTCTAAAACCCATTATTTAAGGAGATAAATGAGAAAAACAAATCTACCGATGTTCCGAGCTTCCTCAAGGCTCTATTTGATGTGTTTCTTCATGCTGAACACGAATCTGAACGAGTTTTAGCGACAGGACCGGTAGAACGGAAGATACGATCGAAAAAAAACCATGGTGATCTCGAATTTTCGTCCTTTTCGTCTAAAACCCATTATTTAAGGAGATAAATGAGAAAAACGAATCCACCGATGTTCCGAGCTTCCTCAAGGCTCCTTTTGATGTGTTTCTTCATGCTGAACACGAATCTGAACGAGTTTCAGCGACAAGACCGGTAGAACGGAAGATACGATCGAAAAACCACGGTGATCTCGAATTTTCGTCCTTTTCGTCTAAAACCCATTATTTAAGGAGATAAATGAGAAAAACGAATCTACCGATGTTCCGAGCTTTCTCGAGGCTCTATTTGATGTGTTTCTTCATGCTGAACACGAATCTGAACGAGTTTTAGCGACAGGACCGGTAGAACGGAAGATACGATCGAAAAAAAACCACGGTGATCACGAATTTTGGTCCTTTTCATCTAAAACCCATTATTTAAGGAGATAAATGAGAAAAACAAATCTACCGATGTTCCGAGCTTCCTCGAGGCTCTATTTGATGTGTTTCTTCATGCTGAACACAAATCTGAACGAGTTTTAGCGACAGGACTGGTAGAACAGAAGATACGATCGAAAAACCACGGTGATCTCGAATTTTCGTCCTTTTCGTCTAAAACCCATTATTTAAGGAGATAAATGAGAAAAACGAATCCACCGATGTTCCGAGCTTCCTCAAGGCTCTTTTCGATGTGTTTCTCCATGCTGAACATGAATCTGAACGAGTTTTAGCGACAGGACCGGTAGAACGGAAGATACGATCGAAAAAAAACCATGGTGATCTCGAATTTTCGTCCTTTTCGTCTAAAACCCATTATTTAAGGAGATAAATGAGAAAAACGAATCCACCGATGTTCCGAGCTTCCTCAAGGCTCCTTTTGATGTGTTCCTTCATGCTGAACACGAATCTGAACGAGTTTAAGCGACAGGACCGGCAGAACGGAAGATACGATCGAAAAAAACCATGGTGATCTCGAATTTTCGTCCTTTTCGTCTAAAACCCATTATTTAAGGAGATAAATGAGAAAAACGAATCCACCAATGTTCCGAGCTCTCTCAAGGCTCTATTTGATGTGTTTCTCCATGCTGAACATGAATCTGAACGAGTTTAAGCGACAGGACCGGTAGAACGGAAGATACGATCGAAAAAACACGGTGATCTCGAATTTTCGTCCTTTTCGTCTAAAACCCATTATTTAAGGAGATAAATGAGAAAAACAAATCTACCGATGTTCCGAGCTTTCTCGAGGCTCTATTTGATGTGTTTCTTCATGCTGAACACGAATCTGAACAAGTTTTGGCGACAGGACCGGTAGAACGGAAGATACGATCGAAAAACCACGGTGATCACGAATTTTCGTCCTTTTCGTCTAAAACCCATTATTTAAGGAGATAAATGAGAAAAACAAATCTACCGATGTTCCGAGCTTCCTCGAGGCTCTATTTGATGTGTTTCTTCATGCTGAACACGAATCTAAACGAGTTTAAGCGACAGGACCTGCAGAACAAAAGATACGATCGAAAAAAAACCATGGTGAACTCGAATTTTCGTCCTTTTCGTCTAAAACCCATTATTTAAGGAGATAAATGAGAAAAACGAATCCACCGATGTTCCTAGCTTCCTCAAGGCTCTATTTGATGTGTTTCTTCATGCTGAACACGAATCTAAACGAGTCTTAGCGACAGGACCGGTAGAACGGAAGATACGATCGAAAAAAAACCACGGTGATCACGAATTTTGGTCCTTTTCGTCTAAAACCCATTATTTAAGGAGATAAATGAGAAAAACAAATCTACCGATGTTCCGAGCTTTCTCGAGGCTCTATTTGATGTGTTTCTTCATGCTGAACACGAATCTGAACAAGTTTTGGCGACAGGACCGGTAGAACGGAAGATACGATCGAAAAACCACGGTGATCACGAATTTTCGTCCTTTTCGTCTAAAACCCATTATTTAAGGAGATAAATGAGAAAAACAAATCTACCGATGTTCCGAGCTTCCTCGAGGCTCTATTTGATGTGTTTCTTCATGCTGAACACGAATCTAAACGAGTTTAAGCGACAGGACCGGTAGAACGGAAGATACGATCGAAAAAAAACCATGGTGATCTCGAATTTTCGTCCTTTTCGTCTAAAACCCATTATTTAAGGAGATAAATGAGAAAAACAAATCTACCGATGTTCCGAGCTTCCTCGAGGCTCTATTTGATGTGTTTCTTCATGCTGAACACGAATCTAAACGAGTCTTAGCGACAGGACCGGTAGAACGGAAGATACGATCGAAAAAAAACCACGGTGATCACGAATTTTGGTCCTTTTCATCTAAAACCCATTATTTAAGGAGATAAATGAGAAAAACAAATCTACCGATGTTCCGAGCTTCCTCGAGGCTCTATTTGATGTGTTTCTTCATGCTGAACACGAATCTGAACGAGTTTTAGCGACAGGACCGGTAGAACGGAAGATACGATCGAAAAAAAACCACGGTGATCACGAATTTTGGTCCTTTTCATCTAAAACCCATTATTTAAGGAGATAAATGAGAAAAACAAATCTACCGATGTTCCGAGCTTTCTCGAGGCTCTATTTGATGTGTTTCTTCATGCTGAACACAAATCTGGACGAGTTTTAGCGACAGGACTGGTAGAACAGAAGATACGATCGAAAAACCACGGTGATCTCGAATTTTCTTCCTTTTCGTCTAAAACCCATTATTTAAGGAGATAAATGAGAAAAACGAATCCACCGATGTTCCGAGCTTCCTCAAGGCTCTATTTGATGTGTTTCTTCATGCTGAACACGAATCTGAACGAGTTTTAGCGACAAGACCGGTAGAACGGAAGATACGATCGAAAAACCACGGTGATCTCGAATATTCGTCCTTTTCGTCTAAAACCCATTATTTAAGGAGATAAATGAGAAAAACGAATCTACCGATGTTCCGAGCTTCCTCGAGGCTCTATTTGATGTGTTTCTTCATGCTGAACACAAATCTGAACGAGTTTTAGCGACAGGACTGGTAGAACAGAAGATACGATCGAAAAACCACGGTGATCTCGAATTTTCGTCCTTTTCGTCTAAAACCCATTATTTAAGGAGATAAATGAGGAAAACGAATCCACCGATGTTCCGAGCTTCCTCAAGGCTCTATTCGATGTGTTTCTCCATGCTGAACATGAATCTGAACGAGTTTTAGCGACAGGACCGGTAGAACGGAAGATACGATCGAAAAAAAACCATGGTGATCTCGAATTTTCGTCCTTTTCGTCTAAAACCCATTATTTAAGGAGATAAATGAGAAAAACAAATCTACCGATGTTCCGAGCTTCCTCGAGGCTCTATTTGATGTGTTTCTTCATGCTGAACACAAATCTGAACGAGTTTTAGCGACAGGACTGGTAGAAAAGAAGATACGATCGAAAAACCACGGTGATCTCGAATTTTCGTCCTTTTCGTCTAAAACCCATTATTTAAGGAGATAAATGAGAAAAACGAATCCACCAATGTTCCGAGCTCTCTCAAGGCTCCATTTGATGTGTTTCTCCATGCTGAACATGAATCTGAACGAGTTTAAGCGACAGGACCGGCAGTACGGAAGATACGATCGAAAAAAACCATGGTGATCTCGAATTTTCGTCCTTTTCGTCTAAAACCCATTATTTAAGGAGATAAATGAGAAAAACGAACCAACCGATGTTCCGAGCATCCTCGAGGCTCTATTTGATGTGTTTCTTCATGCTGAACACGAATCTGAACGAGTTTTAGCGACAGGACCGGTAGAACGGAAGATACGATCGAAAAAAAACCACGGTGATCACGAATTTTGGTCCTTTTCATCTAAAACCCATTATTTAAGGAGATAAATGAGAAAAACAAATCTACCGATGTTCCGAGCTTCCTCGAGGCTCTATTTGATGTGTTTCTTCATGCTAAACACAAATCTGGACGAGTTTTAGCGACAGGACTGGTAGAACAGAAGATACGATCGAAAAACCACGGTGATCTCGAATTTTCGTCCTTTTCGTCTAAAACCCATTATTTAAGGAGATAAATGAGAAAAACGAATCCACCGATGTTCCGAGCTTCCTCAAGGCTCTATTTGATGTGTTTCTTCATGCTGAACACGAATCTGAACGAGTTTTAGCGACAAGACCGGTAGAACGGAAGATACGATCGAAAAACCACGGTGATCTCGAATATTCGTCCTTTTCGTCTAAAACCCATTATTTAAGGAGATAAATGAGAAAAACGAATCTACCGATGTTCCGAGCTTCCTCGAGGCTCTATTTGATGTGTTTCTTCATGCTGAACACAAATCTGAACGAGTTTTAGCGACAGGACTGGTAGAACAGAAGATACAATCGAAAAACCACGGTGATCTCGAATTTTCGTCCTTTTCGTCTAAAACCCATCATTTAAGGAGATAAATGAGGAAAACGAATCCACCGATGTTCCGAGCTTCCTCAAGGCTCTATTCGATGTGTTTCTCCATGCTGAACATGAATCTGAACGAGTTTTAGCGACAGGACCGGTAGAACGGAAGATACGATCGAAAAAAAACCATGGTGATCTCGAATTTTCGTCCTTTTCGTCTAAAACCCATTATTTAAGGAGATAAATGAGAAAAACAAATCTAACGATGTTCCGAGCTTCCTCGAGGCTCTATTTGATGTGTTTCTTCATGCTGAACACAAATCTGAACGAGTTTTAGCGACAGGACTGGTAGAAAAGAAGATACGATCGAAAAACCACGGTGATCTCGAATTTTCGTCCTTTTCGTCTAAAACCCATTATTTAAGGAGATAAATGAGAAAAACGAATCCACCAATGTTCCGAGCTCTCTCAAGGCTCCATTTGATGTGTTTCTCCATGCTGAACATGAATCTGAACGAGTTTAAGCGACAGGACCGGCAGTACGGAAGATACGATCGAAAAAAACCATGGTGATCTCGAATTTTCGTCCTTTTCGTCTAAAACCCATTATTTAAGGAGATAAATGAGAAAAACGAACCAACCGATGTTCCGAGCATCCTCGAGGCTCTATTTGATGTGTTTCTTCATGCTGAACACGAATCTGAACGAGTTTTAGCGACAGGAGTGGTAGAACGGAAGATACGATCGGAAAACCACGGTGATCACGAATTTTCGTCTTTTACGTCTAAAACCCATTATTTAAGGAGATAAATGAGAAAAAAGAATCTACCGATGTTCCGAGCTTCCTCGAGGCTCTATTTGATGTGTTTCTTCATGCTGAACATGAATCTGAACGAGTTTAAGCGACAGGACCGGCAGAACGGAAGATACGATCGAAAAAAACCATGGTGATCTCGAATTTTCGTCCTTTTCGTCTAAAACCCATTATTTAAGGAGATAAATGAGAAAAACGAATCCACCGATGTTCCGTGCTTCCTCAAGGCTCTATTTGATGTGTTTCTTCATGCTGAACACGAATCTGAACGAGTTTTAGCGACAGGACCGGTAGAACGGAAGATACGATCGAAAAAACACGGTGATCTCGAATTTTCGTCCTTTTCGTCTAAAACCCATTATTTAAGGAGATAAATGAGAAAAACGAACCAACCGATGTTCCGAGCATCCTCGAGGCTCTATTTGATGTGTTTCTTCATGCTGAACACGAATCTGAACGAGTTTTAGCGACAGGAGTGGTAGAACGGAAGATACGATCGAAAAACCACGGTGATCACGAATTTTCGTCCTTTTCGTCTAAAACCCATTATTTAAGGAGATAAATGAGAAAAAAGAATCTACCGATGTTCCGAGCTTCCTCGAGGCTCTATTTGATGTGTTTCTTCATGCTGAACACAAATCTGAACGAGTTTTAGCGACAGGACTGGTAGAACAGAAGATACGATCGAAAAACCACGGTGATCTCGAATTTTCGTCCTTTTCGTCTAAAACCCATTATTTAAGGAGATAAATGAGAAAATCAAATCCACCGATGTTCCGAGCTTCCTCAAGGCTCTATTTGATGTGTTTATCCATGCTGAACATGAATCTGAACGAGTTTTAGCGACAGGACCGGTAGAACGGAAGATACGATCGAAAAAAAACCATGGTGATCTCGAATTTTCGTCCTTTTCGTCTAAAACCCATTATTTAAGGAGATAAATGAGAAAAACGAATCTACCGATGTTCCGAGCTTCCTCGAGGCTCTATTTGATGTGTTTCTTCATGCTGAACACGAATCTGAACGAGTTTTAGCGACAGGACCGGTAGAACGGAAGATACGATCGAAAAACCACGGTGATCTCGAATTTTCGTCCTTTTCGTCTAAAACCCATTATTTAAGGAGATAAATGAGAAAAACAAGACTACCGATGTTCCGAGCTTTCTCGAGGCTCTATTTGATGTGTTTCTTCATGCTGAACACGAATCTGAACAAGTTTTGGCGACAGGACCGGTAGAACGGAAGATACGATCGAAAAACCACGGTGATCACGAATTTTCGTCCTTTTCGTCTAAAACCCATTATTTAAGGAGATAAATGAGAAAAACGAATCCACCGATGTTCCGAGCTTCCTCAAGGCTCTATTTGATGTGTTTCTTCATGCTGAACACGAATCTGAACGAGTTTTAGCGACAGGACCGGTAGAACGGAAGATACGATCATAAAACCACGGTGATCTCGAATTTTCGTCCTTTTCGTCTAAAACCCATTTTTTTAAGGAGATAAATGAGAAAAAAGAATCTACCGATGTTCCGAGCTTCCTCGAGGGTCTATTTGATGTGTTTCTTCATGCTCAACACGAATCTGAACGAGTTTTAGCGACAGGACTGGTAGAACAGAAGATACGATCGAAAAACCACGGTGATCTCGAATTTTCGTCCTTTTCGTCTAAAACCCATTATTTAAGGAGATAAATGAGAAAAACGAATCCACCGATGTTTCGAGCTTCCTCGAGGCTCTATTTGATGTGTTTCTTTATGCTGAACACAAATCTGAACAAGTTTTAGCGACAGGACTGGTAGAACGGAAGATACGATCGGAAAACCACGGTGATCTCGAATTTTCGTCCTTTTCGTCTAAAACCCATTATTTAAGGGGATAAATGAGAAAAACAAATCTACCGATGTTCCGAGCTTCCTCGAGGCTCTATTTGATGTGTTTCTTCATGCTGAACACGAATCTGAACGAGTTTTAGCGACAGGACTGGTAGAACGGAAGATACGATCGGAAAACCATGGTGATCTCGAATTTTCGTCCTTTTCGTCTAAAACCCATTATTTAAGGAGATAAATGAGAAAAACGAATCCACCGATGTTCCGAGCTTCCTCAAGGCTCTATTCGATGTGTTTCTCCATGCTGAACATGAATCTGAACGAGTTTTAGCGACAGGACCGGTAGAACGGAAGATACGATCGAAAAAAAACCATGGTGATCTCGAATTTTCGTCCTTTTCGTCTAAAACCCATTATTTAAGGAGATAAATGAGAAAAACAAATCTACCGATGTTCCGAGCTTCCTCGAGGCTCTATTTGATGTGTTTCTTCATGCTGAACACAAATCTGAACGAGTTTTAGCGACAGGACTGGTAGAAAAGAAGATACGATCGAAAAACCACGGTGATCTCGAATTTTCGTCCTTTTCGTCTAAAACCCATTATTTAAGGAGATAAATGAGAAAAACGAATCCACCAATGTTCCGAGCTCTCTCAAGGCTCTATTTGATGTGTTTCTCCATGCTGAACATGAATCTGAACGAGTTTAAGCGACAGGACCGGCAGAACGGAAGATACGATCGAAAAAAACCATGGTGATCTCGAATTTTCGTCCTTTTCGTCTAAAACCCATTATTTAAGGAGATAAATGAGAAAAACGAACCAACCGATGTTCCGAGCATCCTCGAGGCTCTATTTGATGTGTTTCTTCATGCTGAACACGAATCTGAACGAGTTTTAGCGACAGGAGTGGTAGAACGGAAGATACGATCGAAAAACCACGGTGATCACGAATTTTCGTCCTTTTCGTCTAAAACCCATTATTTAAGGAGATAAATGAGAAAAAAGAATCTACCGATGTTCCGAGCTTCCTCGAGGCTCTATTTGATGTGTTTCTTCATGCTGAACATGAATCTGAACGAGTTTAAGCGACAGGACCGGCAGAACGGAAGATACGATCGAAAAAAACCATGGTGATCTCGAATTTTCGTCCTTTTCGTCTATAACCCATTATTTAAGGAGATAAATGAGAAAAACGAATCCACCGATGTTCCGAGCTTCCTCAAGGCTCTATTTGATGTGTTTCTCCATGCTGAACATGAATCTGAACGAGTTTTAGCGACAGGACCGGCAGAACGGAAGATACGATCGAAAAAAACCATGGTGATCTCGAATTTTCGTCCTTTTCGTCTAAAACCCATTATTTAAGGAGATAAATGAGAAAAACGAATCCACCGATGTTCCGAGCTTCCTCAAGGCTCTATTTGATGTGTTTCTCCATGCTGAACATGAATCTGAACGAGTTTTAGCGACAGGACCGGTAGAACGGAAGATACGATCGAAAAACCACGGTGATCACGAATTTTCGTCCTTTTCGTCTAAAACCCATTATTTAAGGAGATAAATGAGAAAAACAAATCTACCGATGTTCCGAGCTTCCTCAAGGCTCTATTTGATGTGTTTCTTCATGCTGAACACGAATCTGAACGAGTTTTAGCGACAGGACCGGTAGAACGGAAGATACGATCGAAAAAACACGGTGATCTCGAATTTTCGTCCTTTTCGTCTAAAACCCATTATTTAAGGAGATAAATGAGAAAAACGAACCAACCGATGTTCCGAGCATCCTCGAGGCTCTATTTGATGTGTTTCTTCATGCTGAACACGAATCTGAACGAGTTTTAGCGACAGGAGTGGTAGAACGGAAGATACGATCGAAAAACCACGGTGATCACGAATTTTTGTCCTTTTCGTCTAAAACCCAATATTTAAGGAGATAAATGAGAAAAAAGAATCTACCGATGTTCCGAGCTTCCTCGAGGCTCTATTTGATGTGTTTCTTCATGCTGAACACAAATCTGAACGAGTTTTAGCGACAGGACTGGTAGAACAGAAGATACGATCGAAAAACCACGGTGATCTCGAATTTTCGTCCTTTTCGTCTAAAACCCATTATTTAAGGAGATAAATGAGAAAAACAAATCCACCGATGTTCCGAGCTTCCTCAAGGCTCTATTTGATGTGTTTCTCCATGCTGAACATGAATCTGAACGAGTTTTAGCGACAGGACCGGTAGAACGGAAGATACGATCGAAAAAAAACCATGGTGATCTCGAATTTTCGTCCTTTTCGTCTAAAACCCATTATTTAAGGAGATAAATGAGAAAAACGAATCCACCGATGTTCCGAGCTTCCTCAAGGCTCCTTTTGATGTGTTTCTTCATGCTGAACACGAATCTGAACGAGTTTTAGCGACAAGACCGGTAGAACGGAAGATACGATCGAAAAACCACGGTGATCTCGAATTTCCGTCCTTTTCGTCTAAAACCCATTATTTAAGGAGATAAATGAGAAAAACGAACCAACCGATGTTCCGAGCATCCTCGAGGCTCTATTTGATGTGTTTCTTCATGCTGAACACGAATCTGAACGAGTTTTAGCGACAGGAGTGGTAGAACGGAAGATACGATCGAAAAACCACGGTGATCACGAATTTTTGTCCTTTTCGTCTAAAACCCAATATTTAAGGAGATAAATGAGAAAAAAGAATCTACCGATGTTCCGAGCTTCCTCGAGGCTCTATTTGATGTGTTTCTTCATGCTGAACACAAATCTGAACGAGTTTTAGCGACAGGACTGGTAGAACAGAAGATACGATCGAAAAACCACGGTGATCTCGAATTTTCGTCCTTTTCGTCTAAAACCCATTATTTAAGGAGATAAATGAGAAAAACAAATCCACCGATGTTCCGAGCTTCCTCAAGGCTCTATTTGATGTGTTTCTCCATGCTGAACATGAATCTGAACGAGTTTTAGCGACAGGACCGGTAGAACGGAAGATACGATCGAAAAAAAACCATGGTGATCTCGAATTTTCGTCCTTTTCGTCTAAAACCCATTATTTAAGGAGATAAATGAGAAAAACGAATCCACCGATGTTCCGAGCTTCCTCAAGGCTCCTTTTGATGTGTTTCTTCATGCTGAACACGAATCTGAACGAGTTTTAGCGACAAGACCGGTAGAACGGAAGATACGATCGAAAAACCACGGTGATCTCGAATTTCCGTCCTTTTCGTCTAAAACCCATTATTTGAGGAGATAAATGAGAAAAACGAATCTACCGATGTTCCGAGCTTCCTCGAGGCTCTATTTGATGTGTTTCTTCATGCTGAACACGAATCTGAACGAGTTTTAGCGACAGGACCGGTAGAACGGAAGATACGATCGAAAAACCACGGTGATCTCGAATTTTCGTCCTTTTCGTCTAAAACCCATTATTTAAGGAGATAAATGAGAAAAACGAATCCACCAATGTTCCGAGCTCCCTCAAGGCTCTATTTGATGTGTTTCTCCATGCTGAACATGAATCTGAACGAGTTTAAGCGACAGGACCGGCAGAACGGAAGATACGATCGAAAAAAACCATGGTGATCTCGAATTTTCGTCCTTTTCGTCTAAAACCCATTATTTAAGGAGATAAATGAGAAAAACGAATCCACCGATGTTCCGAGCTTCCTCAAGGCTCTATTTGATGTGTTTCTCTATGCTGAACATGAATCTGAACGAGTTTTAGCGACAGGACCGGTAGAACGGAAGATACGATCGAAAAACCATGGTGATCACGAATTTTCGTCCTTTTCGTCTGGAACCCATTATTTAAGGAGATAAATGAGAAAAACGAACCAACCGATGTTCCGAGCATCCTCGAGGCTCTATTTGATGTGTTTCTTCATGCTGAACACGAATCTGAACGAGTTTTAGCGACAGGAGTGGTAGAACGGAAGATACGATCGAAAAACCACGGTGATCACGAATTTTCGTCCTTTTCGTCTAAAACCCATTATTTAAGGAGATAAATGAGAAAAAAGAATCTACCGATGTTCCGAGCTTCCTCGAGGCTCTATTTGATGTGTTTCTTCATGCTGAACACAAATCTGAACGAGTTTTAGCGACAGGACTGGTAGAACAGAAGATACGATCGAAAAACCACGGTGATCTCGAATTTTCGTCCTTTTCGTCTAAAACCCATTATTTAAGGAGATAAATGAGAAAATCAAATCCACCGATGTTCCGAGCTTCCTCAAGGCTCTATTTGATGTGTTTCTCCATGCTGAACATGAATCTGAACGAGCTTTAGCGACAGGACCGGTAAAACGGAAGATACGATCGAAAAACCATGGTGATCACGAATTTTCGTCCTTTTCGTCTAAAACCCATTATTTAAGGAGATAAATGAGAAAAACGAATCTACCGATGTTCCGAGCTTCCTCGAGGCTCTATTTGATGTGTTTCTTCATGCTGAACACGAATCTGAACGAGTTTTAGCGACAGGACCGGTAGAACGGAAGATACGATCGAAAAACCACGGTGATCTCGAATTTTCGTCCTTTTCGTCTAAAACCCATTATTTAAGGAGATAAATGAGAAAAACGAATCCACCGATGTTCCGAGCTTCCTCAAGGCCCTATTTGATGTGTTTCTTCATGCTGAACACGAATCTGAACAAGTTTTGGCGACAGGACCGGTAGAACGGAAGATACGATCGAAAAACCACGGTGATCACGAATTTTCGTCCTTTTCGTCTAAAACCCATTATTTAAGGAGATAAATGAGAAAAACGAATCCACCGATGTTCCGAGCTTCCTCAAGGCTCTATTTGATGTGTTTCTTCATGCTGAACACGAATCTGAACGAGTTTTAGCGACAGGACCGGTAGAACGGAAGATACGATCATAAAACCACGGTGATCTCGAATTTTCGTCCTTTTCGTCTAAAACCCATTTTTTTAAGGAGATAAATGAGAAAAAAGAATCTACCGATGTTCCGAGCTTCCTCGAGGGTCTATTTGATGTGTTTCTTCATGCTCAACACGAATCTGAACGAGTTTTAGCGACAGGAGTGGTAGAACGGAAGATACGATCGAAAAACCACGGTGATCACGAATTTTCGTCCTTTTCGTCTAAAACCCATTATTTAAGGAGATAAATGAGAAAAAAGAATCTACCGATGTTCCGAGCTTCCTCGAGGCTCTATTTGATGTGTTTCTTCATGCTGAACATGAATCTGAACGAGTTTAAGCGACAGGACCGGCAGAACGGCAGATACGATCGAAAAAAACCATGGTGATCTCGAATTTT